>LS496030.1:149492-205702 GCA_900490845.1 Pristionchus japonicus
CAGAGAGAGAGAGAGAAAATATTTATAAGTTACGTTGCACATTCGAATAAAGAGTAATTGGTTATGGCAAAGTGTTTGAAGAATCGATTGTCCTTCCTGCATTGCTCAGACACGCGAGTGAAGACAACTGTGCAGGAGACGTCGTTCGGGATAGACATAGTACAGATCCTCAGGAGTGATCGGCAGATGAAACATAGCGTTAGATCGAGATGGGCGATTGGATGTAGTGAAAAAACTGGTTGGACGATACTCCGCCCCGAAGCTCGAGATCCTAGGCTTCGTTTTCGGCTTCCTCCGTGATGAGTCTAGCGTGTTCTCTATTTCAATCTGGGTTCTGATAGAAGAGCTCAAAAACGGAACCACGTACAAGTCTGCTCAATTATTTAGGTGAAAAGAACAGAAGATTCTCTAGCAATTTAAAAAAAGTAAAATATCCCTTTTCAACATTTTCTCTGTGTCGTCTTCATCTCAGTAAGCTGTTTCGTGGGTAAGCTCATCTCATTTTAATCTCCAACTCTTTTCTAGCCATTTGAGGGGCAAACATAGGCAAGCCAGCTCAATACTCGGAATGGCTCTGATCGACAGTTTGCAGCGACAAATCATATTCAGATTAACTTCGTTTGTTTTACTCGGTTAATGCAAATTTAAATTAGAGGCACGTTTACGCTGATTTATGATATCTCGCAATAACTTCAAATCTTCATTACAAATCGATTGATTCCCTTGAGTCCATCGTAGAAGCCCTCCTTTACATACTCAAATATGTAATCAATAATATCTGCCCAAATCTAGAAAATGATCACAGTTAGAGTCACAACAAAGCATTGCTCACCACTCTTGCTCTGGAACGGTCTTCCGGCGAAATCTTCTGAATCATATTTTGATGATCGTTGATCCCGCTTTGTACTGCATTCTGTAATGTGGCTAAAAATAATTTAAAATACTATGTATCGAACTCACTTGGAACACATTCCAATAGATTGGATCCAACCAAACCGGCAGGTAATGCACATGTCTGTGCCCAACCGCATATAAGAACGCCTCCAGCTTATGAATGTCCTCCACTTTGTCCAGTGCTTTAGCGATTGTCTGGAAATTGGTTAAAACATGAGGGTCAACCACATCTTACCTGCACCAATCTCAGTGCTTGCATTCGAAATTCGCTCTGCTCAGCGTAATTCTTTCCGGCCAATTCGTATTTGGCTACCCATGGAAAGAGAGACTTGCAGGCAGTCCCGTGTGTCCCCTCGAAAGCTGTGCTGCAACAACAGGCTTAATTAGTGTTCGGTGCTTGAAAAAATAAGCGATATGATTGACTGTCATAACATTGCATCGATGAATGCGAAAATAATCAAACGAGAGCACTGACATGTAGATTTTGGAGCCGAGCAAGAAGAGGACTTCGAAGTCTTCGGACCAAGTTCGCTGCAGTAGAGCCGTGTCGCGCGGATTCGTCTGCCACTCTAACATCTGTAAATTGGAACGTTAAACCAGCTGTAATTATGTAAAGAAATTGAATAATTGCACATAAACTGCACCTTGAAATCCTTTTTGAGTCGCCGAAACATCGCGTAGAACGATTACCATATCACGCGGTGTTTATTGGCAATATAAGCCGTGAGCATATTTTAGATACGTATGTATAGCATTTGCCTACTGACGCGCGAAAAAAACTATCATGAATGAGATGATCATGAGGCATTTCCAGGGTAACCTAAGAAGTCATCTGTTCGTCATCTCTCTTTTCATGAAATGACATTTTCTCGAATCTTAACTGTTATGTTGCATGCAAGTAATAACATGAATCGAAAAATAATCGGTCTTACTGAAAGAAACTTACTTTATGATCCTTTTTGTCTCTCCGGAACATTTTTGGGTGCGCGAGTCTACAGATATTGAGCCAGTGCAGCTGTCTAGCGTGCCAGAGATTGGCTGTTTTTGTATCTATCCCTCTTTCTGCTTTCCACTTTCTGCTTGTGAACAATAATGCAGTGTTCACATGAGTTCCATTACAAATTGTGAAATAAATCTCGGAAGCACGAGGGAATATTTCGCAGAATGAACTGAATTCTGAGAAATGCAAGTGCAATGTTACTTCCTCATGTACAGAGATACAGAAAAATGCTTGTTGAAATGGAGAGTATGCTGCGCAAATCGGAGGATAAAATATACATTTTAAATAAGCGATGAAATTTGAAATTACAAAAAAGATGGACTCGCTCAATAAACCCTGCACAGATGTCATGAGTAGGCGTTACTTAGATTGAGAATAGATAGAGTACGCAATCACAACATAAAATGTGAGGGCATGATTGAGTTGTCTTGCCACTGGAGCTGGCCATTGCAGTACGCCAATGCCACATGCAGAAGAGTCACGACAATAAGTCTTTGACATTGCATTTCGTGCCACTCGTAATCAAGTTGACAGCACAGTGGCAGATCCATTCCCAGCTTCACATTCACACTCCTTCAATTATTGTTTTTTTCCGTCGCCTTTCGTATATTAATACCTTCTGGTCATTTTCAGCTCTCGGAGGTTGTTCAAGATATTTTATTTGTAGAGCATTCTACTTTTGATTATATTTTCGTTTATTCTCACAATGAATACAGTGCACTGAATTGAATTTTCAAAATTGTCGAACTGTTCCAGGCGCTACAGCTGTTGCGTTTTGTGTTTGCGGAGCGTTACTTGACATAATCGTGGTGGTGCCGTACTGTGGCATTTGTTCGGCTGCAAATGACTCATCTATTAATCGATTATCATTATTATCGCTGTAAAAGGTTTTCTTACGTTCCAACAGTATGATGATCTTTCGTCTAAAATCTCTGTTGCAGAGTAGCACCGTTAGCCTGAGGAGAACATTGTTTTTGAAACAAGAAAGTGGCGATACCCGTCAATTCCGGTGACAAGACACCAGGCAACGGAAGTCAGTGCGAATAGCTCCCATTTATTCCTTGAGTAGTGTGAAAGGATGAAATATGTGATTAGCTCAGTGATGAAGCAGATTCCTTGGAGGGCTGCCTGTACACTTAGTTTATTCCTCAAAAATTGCGGATATAATTTGACCTGATAAGTTAGATTCATTAGAGCCTTCCTTCTCTGAACAGAGTTGGTGTCTGTCTGAAAATGTGTATATTATTGCTTTCATATTTTTTGTTTGTTTATCCGAATCGATAAACAAGGCTGACATGCAACACTTTCATACAATGCAGACGGGTGATTGATGAAATATCAAGGACCGCTACAGTAATAACTAGCGCCGAATTTACCAGGAAGTCGAAGTGCCTGCACTTTTCATAAATTTGGATATCTTCCAGAAAATTGCAAGTTTACCACATTATGAAGTCGCACGAAGGCGCAGCTTTCATCGACCAGATCCACGAATTTTCGGGAAGATAGAGCGCGCAATCTTCTGGAACTCAGATAATCATCGTCAGATTAACTATATTTGTCAGGATACGGTATGGCCATTATAAAAAGGACTGTAACGCACTTATTTGCATAATAATAGTCATGTGGCAGAATCCAATCACCCAGCAGGCGAAGATCAGAAATCGAGTCCTTTCTTCGCTGAAATTATGACTGTATGACATTTATGTTTGATTGAATAGATACTATTCTGAGGTATCCCTATTTAGAACGATGACTCGGAAAATCATGTTTAATTATGTATTCTCAACGTCATGTATTAGTCAACGACCACGTGCTATGCACAAGCGAAAGGGGGATGGAAGAAATGGTTCAAGTAATACCAACCTGAACAGCCTCGTGTATGTTAAAGGGACGCAAACAGCGACAAATCGATTGACAGAGATGCATAAGTGAGAGTAGCAGCAGATCTAGAAATCAAAAACAGTAAGTCATATTTTTAAAAACATATTCTCAATCACTTGATACGCAGTCAAGCAGATATAGCCGACATGATCAGAAATTGAGTACATTGCGCTGTTTTGTCTGAAGTTTTGCTAAAAATGCGTAATAATATCCCTGAACTCACGAAAAGATTGCGGGCGCAACATAAAATGTGTACATCAGCTGATGGATACTGTCAACTATTGCCTGAACAACTAGATTTGAAGATACTTTGCAACTAGGGAGTGAGAGAATTACTTGTGAGAAGGTAAGTTTCCCAAAAGAGTTGTTCAGTGAGGGCATTGATCTCAGGAAAGTGACTACAGATACATTACAAGCAAGTCCAATGGAAGCCATCTGGAATTTGACCATCTTTACAAAAGCAAAATTGTTTGTTATTTCACGTAAATGATAACTGATGATCATCCTCCTCGAATGCATAAAATTTGTACCCTAAGTACTTACCCCGAAAAGGATAGTACCAGCCCGATGATGATCCTTGCTCATGTCGAAGTCTCCCATTGCTCGCAGTGACTGATTTTGCATCGAACATCTCTCTTTCTGCATAATGTTGTGACAATTACAGTGTTTAGGTTACTTGCAATTATGTTGTCGATCTTAGAATACAAATCACAGAAGAACAGAAAGCAAAAAAGGGAGAGCTGAATTTACAATATTTCCATTTTCATCTATTACATAATTTTATTGTGCTGCTTCCGCGAAGGCTGTCATATGAAGTCACGTGAATGTTGAAGTCATCGACTTCGAGAAATGCGATAATATAAGGCCATCAAAATAGCTGTCCGTTTGTCATCTTGTATTCAGCTTCTGTCCCACATCAAATATTTCCGCGCATCAAATATTTCCCAAGTACCGTCCATTGCGCAAGAAATTCAATATCGCACTCAGTCATCATGCTTCATGAGAATTATTCAGATTCAGATTCGTTTTATCGGCTAAAACTTGGTCTTGTATTGCTCGTACTTATCAGTGCGTTCGCCTAAGAATCGCACAATCCCAGGAAATTACGGTACAGCAAAAAGTGACACTACGAGTTTGCTGCAGATTCTGATAGACGTAGGTACCCCACATCGATTTCTGTTGTTGTTATGTTTCAGTCATCCTCATTTGCATAATTGCATGCTCTCAAAGTTTTACTATATTTTCACAGTAATGGGTACAACTCAGCGGAAAGTCATCCGATTCTCATGAAAATTTGGCTCCGAGCCTTATTTGACATGCTGAACACGCTCCAGTTGTTTGCTAATGCAAATTTTGACTTTTATTTTTTTCATGCAACTTTGAGCTCATGGTTCTCGAAAACGAAGCCGAACACATCGCTAATTTTTTGATATGTTGTGAGTATTGGTAAGGGCTGTCGAACCAAGGGTACTACCAGGAATTGTAAATTTTATTTTGAAAGTTGACATTTGAAAAACAGTTTATTGGAAAAAATAATTGGGAAAAATATATCTGAAAAATAACGACATTGTAAAATTCAGTTAGGAAATATACAAACCGTGGAAAGCTTTTTTGGGAAGTTTCCATCTCGGAAGTTTTCATCCGGAGAAGGAGAACCGGTAAATAGCATATCATTGCTTTATTTGACAGCCGTTTTTCGGTGAAATTTCGCACTTTCACTGGTTTTCTTTTGTTTCAATCGTTTTTACATCATGAAATCTATTGCTCAGAGAAGACTTAGTTCAAAAGGAAGGAAAATCATGGATTTTGCAGCGTGTGCTATTTCCCGGCCCTACCGTATTCCCGGCAAAAAACTTCCCAAATGGTCATTTCCTGAAAAACTGCTTCCCATATTTTTAGTTATGAAATATTTATTCTTATTCGTTCGTTCCCAATTGTTTTCTTCCTAAGTTTTTACTTATTATTTAATTTTTCTTAAATGTTATTTTACTAGAAAACCGTTTCCCAAGTGGTTATTTCCCAGAATAATTTTACAATTCCTGGTAGTACCGAATCAAGTCAGGAAAAGCAAAATCGATGAGTGCATTGAGAAGTTACATGCAAAAGTAGGATAGTTCTAACCAAGATAAAACCAACACATTTCGACTCATTCTCTCTCATTTCCCTCTCATTTCTCTCATTTCACCCCGCGAAATCGGTGTCAACTGCGAGAAATGAAAGGTTTATCGTTTAAATATACCATACTTTCCCATTCACAATCGATGAGACTTTTTTTTACTGCAATCGATAAAATGCAAGGATTTCAAAAAAAAAACTTTATTCTTCACTATTTATGTACAAACACTGCGTCAGCTATTCTCTTCGAAGAGATGGGCTTATTTGCCAGCGTAGGCGTTGCCTCCGAGAGGAGCTCCGCCGTATCCTCCCTGCGATCCACCGAAAGCGGGAGCGGACTGGGCGTATCCTCCGGAAGATCCGCCGAAGGACTGGCCTCCGTAGCCTCCCTGCGAGCCTCCGAATGATTGCTGTCCTCCGTATCCTCCGGCTCCTCCGGCAGTAGCGTATCCTCCTCCGCTAGGCGCACCGTACGAGGGAGCGGAGTAGACGGGCGCGGGGGCTGCGTATCCTCCGCCGCCGCTGGGGTATCCGCCGCCGTAGGAGGATCCACCGTATGAAGATCCTCCCCCGTATCCGCCACCTCCACATCCTCCACCGCCACCGCCGCAGGGAGAAGGAGGGGGCGCTCCGCTGGAACAAGGGTCGATTAGAATTGGCTAATAAACATAATCAAATCATCACAATCATCACAGTCAGGTAAACAACCGTTTCGGTCGAAAATTCAATCACCATTCAACTTCTAACTAGAAAAGCATTTGAGCAAATGCTAGCTCTAAGTCTAACCGAGAAATCGCTACGAAGAATGATCAAAAATGTGAGACTGTATATGGATTTCCTGAACGAATCGAACAGTGGAATCATAGAAGAAGTTCACTCACCATCCACCTCCGCATCCTCCTCCTCCACCTCCGAAGAGCGACGAGAGGAAGGCGTTCGATACAACGGCCAGTGAGAGGACGATGAGCACCTTCATGTTGAGACGATCGAGGGACGATGTTTCCTTAGCTCCCCAGGGCGGTTATATACCATGCCATTCCTCCCTCTCGCCCCCGCAGCCGCAAGGCCAGTGGCGTAATGTCTAGGTGATGGAACAATGGATCTGCAAAAGTTGCTGCCGCAGCCGTGTCTGACTCTCCACGTCTCGAGCACTCTCTCGCTCTCTTTAGCTGGTTAGAGAGCGGGCGGAGTTATGTCATCACTCCCTTAGAACGTACAAGATGTTTCACTGTCCGCTGACCGATTAGAGATTATTGGGCGTGGGACGGCCCTGTTCGCGTGGGAACAATGGATCTGCAGCGGTCTGTCCAGCGAGATAGTAGGGATGATAAATGGAGAGTGCGCCTGTTCTACATCCTCGCGCTCTCTATCGTCTCTCTAACAGTGCAGGGACCATTGGTGGGGGATGGAGAGCCATTTTTCATTTGCCCCGCGGCAGATTGGTGCCAATTGAGCGAACTCCCTGGTTGAACAAGAAATCCGCGCCAATATCGGGGGTGGAGGGGGCGAAAAGCGGCGAAACAGGAAAGCCGCTTTCGATTTCTCGCAAGGCCAGCAAGTAAACAGCGATAGGGATGGGGCAGATAGATCCGCCAAGTTGCCTGGGTGAAGTTTGTTGCTTTTGCATCACAATTGTTTCATTGCAGCTACCTTAATCGTTTATGGGTCCTCATTTTTTTGCTTCGCTGCGAGTGTAATGCCTTGGGTTTGGCAACCGTTCCTCTGTCGTCAAAACACTTGCGGTTAGTCTAGTAGTGCGAATGCTTGTATAGCCTCGCTCGGTGTAATACATTGCTCAGTTTTATGAGTGCCTTGTAATGCTTTATCATCAAACGCAATATCAAAGAAATGGAACTTTTTTAGAAATGTAGTTTGGGCTATCCGTTCGTACGCATGAATAATTGTCGCTTATTCAAGCTTATTGATCTCTTCTTTCTCAGCGTTTTCGTCGATCTGAATGATTTAATGATTCAAATTATCAATACTCGACCAAAATCTAGCATATTTTCACGATTGGAAAACGGACTGCAGTTCTACGCATTTCATGCACTTTAGAAGCTTACCTTCGATGATCGATTGGCTAATCTTCGCTGCACTTCTGCCTCGATCTTCTGCAGAATCAGCGGCCAGACTCTAGGCTTTTCCTTCTTGATGTATGCATTGTGAAAGTATTCCGAGAAGAGATAGATGTAGGTGGCAAGGACGAAGCAACCCATCCACATCCGGTCCACCCTTGAAGGATTTCATGCTCATTTTCGAATGTCTTTATGTCGCGTTAAACAATGGCAATGAGTGCGGTTGGCTGGGAATGCTCGAACGCGCTCATCAAACATCATACATCAAAGTGAAAAGCGAAAGCAGCTCACTTGTTGTTGCAGTTGTCCAGCCCCTCGGTGAGATAGAAGAAGAACATGTGCCCTGCCAGGTAGAAGGCGGAGGCGAATTGGGTGATCTGAGCAGAGATATTTGAAGGAGCTGAACAGATCAAAGACCACCTGAATGCAAGTAATCGCTTTAGGAATCCACAAGGGCGTCTTGACATGCAATGCGCGCAGAGCGAAGTAACTGAAGAAGATTTCGAGAATGCAGAGAACTCTCGACATTGGTTCCTTAGTACACATCAGTAACCAAAATTGAGATAACAACCATGTAGTTGAGCATGAAAAGCGGAACACTCACAAGTACATGATCGTATGCACGAATAGGTTCTCGATGATCACATATCTCGCCCATGGCACGAATTCAGTGAAGAAGATCTGGCCGGCGAGGAAGGTGACCGAGTGGTGGTACCTGCGTCATTTTCAAATGTGTCCGAAACAACTTCATCGAATTTCTTAGCACATCAAGTTTGTTATCGAAATTGAAAGCAGCGATTGCGAGAGAAAACACACCAATGCATGAAGATTACTGGCCGTTTTCTCACGATGAGAAAAACTGTGTCGATGAGTTCGGGAGCCTGCAATTTACAGTTATTAACTGCTTTGTAAATTTGAGAGTTACTCTGAAACATACCTTGCTCATCGTGAACAGCCATGCAATATAGCCGGAGACAGGATTCGTGTAGAAATCATCGTTGTAGCAGAGCGTTCCTGGAATCAGCATTTTTTTTCGAAATGCATAGTGAGTCTCACCAAGGATGCCGCCCT
Organism: Pristionchus japonicus; assembly: GCA_900490845.1. Taxonomy (NCBI): domain Eukaryota; kingdom Metazoa; phylum Nematoda; class Chromadorea; order Rhabditida; family Neodiplogasteridae; genus Pristionchus; species Pristionchus japonicus. The sequence goes on from LS496030.1 coordinate 158,529, forward strand.
TGTAGTATGATTGAATGATGTACGGGAGCAAGAGATAGAAAGAGATTCCAGAGTAGGCGCAAAGAGCGACGTTCCACACCGCAAGTTCCAGTTGGAGGTTGGGAGCCTGATCATTGTGGTAATAGACTGCATTGTGGACAAAAATAATCATATTCGCATACCCTGCAGTTCTTCATCATTTTCGGACCGTAGTACACCATGAGCAGGTAGGCAGCAGTGATCTAGAATAGATAGTTCATTAGGGAAAGTGATTAGGTCATGTCGGAGTGCTCACCACAACTGAGATGGGCAGATGAGTGTGTTCCATGAAGTGTTGCATCTTCTCCAACTGCCACTCGCCGAGGAACACATCCGCATATGTGACTGGAGTGCGGAATGTCGAGTTTGAGGCCATCATCCTGTAATGCGACGAAGAAATGAAGTATGGAACACGCGTTGAAAAGTTGAACAATCGGAAAGGCATTTCTGACTGCTAGCATATCTGTCTTTGTGTCTCTCTGATATGATCTAATCAAAGTGATCTCCGATGAGGAAGTCTAGGAAACCAGAAACAATGAACGCGAAAGGAGTGAAAGGCGTTTAGATGCGGATATGCATGCCGTGACTCTTCGCTTCATCATGCTCTATGATCCGATCGTTTCTTATCCTATTGAGTTCCGACACTCTACTTTCACAATTGTCCAAACGAATATCATTATCTTCAGACTTTAGTCATTCGAACAGTGGTAAAATGTGAGTTATTTATCGCACGAATTGCCGAAGGACATTCACAGTATCCCGTACGATTACGTCAAGATGTTTGATTCTACATCAGTAGAAGGAAACTACTGGACAATGTGGAGTGAGAGAGGATTGAATTTAGGAATGAATTCACGTTCATACGGGGTACTATAGAAGTGTCAGAATTAGCTTCTCGTGCAGACGAAATTACAAGGACTACCGTAACAAAAGAAGAAATAGGTACGAAAGTGCTAAATGAAGAGGAGTGTTACGAAGACATTGAACTCTTGGGAAAGAGATAACTTATCGAAGCGCGCTACCGTAGGCGATGCCATGAACGGTGTCAAATCGAGTGATGGTGAAACGGAGGATTGAGGTATCAAGTCAAAGATTACTAGCTGATAAACAATTGCTCGAGGGGTTCGAGGAGAAACAAGAATACACGATTAAACGATCGGATGTGCATGTGCATTGCACATTCAGTAGCAGAAACACGTATGAAGGAACACTGGTTATCAATCATTCGAGTGGTCAAAGTTCGCATATTGATAATCAGTATTGGTGTACCATCTCGTTCGAGAAACGTTAGGCAATTATTGATCTTTCTTGGCCTCCTTTGCTTCTTCAGGTTCTTCGATCTGAAAATTTGAGACATTAGTTGTTTCTTTGCAAAGAAAGGGCAAAAAATGTTGTTTCTGCGCTACTTCTAGATTGCATTACCTTTCGCTGTGTAGGTGACGCATTCTTGATGTAAGCATCCTGGTAATACCGCATGAAGAGGTAGAGGTACGAGGCAACTACTGCTACGCCCAAAACGGAGATCCACTCGATCCTGAGAAGCGATGTTTGACTGAATTTGGGCAAACGAACTCACTTAGTTTTCTCGCAATGCTGGAGGTTATCATAGAACCACGCGTTGATCCAGTGCAGGCCAATTATTCCGCCAGAGATGAATTGGGTGATCTGCGAGATCACAATTGTTTGTTCACCAGATGTTTGCCAACAGTTTGCATAATTTCTACATTCTCAATCTAGGATGAGTGGTTACAGACGAAAGATCAAAGATCAAACCTGCGTGAGAGTGATCGCCTTGGACACCCATCGATCGGTCTTGATGCCCCACGCACGCATGCCGTAGTAGCTGAAGATGATAAGAGTCAGGCAGTAATTGGTATCGAATTGAGCAGAATGATCATGCAGTCCACTCACAAATACATGATCGTGTGCACTCCGAGGTTGATGATCACTCCGGGTCGCACCCACGGGAAGTACTGTGTGTAGAAGAGTTGACCGAGAAGGAAGGTCACCGAGTGGTGATACCTGTGAGGACAAGAATTAATGAAGGATAGCTCAACCTAAAAGTCACAAGAGAATTCACCAGTGCAGGAAGATCACGGGTCGTTTTCTCAGCACGAGAAAGAGGGTGTCAATTAGTTCCGGGCCCTGAATTCACTTGCATTACACATTTTTCATGCGATAATCCTGAAGTTCAAATCACCTTGCTCATGCAGTACAGCCATCCCCACCAGCCCGACTCTGGGTTCGTGTAGAGATCGTCGATGTAGCAGATCGTGCCTGCAGTTTGCGAATTATGCCATGTATTCGGAATCCCCACATACCAAGAACGCCGCCCTTGTTGTAGGACTTCACATTGTGCGGCCAGAGGATATATAGGGAAATCCCGGAATAGAAGGAAAGCCCGAAATTCCAAAGGGCAAGCGCCGTTCGGAGGTCGTAGCCCTGTACGGGTTTTCGAATTTACTAGAGTGTGATATGACCCTTAGCAACACTTTCTAATGGCAGACTGAGCGAGAGAATGCAGCTGTTCGAACGTTGAAATCTGATCAACTTACCTTGCGATTCTTCATTACCATCGGTCCGAACTTCACCATCAAAAGGTAAAGCGCAAAAACCTGAAAAAAAACATCACTTCATATGAAAGGTCAATTCCAGTGCAAATTTACATAGCCAAGTTCAATAATCATCCAAATAGGCTCACGCAACGAAAACTATGCAGATGCTGAAAGTAACTGACGACCAAAGTGACTGGCAGATGCGTATGCTCCATGAAGTGCGTCGTTTTGTCCTGATTCCACTCGCCGAAGAACATATCCGCGTAGGTGACCGGGATGCGGAATTCGGCTGCCGCCGGGGCGACAGGATCGGCGGTGGCCATCCTGGGTAGGAAACTATGGAAATGTTTTGAGTTTCCCAATCTTAGACGGCGTCTGTAGTATCACGAATGATTACGGAAAATAAGAATTTCTCATGCAATTTTCTAGGCATCGAAAAAAGTGACGCAACAACAAAAAGTAGTCACACGCAAAATAAAGTCAAGCATCAGTGCACAGTAAGAACAAAGTTCGGTCGGCTTCAAGCCAACTATATACGACAGCTAAATCAAATCGCTCTAGTCACTATCAGATTAGCAGTGAACACTGGGCGGATCATTCGAAACGGCTCAGTGAATCTCTATGCTATCAATCGCCTTTGGATCAGAGCTGTCCAACGAAGAGAAACAAGTTGTTAACAGTTAAGGAACGAGTTAGATAAGGAAGAATTGCGCATGATATAGCGTTCGGATTACTCTCCATCTCCTTGTCTCACTATCAACCCCTCATTGCAAATCCATGGGGGAATATGTACGAACAAACCATTGAAATTGGTTTCATGAAAGGGAAAGTATGTCAAATTGTTTAAAACATGAGCGTTCTTATGTTTTAGGAAACTAAGTGCAATAGTTTGCTTTCGTGTGATTCTCAGATGATATCTCTGCTCCATAAATGTCCGTTATCTCTTCCATCTATCGATGGTATCAGATCATAGAGATGATTCCTTTGAGGATGATTTCATTTCGAAATATTGGACGTCCAATACTCCGCGCGATGGTCAACGGGGGTTGAACGATATCAATGCTCACTTTCACTGTCGATTTCTCAATCTTGGCGAGCATTCCTTTGAAATTCTACATCAGTTTCCCACAGACTCTTCAAGATGTTTGCCAGTGATCAGCAACGAAGAATGTGTCATGGGACCAAAACATGGAGGGGATTACGGCGGCGTTTGTCGGTGATATCACGGATTCCGGCAAGCCGTGAGAAGCAGCGCTTATCACATTCCTGGCTCGGACAGAGATGGAAACACAAGATCAGCACCCACACCACAAAGACGTCGCTTGCGTCAGTCGAATAATATTGATCCGAGCTATGTTTTGACACGACCGAAATAGATCTGTCCTCAATAATATGATGTTCTTTGCACAAAGGTATGACATTAATAAAATACGTTTCATAATGATTATAACAGCACAAGATCAGCATCCACACGCCAATGGCACAATTCGTCATCGGCCGAAGAGACCAAAGACACCGATAAGAATTCTCGTGACAACGATTCGAGGAAAGAGCAAGCACGGGACCAGCTTGTGCCTATATAAGCTGAGACTCTGCTGGCTTTCTCAACTCAGTCGACTCAACGAAGACATGGACTCATCAATGGCTCAAGACAGAGCGCTTTCTGCCAGCCCATCCAAGCCTTCGTGAGTGCTTTCCTAGATAATGGCTAAACATTATACTATTCTTGATTGTTTCCTTTCAGTTGGTTTCGAGCTCTCGCAGAATCGAGCAAGCACTTCATTCGCTCAACGAGAACGGACTTCCAAGCACAAACGGGAGAACACGACGAACGCCAGGTTCGTTTTTATTGCCAAATATCGTTTGATCTAAAAAAAACTTCAAGCATCTTCAAAATTGCCTTTTTTCAGACCTTCGCATTCGACGTTAACCAGATGGATTGGGCTCCTTCATCGAAGAATTGAACTACCGGTGTTACAAGCATTACGCAAATTGCAAGGATGAAGCACGGAAAGGAATAACAAGGGCAGGAGCGCATCCGACCTATCCTCACTTCCGATAACTCATTTCTGAGAGCACGAGTGCACAAATCTGCATTATTCAACTCTCCATCACCATTATTATTATTGACTGCTTGCCAGTTCCAGCTACTGATGTTTCGATTTACGCATTCTTTAATTGTTGTGATAAAGAGATTATGATGCAGTGTGCGGTGACTCTCGGTCGTTCTTTGAGAATGAACATTGCCGACCAGACTTGTCTGGTACATTTAGATCAGATACTACGATTTTCCCCTTCTGACATAAATCTCTATACACAGGTCGGGTCGAAATCGCGCCCCTTCGAGCTAGGACCTTGATTCTCTTAGAGAATCGTGCCTTTTGGACGCTGATCACAACGCGCTTTTGAACAAGTCGATATCTTCATTTTGAGCCGACTTATAAGCGTTCGAAAAAGCGACTTTTTGGTGTCCCACCCTGCTCCGAATCGCGTCTCTCCATTTTGCATACTCTCTCGCCTCCCTCTCGTCGTCTCGCCTATCTCTCGCCGCCCTCTCCATTCTGCGTGCTCTCTCGCCCTCCCCTCTCCCCGCTCACTCGCCCGCTCCTTCCGCTCGTCCGCGCGCGCTACGAGTGACGCTTGTCCGCTCTCCTCACGCGACCGGCGCGTGAGGTTCTCGTCTCCCCGCTCTTCCTCTCTCTCCCAAGGTCAAGGGGGGCAGAGCCCCCCTTGCACAGTCGAAAAGTTACAGATAAGCATTTAGCATACTAACATTACGCAGAATAGGCTAGAACAAGGGGCTATCTGTTCCTCATTGTAACTTCTCTTTTATTCTGCAGAGCATACTCTAACTGTCATGAATAGCAAATACTCCGGTCCCCGGAATCAATAAAACCTTCGGAAATCCCTTGGGCTGAAAACATGTTTGAATAGTAGTTTGATTTGCGAGCAAATAAAATAAAATAGTACATTTAGACCAGCTACTATGTTGACGGCGATAAAACCTTCGGAAATTATCAAGAACTGGTCTAAATGCGCAATTTTCTTGAGCAAAGGAAATGAATGTGTTGCATCCAATCAAAGCCACTGCTCACCAAATAAAGGTAATAACCTCTGCAGTAGTTACAATGCGTAGCTTTCGAGCGAGGAGTTCCTCTATCTTTCCAAATATAAAGTTGGCGGGGGTTCAAGGAGGCGGCAGCCCCCTTGCACTGAGAAACATAAACATAGATATTCGAAACTAGATTGCGCATTTAGACCAGTTCTTGATAATTTCCGAAGGTTTTATCGCCGTCAACATAGTAGCTGGTCTAAATGTACTATTTTATTTTATTTGCTCGCAAATCAAACTACTATTCAAACATGTTTTCAGCCCAAGGGATTCAAGATTGTGGCCGATATTGTGCTGCTATTGAGCAGCGTGTCTCTTCCCGAGAGGAGGCCCTCTTGACCTGACGATCGTTCGACTCTCAATTGTGCACACATCGTAGTCGCAAGAGTTCATTTTACAAACTGCAACGAATCGCGTGCCCATATGCTCCTCCTTTTCATCACTTTGAACAGAAATCTCAGATCTCGCGTACGAGAAGCCATTCGTGCGCATAGTTATCGTTGAAGCGCACTCTCAAACTCTTTCGAGAAGTTTTGTCACTTTTTGTGTGTTGTATCACCTTTTAAAATTTCCAACACTTCCGCGCTCTCTGACCTCATTGATTGACTACATCACGATCCTAAACGCTTGATTTTGTTCGCTAAAATGATACGATCGTAGTCATTAATGCATGTGAAGCTAATGGAACGTGATGAATCGCAAATTACATGATTTGTGGGTGACTTTTTCTCGAATCAAAGGAATTCTGTTCGAAAGCCGGCTTATAGTCGGGCCGAAATTCTGCAGAGAGCTCCGCAGAGCCAATCAAAGCTGTTGAGCACCGCCCAAACTAAGATAAATATTTATGCAGGAGTGAAGCGATAAGGTACTTCGACTGATTGTTGGACTACTATCGCTATTCCCGCGAGAGAATACCATTCTTTGTTCAACTGTGATGTTCAATTGTTGTTTCTGATCTGATCAATAAACTCTCTGCGAATTAACACTATCTGTGAACTTCTTTCAGATGACCGTAATTCTGTTCATCTTGGCATACATCCCCATTATCTTTTGCTCGGAAAGGCTATGAGCAAGCTCCCCGAGGAGCTGCTGTGAGTATTTTTTTTGAATTTTTTGCTCCTTCCACTCTCTCATTTTGATGTGTTCGTTTGATAACTACAAGTGACTGTGCGCTAAAGTTACTTCTGCATCCCATCTATATTTCAGTTCGGATACGAGCAATTCGGATACGAGCCCCGTCTCGGTGAACGATATTGGAGTCCCGACAACAGTCTACGAGATCTTGTCCAAGGAAGGGCCCAGCCGCTTCGAAGCGTGCTCCATGACCGCTGGGGTTAGTTTGGAAAACGCTTCTGACATCAGTTAAACTCATATTCAATTGTGGCAGTTGATTCCTGACCTTTGCAGTTCGGTCCCCGCTGGGTCGGTTGTTTCACGCTCTGGAATGGCACGACTGTGATACAGAGAGGCTGCTACTCGCACCAGGAGGTTCGCATTGATGATAAGATATATTTCTGTTTACTATATCAACTTCTTGCATCTAGAACATTGCCAAAACATACATGTAGGTTCCCATAAGGTACCCATACCCTTTGACTCAACACAATCAGTGAAGCCTCGTGAAAAAGTAACAAATTCGACAAGATTACAATAAAAACTGCACGTGGTTGTGCTGGTTTGCCACGAAAAATACAGTACTATATTCAAGGAGGGAAATCGTAGCAGAAAAAAATTCTGAATTCGATGGTTATTGAATTTTACAGATTTCGATGCGTTTACAGTGCAAGAAACGAGAGTGTTCGGCGGATCGTGAACACAGGGGAATCTCTTTCTGCTGCTGTTTCGGTGATCGATGCAACTCGGTCTGAATCCGAACAAAGCGAAGCTGCTAGTACTACCTACTTTCGTTACCTGTAATTTACTCTTCCATGCTTTCTATTTTCCCTTCTATCTTTTATCTTCACTTCTTTCTTACCCTAAAACGTACTCCATAACCCCATCCCAAAAGCTTACTGGACTTTCTCCGTTTGTATTCTCCGTAGAGCAGCCTAAAGGTCTTTTACCAACTAATTGAAATCGTTTCGATCATTGAAATTTAACCATTATGATATGCATTTCGTAACTCGATCATCCTGACGAATACTTTATCCTCTATATTCCATCTAAAAAATCAAACGATTTTCACACCCATCCATGATAAAACTTCACTGTACATTGAAAATCCAATTGTAATCAACCGACTATTGTATAAATCTCTTTAACTAACATACTAAATTAAGAACTCGGTAGCGCTCAGGTAATATTATTAACTAACCATGACAGACCATTATACAAAGTTTTCCAATTAGTTTTGCTCAGTCAGAGTTATTGTGGATGAATATATTGTTGCAAGCCTCGTGAATTAACAGAACTTTCACTCGACTCTCAACGGTATCTCTATGCTATTTAAATCTGATACATTGCGATAACACAATGCTGTGGTTTTCGCACCAACGTTACTGTATGTCTAAAGTAATCGGAAAATGGAAATCCAAGCAATCTTAAAAATTGCTTTCAGTATCGAAATAAGAGATCTCTCTCGAAGCTGAACGAACGAAGGAGGTAGGATGCCTCGCTTCTCTGCATCTTCGCACGCTTTCGAATCAACCAAAGATGCTTTTAAAGCCGAAGAGATGTATCAATCTTCTTCCCCGAAGAAGAACGATTTGCGACGAGAGCTAGTGGCAAAAATGATACATCACATGGATTTCTTATGGTGGACACAGAACCTCTTACCGAAAGCACGAATCTATTTACACCATTCATATTTTCGAACAATGAATTAAAACCTTTGTTCAGTGCTTGAGAATCTTTGTAAAACAACTCATTGCTCTCTTGTAAATTCGAAAATTCTTTGTGATTTTTTTTCAGACTTTTAGGAATTTGACATATTTTTTCAAATCGTTGATAAAAACTATCCTTAACTTCAGCGAATTAATGGATTTACAGAGAAGAGAGAACATGAATATGACAAAAAAATTGTGGCAGTGAATGTTGTACATATTTACAATTATATTTACTTTCAAACTTCGCAAATTACATCGTTCGTCTCACGAAGCGCACGTGATTGCAGTCACATTCTGAGATCCACAGAAGAAGGTGCTTGTTCGGTCTGTAAGATCGCGATTTAATTAATTGAATTGACTTTGATCTCAAAAAAGTGCTCTCATCTCTATTGTCTTTCAACCAATAGATGAAGCAAGCCTTACAGTTCAGTGTCTTCACTGATGGAGTGCAGCAAGTTCCAAGTGCGGAAGGGAAGGGGCACGGCGTGATGCCACAGGGACCAAAACCCACGGATGGACCGCTGAAAATGTTTATTCGTACATCAGCCTTACATCACTATTAACATCAACCAGTTTGCAGAAAACTCGGAAACTCACTCGCAGGGACAATCGCCGCACACTTTTGTACACTGTCTCACTCGGGGCGCATCTGAACACGATCCACAAGTGGTTGGACAAGGACCAGTAGTCATCCACTCACTCCAGACGCCTCCCGGAGGACAGTGTGAAGGCACCTGAAGACATCGGATCTGAGGAAAATCATCGGGCTCTAGTCGGGAAGAGAAGAAAGGAGGTAGGAGAGAAGAAAGGAGGCATTCAATTGTACATAACTAGTTAAAGTAAGAGAAGATACCTTAATAGTGGCAGATGTCGTCGTTGATTTTGATCGTGCAATCGGTGGAGCTAAGACAACCTTCCTCCTTCCGCTTGCGACCATTTTGAAGTAGACGATGGTGAAACCGGCGATGAAGAGGAGTAGAGAGAGTACGAGAAGGAACACGTGAGATGGACGCATGACTGAATAGTGCGGTCAATGCTGAAGTAAATGAGCAAGAATGGCAATCAGGACAAGCTATCGCAATAGCGAGGACCACCGTCAAAATAATTCAATTTATGATATTTGATCCGTCGTTCAACCCAACAACCGAAAGCCGCATTAGAACGTGATAACGCACATTAAATGAGCCTTGCCGCCCAATTTGCAGGGCGGTTCTGCTTGGACACTACCTTTTTTTGTCCCTTTTCTTCATATACTTCTCTATTATCCGCATTCCATCTCCTTCTCGAACCGACGAATGAACGTGCAAAATTAGGATAGTCTCACTAGCGGAACACCCGGAACGGAAAGCGCAAAGAAAAGAAGGGAGAAGGAAAGATTCGCTGCTCTTCTCTTATCCTTAGAGATCATAAGATCACTCTCACTCAATCTTTCCATCAACTTTTTATCATGGTTGTGCTGAATTGCAAAAGTGAGGTGAAATAAGGAGTTCCGAACATGTGCTTGTGCGTTCATGTGAGCCAAGCTTCAGCTTTGGATAGACTAAACAGGGCAGCACTGAAAGCTAATGAGGTCGATTAAGATTGAATCTTTCAATGTTTCCCTTTCCAATCTCGCTATTTCATCGAGTTCAGATAGTGGTATGGAAATGCAAAGGTTGATGCGACTTCTTCACAACTCAAACGTGGCTGTTCTTATTATTAGTAGTTTTGACCGAAATAGTTGAAAATTCATGATAAACCCGACACAACCGTAGTTTCTGTCACTAATTTAATTATTTCGATTTCATTTCCTCGTCGCTTACCTTAGCGGAGCAGGAATACCTGAAGCCGATGGTCAGTGACAAAAAGGGTGCAAATATGATCAATTCTGTGCATAGCCTGTTTTCGAGCGCGTGATCTACATATCCCTTTCTTCCTCGCGCTTCTCCCCTCTCTCATGGAAAGTGAGAAAGAGCGCGTTCCTTTTCTCCTCTACGCCCTGAGCACTGGCTCATTTTCCGCCGTTCTTCTCCCCGGTTTCACTCTCGCTATCGCGTTGGCTTGCAAGGAAGAGAGGCGGAAGTAGCAGCAAAGGAAAGTGTACACAACATCGCACGGTCCATTCAGCTCTCGATCTTCCTCTTTAGGATCGATTGGGGACTCTTGCTTTTTTGATTTTTTTATCATCATTAAAGAGATGAACTGAGTTTATCGTATCCGTGCGACAACAATCAATGCAGTAGGTTGGAGTGAAACAATGCGATAGTTTCTACTTGACATTTGGACTCGGATGGATGCTCATGGCTCACTATTGTTGTCGTGGGTATTAATCTGCTGTTGTTGTAACGGTTAGAGAATTGGGGGAACCAACGAGAGGGTTAGGTACGAGAGGACCATAGTAATGGTTGGTTCGTTTTCCCCGATTCTCGATTAGGACACTACGCCGAATGAGAACAGTAAGAAAATAGAGAGAACTGTTTGACGTAGTCGGCATTGCGAAACAGAAACGCGAGTAGGACTGTGACAGTAGAAGTGCCCTTAGGCAGCACTATGAAGCTGCTGCTGCTGCTGCAGGCGTACCATCTCCGTGCGCAGGTAGTTGATCGCGTCGCGCAGGTGCGCGTTCTCCTCCTCGAGGGTCTGCAATAGAGTAAAATGGTTTGCTGGTAGACGCTTTCACTACAACCATAGGTCACCACGCCGCGGCTATCCCTCATGACCGGGGGTCATGTGTGGCGCTGTTCCGCCAACGCTACTCGTAGGTCGCAGCCAGCCCTGGTGATCTATGACTACAACCATCTCTGCCACACCCAAATTCCAACCTTTTTTTCTGAGCGGTGCATGAGCATCGAACAATCAAGATACAGAAAAGTCTCTTACCCGCATGCGTTCGATCACAGACTGGTCCACCCATCTGCTGACGTCTCTCGACTTGCGCGCGCGGTAGTTGTTGCGCAGACGGTGCATGTGAAAGTCCTGCAATGATCTTTCACGTGAGAGAACAATGAATATGTTCCCTTGCCTGTGTTTCAACCCCTATCAATCTTGGTGAGGTTGAGGTATCTCACCACATCATTGCGATGCGACGTGGTGTCCTCGCGTGGAGGCGACACGGTAATGGTCGGAACGGCCGGAATCATCGGGGCTTGCTGAATGGAAATTGATGTGATGCTATGCGATGAGCGGGAAAGGAACGTGTGGAGTTGAACTGAGCCCTTCTATGGGAATAGATGATCACCTGCTGTGCGAAGATTTGCTGCTGCTGCATCGCTTGCTGCATCAGGTACTGCTGAAGGGCGAAGAATGAAGGGTCCGACGGAAACGAAAACTGCACTGGAATCGCCGATGGGAAGATGCTAGAGGGGTCGGAGTAGAGTGCCATTCTGTGAATGGCGGCGGATCTTTATGAACTTCGCTTGAAAAAAAATAGCAAAAACACAAAAGCGATAACTGGTTGCGGACACAGAGAGGCTTTCCGACACAAAAGAAGGAGGATTCTGCCGCAAGAAGTAATGACATAATGAAATGATGACTACCTCAATGGGCGGAGTATGTGGGATATGGCTTCTATTCGTGCGACTCCCTCTTACGTAGTGGTCATGCGGGGTGGATCTGGCAGGATGAATGCGCGGCTTTTTCCCAGTCGTTGGATAATACGACAAATCTTCTGGATTCTCAACGACAGCTGTGCCGGGAATAGCGGTGGAACCGAAATACGTAAAGGAATCTATTAGGATGAGTGGCATCATGACAACAGTGTCCGTTATCGTAACAGTCACACTCTGATGTGTTTCAATCCGCACAACATGAATGATGTAGAAACAAGCAGACAAAGAAATTTTTTCTTCAAGTTAAATCCCCCCACAAGTTAAGCCAAACATCTCTTCGTACGGGGTCGATTAATTGGAAGTGCCCTCGGCCAAGCTTAAATAGGGCATTATATCCGATGTAGAAACGAGTGTTTCGTAATCAACGCTTCTTCATTCCCGATTACGACGAGTTCAGGTAGTTTAGATAAAAAGATTCAATGGTTTCTTTCTCACTTCAGGTTGGATTCACGACGATATTCAAACGAAGTAGAATTATTTCAAATGAACCAGGAATTGCCATGGAAATTCATCTTTCCTCATTTTCGAAAAATGAGTTTCCTGAGTAATCCTTTGTGGCTGACGCGTGAATCCTCTCTTCGTTGATGTGGCTGGTGTTTCTTGACTCCTCTAGTGTCGCACGCCACCTTCCGCAGTTGCTCAATCGCAGACTCGAGTGGCTGAAACTCAGATAATTGCTAAGATTTTCGACTACAATTAACTGTAAGGAACTTTACTTCCCGTAAGTTTATCAAATATTACATCAGAAAACGGATCCATAGTATTCTCACGCTTAAGTCTCACCTCATCCACTAGCGTTCGCTTCTCTTCAGCCTTCTCCACCCATTCGCTCGCATTCTGCGGTTGAAGGGTGCTGCTTGAGCTGCTCTCGAATTTGTGAAGATTGTAGTCCTGAGGAAGGGGGAGGAAATGATTTCGGCATTGTCTTTCAACAGATTTTACCACGAAACTGTGCTCTGGAGGGAATCCTCCATCGAGAGAAGGCAACGTGTTAGACGGGAGTTGCTTGTGCTTCTAAAGCGAAGGAGATATTCGCCGATCAATTTCGACAACACTACCTGCGACTGGAAATATGAATGATGTTGCAGACTGTGAGAATCCTGCAGGACAAAGGGCGAGAACTGAATGTAGGCTGCTGCAGGCAGAATGCGAGAGGACTTAGAATGCTCAGACATTCTGAATTGGATCAAGTTTTTAAAGACAGGAGTGATTCGATGTGCACTAGAATGGAAGGTAGCCTACTGTAAAAAAAGGAGTCGCGAGTGAAGATGAATGGTGATAATGACCGGAAGGGGGAAGTTCCAAGCTCTGGAGCTGGAACTCCTGATTATGGCTTCCTTCCGTATTCACTTGCCTACGAAGTCAGTCATGTGAGATCGGGCTGGATGAGCGGGCGCAGCTTCGCATTCTCTCCAAATCTGTGTATATCCTTCGACAAAGCTGGTAGATTTTCGATGACCGAGGCGCCAGGAATACCCCGATGCGTAGTAGAGATTTGATCGGGCTAAGAGCCTTCATGATAGATATTTTCTGTTTTATGCCTCAAGTAGAAGAAAATGGGCATTCTTGAGGTTGAAGGAACACAAATGATTCCGGAATGTTTGTTTGAACATGTTATGTGTGATTTGGCGTTTAGAAAGCATTCTATTTTTTTCGGAAACGCATGTATGCGAAATTACCATGGTATCCGGCTGTGAGAAAGAAGTTCAGAGGTTTTAAACGCCAATGCACAGGGTTAACGGCCATTGAATTTTATCGATTACGATGCTTTATCACAAATAGTACGTATAAAGTTATGCTAGCAGAAGTTATGCTCAGTAGTTGTTCTCTTCACTTTCTCACGATCTTCATTGCTTGACAAGTAAAGGCTAGTGGTTCGTTAGTATAGGTGATCGGTAATTGAGGATCATTGAGCTGCTTGGTTGCCAGGCATGAGCATGCCCACTTGCAGTTGCTATAGCTGCTGCAGACGAGTAATCTCCATTCGTATGGAGACAACCGTCTGTCGCATGAGTGCATTCTCTTCAGTTAGGACCTGACAGAAAGGTCTCGTTTCATGAAATGCCATAGGAGCGTAACGATCTACTAGATCTTGCAAGGGTGAAGTAGATAAAGATGTTTACCTGTACTCGTTGATCTATCGCCTGCTGCGTCCATCTTCGCGTATCTCTCGATCGACGCGCGTTCTCGTTCTTCTGACGACGATGTTCGATGTACTCGGCCTGAATAGTTTGTCAAGATACTGAGTAGTTTTCGAGAATGATGGATAAAATCTCACCGATGACTTGTCCAGATCCTTCAAGGCCCTCTTTCTCGGCATTCTCATGTAGGAGGAAGAGTCCGAAGACGAGGATGTTCTGAAAGATGAAATCATAATCAATAAAACGAATCGAGTGGCAGGACAAACATACCCACGGAGGAAATCGGGAGACAAGTTCAGGAAGAGCGGCTGCAATTTCCGTATTGAAATTCTTTGCTGGAAAGTTATACTCACATTTTCGAGGTCGGTGGGTTTGAGTGTAGTCGCCTCAATCGGCAGATTCTGAATGATTCTCGTTTTGATTTTTTTCAGAGAGGTAGTTCGAGATTACCTCGGTGCTCTGAGTTGAAATCTCGAAAGGGCTGGATACAGTGATGGAAGGAATTGTCCATGAGTACTGTTGCATCTGTGAAAACCATGTATGAAGCAGATTTAAAGTGGCCTGTAGGTTATATGCTTCTTTAGCTTCTCATCTAGAACGCGGCAGTGAAAATGCATCACCTGCTGAGCCATGGGCGAGCCTGGATGTTGCAGCTGGTGCGCTAATGAGAGTTGTATGGCAGAGAAAGCCGATGTGTTAGGCAAGAACGGCAGGTACACGGGGATAACTGAGGGAAAGATGCTTGAAGTTGAGGACATTCTGGAATTAGCTATAGATGATAAGCAGCGTATGTGAAACGTACCCCGAATTCAAATGGGTCACAATCAACAGATACTTCCAGATACACCAACTCTCCTCGAGCGAGGGTGGTTTGAATGAAGTTGGGTTGAAAACAGAGGCTTCAGGTTGGGCATGGTCACAGGGATGAGGGTGGGCAAAGCGGGCTCAGATCGGCTGAGGATCGGCGGAGAGTCCCCGGCCGCGCGTAGATGAGCTTATCCGGTCAAAAGCTGTTGAAAAATGAAGCTGTGACCGGGCGCGATCGCTTCAAGGCATCAGCAGCATTATAGTGGAGTCAGGAAGCACAGGCTCCTCGATTCACACGCTCTATCGCCTTCCGAGTCGGAAATAGGGCCGGTCTCACTCTATCCTTTGCGCGAATGTTGCGAGGGAGGAGTGGTCTCACCACAGGGACTTCTCTATGACGACAGCGGAGATCTTTCGTTGGGTTGTTCTTTTACCACTACAACTCATTTAGACCTCGTAGTATCTGTCCATAACTGATTGCTGGCTGTCTCCACTTCGATCGAATGATCATGAATCTTTATTGCAGAAGATGAATACAGGCGTGAAGTGAGTATGCAGTAGCAACGGCATGATGGGAATTCAGATTCCTCCCTTATCACTCCTTGCAGTGTACCACCTTCGGTTGCAACTGCTGTGCTCGGCGCAACTCCGCGTTGAGGAAGCGAAGCGCCTCTTTGAGGTGGCCGTTCTCCTCCTCGAGAACCTGAAATGCAGAGTCTATGCATTTCTCATCATTTCTGTGCTCTGTATCAGTTAGTTTTCTTTAGAAACTCAGTATCCGTTCAGTAAGCACTCGGCGCTATACGTCCTATGATTTGTTTGAGATTGTGATGGAAGTATGTGTTCGACGTTCACGATAAAGCATTTGCTGAAATACTCATGCTCTGAGAGTAGTCGGAGCATTGTCTGTGCATTTAGATAATCAAGACAGGCAATAACTCACAATCAATCGCACGACAACCGTCTGGTCCACCCACTTGCGGACGTCGCGCGCGTGACGAGCGCGGTAGTTCCTTGCGAGTCGTCGTGCTTCCTGGAAAGCGTGTATCCAGGGAGGTAATGAGGAAGCACGGATATCTGGAGGCGTTTCAACGTACAGGAGCGCAATACAAATCTCACAATGGGAGAACAATTGCGCGCGTTCTCTTCGCCGGGCGGAAACACGTTCATGAAAGGAGACGGAATCTGATGAGACGTTATTGAAGGTTCGTTAATGGTGCAGAGCTCACCTGGCAATGCGTGTGCTCGATCATCTTGTAAGGATGGAGGAGCTCGAAGTGGGGCATGTTCGGAAATTTGCTTGTGCAAGCGGGGTAGGCAGCTTCTATTCTGGAAGAGAACACTGTAATAACTAATCAAACAAGTCCGGACGAGGTAGGAACATGATAGAAATACAATGACGACATCCAAGATGTGTACAATGGCATGAATGAGGAAGAGGAGAAGGCTGGAGCGTCAAGAATGGCTTCTCGACGTATTGATGTGCGTACGCACGAGGGGGCTTTTGTCAAGGATGAGCTGTGCAGATTCGCATTCACTCCAAATCGATGAACGATTTCGGACAAAGCTGCTTGCGGATTTTTTATGACTGCGGTGCTCGGAATAGACATGGAGGCGAGATATCAACACATCAATTTGATTAGACACACAATCATCGACATAATTGTCCTGCAAGAGAAAGTGCGCTGCGTGAGTGGAACGGAGAAAGACGGGTTGATGCAGTTTGACTGTAACCGCTGCACTTTGGTCAAGCCTGTGCTCAAATGCACAATACGCGCCTATCGCCTCGATATTTCAGCATTTTTTTATCGTGAACGTCGAACATCTCAAACAAATCACTGCACGTCATAGCAATACACTCATTTGAGAAGATGAGACTGTCGAATAAATTGCACTTTCTGTATCACTTCTGCTTCGGCAGTTGCAGTTGCACGTACTCTTCCTTATGCGACTGAAATTTGTATGTTTGACAAAGAAAAGATTGAAATGAGGACTCAAATCTTACCCGCAGGCGCTCGAGAACGGTCGTTTCGACCCACTCGCGCACTTCGCGTTTTCGACGATTGTTGTAGTCGAGCAGGTTATGGATCTGAAGAACATGCATTTTTGACAAAATCGTCATGATGTCTCCGCGAAAGAATGATGTATCCGCGTAAATCGCACCACATTTGATTGCGCAGGATCGGCGCCTTCTCTTGGCGGAGGAGAGATGGAAATGGACGGAAGAGATGATGAGGGCGGTGTATACTGCAATATTGCTCGTTAAGAAGATCCACCGAGCGATTGTCGGGAGGGAACACAATTGTGAGATCATGATGCGTGCCTGCGGTCGGAGAGCAACCTGTGCTTGTTGAGCCATGAACGTCTGCATGGAAGCGAATGCAGTTGCGTCGGGAGAATTCTCATGGGTGATTGAGGAGAACGTACTGGAGGAGGAGGAGGAATCGGCCATTCTGGGAAGACATGCTATTGGAGAGATACAGAACAATGGACACGTAAGGGAGGAACGAGCATGAGTCCGAACAGAAAGAACGCAAATGCGAGCGATCACAAAGGAAGGTCTGAGACATTTCTGCTGTATAGAGACGTTGCAAAAAAAGGGCTGAGTTTCGAGCAAATCTCAAGGAGTAGTCTAAAAAGAGAGGAGTAAAGCGGAATCCGGCTTTCATTCTCTCGAATCCTCCTACGTAGCGGTTCTATGAGGCGTGTTTGTACGATTTCGTCGCGGTAGTCTCGCATCGCTGGTAAATCCAGGGTAAACCGCTTCCGGCGGAATTCGGTAGAATTATCAAAATTCGATCGAGCTAGAAGTGGCCAGAATTATACTGAATACTGAATCGTTTCGTGGCAGAATCGAGATCCGAATACCGATCCGACATTTCTTTGTTTTCAGCACTTTTCAATTCTCAACATTTTATAACGCAAATATCGGTTTATCATGTTCCTGAAAATGTTAATAAAATCGTGGGTGGGTTGGTAAATGAAAAGGAGATCAATTTCGATAAATAAACAGTGAAAGAGAGCTGAAACGTTGTTGAACAGTCGTTATTTGAGTCTTAGAAATCATGAAATCGAGCAGGCTTTCGACGTTGACGAAATTTCTTGCGGGATGGGAAGCAGAGTTCGCATCTCTGCGATCTGAAAATTTATTTCAACAATATCCTGTCGATAGGTGACCCACATTTCTTCATATCCCACAAAATTGAAAGCGGTTGTAAAATTATTAGACAAATAGGCTTACCTTGTTCTCGAAGGCGCCTGGTTGAAAGACATTCATGAGCTCTTCGTAGCCTTCGATCGAGTGAATTGCCGGATCTATAAATACGGCGGTTGCAGAGTGCAAAGACGCTTGCGAAAGCAGTGGTTTGGATACTATTCAAGGAACATTCTTGGAACACAGCTCCTCTTTGTAGTTCTGAAACGTTTTCACCTCTCGGCCGTTTCGTTATCTCCCAAATGGACTTCTTGAAGCTGCGCTGCAGGAAGAATGTCTCCATCTCGCCTCTTCCCTAAACGGGGTATGTTCTAATTTCGAATCTGTTTCCTGAAGCACACCTTGAGCACGATCAACCCGCGTGGCGCGAATTCAAATCGGCCTCCTTTCGATGCGCACCTAAACAAGGAAATGGCGGCATCGACAACATCAAATGGTAACTACTGACCGATGAGCTTTAGCAGACAACTGGATGCGACCCGGTAGTGAGTGAGTCTCCATGAGTGACGCGATGGAGAGCGAGTTGCCGTACATGCAGTACCTACAGTTGATCCATTATTTCGAAAGTGCCTTAATCTTAGATCTGCTATTCGCTTAGTTTTCTGAAAGGATGAGAAGGACCACTTTTCAAAGTGAAGCTATTGCTTACTTCGGTTTATCGCCACCAATGACTCCAGCAACAATCGGACCCGAGTGAATGCCGATGCGCACCTAAATGCGATCGTTGAACTCTGAAATACTCTTGTAACTTACTAGGAGTGGTTCATCAGTGAACGGATTCTTAACCTCGCGAGACTCCCAGAGCATTCCTGCAATGAAGTTCAAGATCTGCTTCATGTTCCACTCTTCCCAACATCTATTCATGATTTCACGATAAAGAAGACAAATTGAATAGCTAGTGGAATCTTGTGACTTGAGCTTGAATAGATTCCACAGTTCACTAACCCAGTGCGGTGTGGCACAGTATCTCCGCGTGCTCTTCTACTGGTTCGGGAACGCCTGTGACTGTGACGTAGCAGTCACCCACCGTTTCCACTTTGTACACCTGAGAAGTTAGGA
The DNA here is from genome assembly GCA_900490845.1 of Pristionchus japonicus. Lineage (NCBI taxonomy): Eukaryota > Metazoa > Nematoda > Chromadorea > Rhabditida > Neodiplogasteridae > Pristionchus > Pristionchus japonicus. The sequence goes on from LS496030.1 coordinate 177,847, forward strand.
AAGTTGCGTATCACGCCTAATTTGCATATTAGAATCTACAAAATCTTGAAAAAATTGAAGACTCTTCCGTAAGAGTTGTGAATAACTCGGAAGAATGTAAACATTTTGCCACGTAAAATTTTCCTTTGACAAACTTCAATGACAAACTTCATATCGCGGACAAACGAGAAATCTTACATTATCGTTGAACCCAATGAGGCGATCGAATCGTGTGAACAGGTCGTTGAGCATTGAGACGATCTAAATATAAAAAATACTTGCCGACGATCTAAACCAAAAAATGAACCTGTTTGGGCTCAACCTTGGTGACAATCATAGCGAAGTTGGGCACATCGCTGAACATGATCGACGCTTCCTCGTATTGCTCTGCAATTTGTGTGAATTATTGCTCCAAATCCTTCGAAAGGTATGTTAAACACACAAAGGACTTAGCGTGTTTCGTTTCGAACAAGTAGTGGAAAGTATTGAAAGGAATGCTCACTTGCTTCAACGTCCTCATTCTTCAGAAACTGTTCAGCGACCGAGAGTGGAAGGAGGTCTTTGAGTAGAGCATCGGTCTTCTCGCGTTCCTGAATCTCATCATCATCATCATCATCATTGAAGAGAATGAAGGGATGCCCAAACCTTCTCCAAGTCCTTTGCCATCGTCTCCAACTGCTCGTTGTTCGCTTCGAGTTGGAGACTGAATGTGGATAACTAGAAGTGAAATCGTATAGCAGATCTTCTTACTTGACTTCCACATCCGACAGACGCTGCTGATTCAGTAGGATGATGTCCCTCGTCGCGTCGTGTAGGGGCATCGCTGTTAGGCGCATGCCGTATTGCAGGAGCTCAAAGCGATTTCTTTCTTTTACTACATCATTGGTCCACTGGTGTGTTGATTTTTTTTTTCAAAGAAGAAAGATTCGCAGTGGGGATGACGCTCACCTCCGGAATGCTGGTGACATACGGAGAGCAGAGGTAGATGATGTGCTTGTTGGAGGAGAGCATCATCATTTGGCCCTTAATGAAAGGGGATTGTCCTGAAAAATGCCCCAAGTAAGCTAAAGCATAGGCGCAACCATTGAGTACCTTGAGAGTGAGGTGCAGTCCCTGCAAGTGCGACGTGTCATCGGACGTACTGGAATTCATCCTTAGATTCACTTTGTTTTGAGAAAAAAAATGATACTTATTCTATATCGCTTTTCTCACGTCTCTTCGCATGAAATTGAGTAAGAAATGCGCCCGTCACTTCTCCCCTTCGAAATTCTAGGTAGCACGCGATCTCGCTTAGGTCGCGTGCCACTCACGCATAACCGAATACTCGAGGAATGAGCAATTTCTCGCTTTTCCGACTCTTTTGCCCAATTCGAAGATGTTGTTAAACAAGGAATGATTTTGAGGCCCACAGCCACAGTAAAATAAACTAGGCGTTCTGAGGCGTTCTAAAAACATTCTAAAGGCAGATTGTAGAACCTGCCAATAGAAGAAGTGCGAGAGGCGCACCTATCCGAGTTGGAGTGTCGCTGGTAGGAGTCGCCCGGACCGGAACGAGCTTGAAGAACGAAGACGGCGTTGATGAAGTTGCAGATATTGTCAAAGTCGAGAGCGATCTGGAATGAAGTCGCTTGTCTGGTGTGTCTAGTTAGCACCAACTGTCTTTGCCGATGTTGACGAAATATCAAGCTAAACACGAATTCAATGCTGTACCTGTGGACGGGTGATCTCAAACAGGCGCATCATTGGCGTCCCGACGACGAGCAGTTCGCGAGGCAGATGATTGCTGCAATTGCATTCATGATGCAACAACTATATCGTTAAACGGCTGCGCAGATAGTTTCAGTTATTTGCTCCTTACTAGAGTTCCCTTCCAGCAAACACGAGTTTGCACTCTTCATCCATGATAAAGTGATATGGGAGAGCGGTTGCGAAGTCCAGCGACGACATTCGGAGATAATTCTCGGTCGATTCAAGTAGAGGTGGAGTTTTCTGAAAGTGTGACCATTCGATGAATTCGGCTCCCAAAGTGTTGAATTTCTACGGACAAAAGGGATTTGAAATTAGGAAAAGATAGGAGAGAATCAGCTCGAAAGGGTGCCTGGGATGAAATCGAGAGAAGTGGGGCTAAAACTTTCCCAGCCTTTCGTAGATGATCCTCCCTCTACGCGATGCTCGAATGCATCTTTCGCAAGTGTTGCCTCAAATGGAAGATATTGTTCACGGTGAGACAAACAAAGTTTATTATTCTCAATTGCCTCTGAACAGCGAGAAAGCACAACGAATGGAAAGTGCGAGATCACTGTGATTCGATGTCCCATAGCATCAAATAAACTCATTAATCTACTGATCATCCAGTAGTTGAAAGAAACAACAGAAGTGGGTACCCTGGCGATGAAGTTGTCGGCGTTCGTTTGATTGTCCAGTTTGATCTGGAAGATGACGTGCTCCTCGATTCTCTCGCCGATCGTCATCTGCGAGGAAAAATTCGATCAATGTTTCCATCGTCAAAATGTGTTGTTAGGGACGCCGTTAGTGATACGAGTTATCGTTCCCTGAAATTGGTCACAACATTGGAGTACCTGCACGGATCGCTGAGTCCTTCCCGTGATTGAAAGGCTGACCTCGATTTCGAACACTCGTCGCGCAACCTCACGGATTACGCCTGTAGTGTAAATTGGTATACTTCTATGAGAAAGAAAGAAAGGCTGATTATACCGGCTCAAAAGTGTTGAATTTCATGAACAGTGTGCTAGTGATGACCTTTCACAATCGGATACAGCCCCGGTCTTCCCGTGTAGTAGTGAAGAGTAATCGTCCCGTCCTGGTTCTCCTCGCAACGGAAAGAAGGACCTCTGATATATTTTAGTTCGTGGTAAGTACGATATTAGCTCGTTTCATCGATTCCAATACCTATGCAAGTCACCTCGAAATCTACCACTTTGGTCACTTACTCACCTGAGATTGGCCTTGTACACGACATGGTCGATGAAATAGTGCAGTGAGTCGAGATTGTCCAGGAATCCCTGAAGAATACATTGCATTTCAAGGCTTCCAGATTCGGGAATTAGATGCGTAGGTCCCCATCACTAAATGAGCCCTCCGTGGAGACATCATAGGCCGAAGAAAACCCCAACGAATATGCACAAATATGGAAGGTCCATCAAGATTATGACTGGTAAAAGAGTGTGCCTTCAGTGCGACTTCGGCTTGAGTGCTCTAGTATTGTACGGTGATGGAATCAATCTCGTTTTGTGCGATTTCCGTCTAAGACGAGTTGCGAGCTTGTGACAGCACACGATGACGACGTATTATATTTTCCGCTCTTACTCACCTTCAAGTTGGGACTCATACTCCTCACTAGCTCGTCCCATCCAACCTCCATTGTGTACTCGATTAGGAAACCGCCGTACGTCTCCCACACTTGCTCGCGCGTCATTTCTGCGATAATTGAAGTACAAATATTGCTATGTTACAGAACTTTGCGTGAATGAGCATTCCTTCACGTATTCCACGATTCAAAGATGGGTTGACCGCGAATACGCATGTCTGAATGCCACTCACTCGTCAGCACCGAGACACTATCGATCAGAAGGTACGTGTCCGAATCTTTGTAGTAGTGGTTTACGATGTTCTCCTTGCCTGATTCGAAGCCGGATCGATCCCTCAACAGAATATTTTCTAGAAAATGGGTCGTCGTTTTCTTATCCCGCAATGCATTTCGATTCTCAGAGATGTTTGGAGATTCTCTATTATCGAAATCAAAGTGAGAATCCTGTCCGTATCATAGGGCAGCAAGGAAACTCACAGCACTTTTTGCCACATGTCCTCTCCGTACGTGCGCACAATAAGAACTCGCACTGATTCGTGAATGAAGCCGAACTGAGAAAAGATGATCAAGAATCGTGAAAATAGTCAGATAACTAACCATTTTCGCCGGCAACTGAGTATGAAATTCTGGAAAAGGCTAGCGAGACTCTCAAAGCTAGCGTATTGAAGAAAACTGGGAGAGAGAATTGGGAGGAATTTCTTGTCCCCCCTCTCCCCTCCACAGGTGCGAAAGGGGCCCATCGCGTGTATTGACTCTATAATAAGCTCGTGTGGAGTAGAGCGGGGATTAAGAGGGTAGAAGAAAAAGCTCTGAACATTTTCAGCTTTCTTTTTTGTCGTGGCACATTCGAACAATTACTCATGTATCGATGATTGTCTTTCACAACACGCGGAATGAAGAAAGTGTGACGTATATCTTTCGGACACGTCTTATTTAGCCCTTTGATGGGACCAGAAAGTGTCGAAAGCTCGCGATCTTGCTACTCTCACCACAGGGTTAGTCTCAAACGTCACTCTTAGGCATCGCACCTTTGATGTTTGTGCTGAGTCACAATGATGAATTGCGTAGAAACAAGCTAGATCTTTCTAGGCCATTCTCTAACGCTCTTATAAAATTCTAGTTTGCAGAGAAGCATCAGGCGTTTCCTACTTTCTTGTTTCCTACATACTTTGCTCCTTTTCGTTCTCTCTTAGCCGATAAGCGCAATGGTTTTTCAGAACAATGACACGTGGCATTCTCAATTTTAGGCTCGTTGAGAAACTACCCCCCACGCACCTTCGCTTTCCAAGTGGAGGATGGTTAGTGGCATTCCTATTAAATTCAGTTCCATTACACACGTTCAGTTTGTCTGTCAAACTAACGAGAGAATGTCTTGAGTGTTTTCATCTTTGTATTTCGAAATCAAGCAATTCAGGAACCATCTTTTACCGGGATAGCAAATACGGCGATAGGTTGTTCGTGAAGTGGCAGTGAGTTGTCTTTCAATCGTTTTTATGAACCATAGGTTTTTTTTTGTAATATTTATAATTCAGAGGCAAGGAAGTCGAGGCCAAAATTCCCTGTCGCGTTTATACCGATATTTGTGCACATGGAGATGAAATCTACTTCAAATCTGACGACCGAGTTGGGAAGGTTGCCTCAAACCCGATCTGTCCACTTACAATAAATTCATTCTCAGATATACAAGGTTGAACTCGCGCCATCCGGTGATATCGACATATCATACGTGCGAGATGTGCTTGAGGTTTGCTGGATTTCCTCATTATCCCTAGTGTTTGATTAAAGTTCGAATGTCGTCACGTTTTAAAACGTAGGATCCGTTCAATTATACTGGTCCAATGTTGGACCACTGATGTTATAGAGATCATTCTAATTAACCCTATGGATAAAAAGTGCCATAAAAAGTGTCGACATTCGAACTTTTACCTGTTTTATGGTACCCAGACGAATGAGCTCATTCAGAATGAGCGGGTCGAATCGAACGGGCTGATGAGCAGGGTGGTTAACGGGAAGAAATTCATCTATCGTCTGGGCGACAACCCCGATCGTGACAGAATCCCCGTTGATGCCTCGTTTGCAGGACTCGCGCCAAAATGCGTACACAGGTACGGAATACGCTGTGTTATTGGTCGAAATTTTGATATTGCATCTAATATAAGGAAACAAAAAACAGTATTTCAGAGGAAAGATCATCAATTTCGCGGAAACACAAAATCAGAGACAACCAATTGCACGAAAGTTGGGGGACGACGCATTTCTCATCGAGGTTGATCTATCCTTGCATCCCCTTATCGATAGTCGCTATTCTCAGGGCCCGAACAGCTCAGAAGTGAAATGCTATTCAACTGATTCATCAAAATACATCTACTTCACGATCGAAAATACTCTTCACGTTCTCGATGCAGATACTATTGAACTTCTTCCTTCACAATCGCTAGGGTGAGGTTCTGCATGTTTCTGGCATTAATGCCACATTTCTTCCAGCAACATAGACTCTATCTCTACGATAGTTGGTGGCTACGACGGAGTGTTGACTGTGATAGGAAAGAGGGATGGTATGAGCTACCTCATGAAGGCACAGCTTCCGAAAGGATTTGTCAGTTGATTTTTTATTGAAAAAAACAGCGAATTATTCATTTCAGGTCGACCGCCCAATGTGATACAAAATATGGACTATGCAGCTGATTGATCATGCTCAAAAATCTGACCATCTGATTTGTTGCACAATATTCTTCGATTCTTTTCCTTTTTTCGAATAAACTTCGAGTCCCCTGGCACATTTTTTCAAGGGAGAAACGAAGCTTCACTTGTAGCCTAGGGAAAACCAAGGAATTGGGCTCGGATTTGCGCAGATTTGGCCAAAATGACATGCTACCTCAATTTGTGGAATGGAGTAGCGGCTGCGAAAGCGCTCCGGATTAGAAAAGATATAGGTATTAGACAGACACCGAGTAGATGATCCAAGATGAGTAGTTAGAAACGGCAGGGACGGATGGCTTCTAATCAATTGGAAACATCACTTCCTGGTACCTCCCCGATTCCATGAGCGTATTACAATAAATTAGGCACTGCACAGAACACGATTGTTAAGGATGCTGAACTGACTCCGGTGTCAATGAATACACAGACTAATTGCAAACGTGATCTTTTCAAGTCGAATGTGAGTGTGAGCTATTTTCTGCAAAGGCATGTTTGGTCACTCCGAGGATAATTGAGAATCCCTGGAGAAAAGACGCCGCAGCAGGAATCGAGCGGATTTGCTATGCTAATTTTGGCGACTATATCCAGCTCCATCTCGGAATGGTTTCACTGGATTCATGCTACTTAGTTGCTTACGAAATGAGGAATAGGCTGGTACGACTAGGTGCGAACGGAGAAAGCAGCATTTACTCAAAGTATTGAACATCTCAGCATATATTGATTCTCTCAGAGTAGAGCGCTGTACCTCTGTAGAAACTCTGTAGAGAGCTAATGACACTTTCAGCGGCCATTGGGGTCCCATACCTCTCCCTACGAGAATCCACAATAGATCGTTGGAAAACACACAGTGCAGTATAGTGGTTACACGCTAATAAAGTTAGATACGGGCCTCTCCATATCCTGCATCTCTTTCCTTCTCACTGTCTCTCACAAGAGAAATACAGTATGGACGGTGGAAGTGAGGCGTGCCTTCCTTCTCCCAACAGTGTATTTTGTTTCTCAAGTGTAGACCGAATCATACAAAAACAGTGAGCGAGAGGAAGGCTCCTATTGAGTTGAAATACCGAAAAAGTACCGCCAAATATGGTCGGATGCATTCGGCTGTATTATATGGCTAGGACCACATTCTTTCTTTTTTTCGCACACATTCAATCTCTAAGCTTTCGAGAAGATCATAACATTCTATTGGCTCAGGTTGTATGTACCCAACGTTTTAGCGATAAATGAGAAGGTGTAATGAGCTATTTTTTTAGGCAACTGCTAAGTAACGAGAAAGAATTTAGAACGCACCTAAGTGGAAGTTGCATTTCGGAATTTCAGACGAGTTGTGTTCATCTTTAGCAGGATGGAGTCTACTCTGCTGGAAGTGAGACCTGTTGACACACTCCCTGTCGCCTATGAAACCCCGGTGTTCCTTTTTATTAGGCTCCTCCTCTTCGAACGTTTTTTTCTCCTGCTCATTACAACGCACACATCCAACGTGTCATCCCTTACGGTAATCATTATCTCTTTGCCATCGTTGTTGATCCTACGAATAAAAAAACACAATTCCTCACAATTCTGATGGGACCTTTCAATCCCGACAGAGCCCCGTAATCTTCTCTATACCGAGTGTTTCGAATTTGGGGAAATCGAATTTGGGACACAGAAATTTGCGTGCTTGTGTCCCTGTGTATCTACTATTTCCGCCTTTTGCGGATAGATTTTCGCCGACATATCATGACCAAACTTCATCCACTACTGTACCCTTCGTAGATTGCAAACACCCAAAATCTGGCTGATGAATCAAGCTTAGCTTTTTTATTCCTCTAAGATGTGCTTCCTGAGCTCTTGGAGCATGCTGATCATGCTCTAAATACATCGACAAGTTCCTCTCTTTGACATTTACTTGAAGTGGAGGTTCATGTGGTTCACATGGCGAAATATTGTTCACTGCGAAGAATGGTCGAGGTTGCAAAATTGAAAACAAGTAAACAATCTTGAGTGAGGTAGTTTCATGAGATTCGTTCGTGACTTTCTTGAAGTATTCGACACAAGTGAGTGCGTAGTGTGAAATCGATAATGCAACAGATTTCGGATTACAAGAACTACTTAGCGTATCGTGAGGTTAAACAATGGTGATCGCATTGTTCTTGCTCCGTGTTGCTCTGCGATAAGTGAGGACGGATACAATCAGTGAAATGCAGCAGACCAAGACCAGGGCAACTGGAATTATGAAATTTCACATTTTTCTGCTGAAAATACTTGATAGTTTCCACAATATTCTTAAGTCTGATAAAAAACTTTTTAAAATAGCTCGTGTATGCAGTGCAAATGATTTATAAAATCACTAACCATCGACGAATCCCCGGTATTTGCTCTCACTTGGATGAACCTTGTAGACAACATCGACTGCGATACTCGCTGTATCCAGTTCTCTTCTGAAATGTCACGGTGAATCTAAGGCCCAGGTGAAATGTTTTTCAGAGGACACAAAATAGTTATTCACATGATCTGGATCTTTCTCTGATTTGTTAGGGATTCTCGCTCACTCTTTTCGTCGAAGTTCCTCCGCCCTTTCGCGCAGTGAAGCCTGCACTATTCGAACTAAGATCACTAGCAGAAGTACTTTCAGAAGAGCTGTCATAATTGGCTTTTTTCTGAATAAAAAAAAAATCCGCTAGAAAAATTGAGCGAAGCTAGGCTCCGCCTCCCGTATTGGTGCCTTCTGCTTTGGTGAAGAACTTCAAAACTGAGAGCATTCTGCAAGGTATGAAAATAGGCATAGACTATATTTCCTAAAGACGAAATTCACAGTTTCTTGAACAGTTTGACTTCTCGAAAGCCACCCAATTGAGAAAGAAAAAAAACATGTTCGGTAGAGCTGCGCGGTAAAATATAAGATCAATGACAGAGAAGAGACTGACTTTCTTTGAGTGAAAAATTATTCTCCAAATTTTTGGTATATATTATACCAGGTACAGTATGCTCCCGATTCAACAATACAGAAGCCCTTCAATGCATCCAAACACTGCGAACGCAGGCCGTATTCAGTATATGGAAGCCACACATCCTACTGCGGCCGAACATTCATGTTCCGACAAGTCGGTGAATGGCACAGATACGCGCATAGTTTCACTTCATCGATGCATTTATCAAATTGAGCAGGCATTCCATACCACTGAAAATATACTGAAACCTGCCAGCTGACTTTACGAGTATCGTTGGAGTGCTTTGTCAATTTGCCTAAGACACTGACGTGCACATTATTCGTATAAGGTGGAGCATTGTGCGCACTCGAACAATGTTATCCACAAAATGTTTTGGAAAAAGAGTGAACGAATCCTCTTGACATTAAATTATGTTCGCATCATAAATCAGCCTTTTCTGGAGTGAAACCATCACCCGTGGGTCCCTGGCGCCCCTATATAAACCGTATCTCAAGTTTTTTATTCAGCTCCGCCCATTTCAGACGCTTCTCAACTCTCTGTTACGCCGTCTGCTTCGATGAAGATGTTCAGTTAAACGATTATGGTAACTTCATTATTATCAGGCCCAAGCCGTGGCAAATTTTGACTTGTCTACGCATGGAATCAATTCCAGTCGAATGTCGCTCTTCTACTGCTCATTCCTTCCGCGACGCTGGCTACTCTGGGCAAACTGTCCAGTGAGCTCATGTAGGTGTAGTAATATGTATTCAGTTTGTGGTAGTCTGCTGCAGAAGAGAAGGGTACTCCTTCAGTGACTCGTAGGGATTGCTACCGCATTCTTCACTTGCCGTACTCCCTTTGCAGTAGAGAGAATCTCATCTCCATCGATGAGAACGGCATTCCAACGACTGAATGCATGGTGTACAGAAACGGAACGAGCAAGGCCGAAACGTGCAAGATGACTGAGGGGGTGAGTATGCGGATACTAGGATCTGTTTTCTGTAGTCGTGGTGAGATAAATTGTATGTTTCGTTTAGTTCGGCACTCGCTCGGTCGGTTGCTTCACGCTGTGGACTCGTGCAGGCTTCGTTCAGCAGGGCTGCTACTCCGGACAAGACGTATGTTCAGAATCGTCGTCTGTACCCGATGATATTGTAGTCACTCTCATTTACTGAGATTCAGATAGAAGCTCTATGAATAGGTTACGATACAATGATATTTCTGTTCCAGATCTCCCTTCGGAACCAGTGTCGCAAGAAGAAGTGCACAGTCGACAAGAAGGGAGGGCCCGTGTCCTTCTGCTGCTGCCACGGTGCACTCTGCAATGCAGACTTGATCGAATGAACTTCAATCTCTTCAATTTTGAAGTAATCCCCGATTTTGCGTACGATGCATTGAATCAGATTGATTTGATCTTGTTAACCTTAGTTATAATCGTAAACAAGTGTTGGCATTCAACCCGTGGCCTTTTTTCAAATGTTATCGCAATATTCGTATGCCTTGAATAAAAAAGTTAGCGGATCTCCATATGTGGACTCTATATTGTAGACATTACTAGGAATATATAACAGTCTTCGATTCGCCATGAGGTGAGGGGCTCTACAAACTTAGTTGCTCGCATCTATTCGAATTCTTCACAATGATGACAAAATCGTTCATAAATTTTACGGACCTGTATCAGATTCACTATGCCTCTGCAAATTCGTCTTCGTATCCGAGACAAGCAGGAGCATAGTTTGCAGTGTAGCCTGTCCATTTCACAGATTGAGTTGATGTATCAGCCAAAGCAGCCGTAATCCAAGAAAATCTGCGAATGGATGTTCCTGATTGATAAAAAGAATTTGGTGGAACTGTGTGCTGCGCTCTCAGATTCCGAACCGACCACCAACGTCTCGAATTCGCACTCCACTATTCTACTGTGTTACTACAATAAAATGCCAAATCGGTAGCAGCCTTTTCCCAAAATATCGACCAGAAAAGGCAATACACAGATTAGATCGGGTTTCCTGTGAAAAGCCGCACCACCTCAATTTGCTAAATGGAAGTCTGGAAGCAAGCTACGCACGGGATCTCAACTATTCCTGAATCTGCGGCGGAACGGAGCATCGACCACTAATTCGCCAATTTTTGCAAGCAAAATTGATTGGCTTCTGTTATGCTGAGTCTGAATTATGCTGTAGCTTCTACCGTAAATATTTCTGATCGCGTGCACTCTGAACCATTTCGCAGACGCCTGACACGAACCTTGTCCCACTGACATAATGATAGGTGAAATAATCGTTGAGGTTAGCGCTTCGTTTATTGATTCGCTTGATGAACTTTCACAATAGCAATATAGCAGCTATGGTGAGAGTTTATATGGGAGCGTTCCCCTGCTTCGGGAACAATGTGAATATTGAGGGTTTGCATTGAAATATAGAGCTTGAAATTCAGTGGAGGGGCGGAGCGTGCAGCGCGCCGAGTCGCCAGAGCAGTGTCCATTTCTCAGAGTAGTGCCAGCATTTATCAGCTCAGAATACAGAAGAAGAATGACTGTTCTTGGAAAACTGTTGCTGCTAGTGATCTTCATTGATCTTTTCGAGACTTCTCTCTACGAACGAGCCGACGAGCTGAGACGGAAAGGGTGAGGGGATTATCCCTTTTCGAATATTGTCTGATCCTAGGAAAGCCGGCTCATCCGGCCAGCACTTCAGAGACTCTAGATCTTTTATAGAAGAGACTTGGAGACTGAGGACGTTGCGATCGATGTCATGTACAAGATGCCCCCGACTGCGAGCGGATTCCGAGGATTCGTTGATGGTCAGTAGTTTTGATAAGAATCAACTCTTCGCTGCATGATTTCAAGCAGAAAAACACTTTTAAACGATTTTATTGACCTTTTTGAGTATACCAAGTGGAATATTGCAGCCGCTTTGGTCTCGATCGGGTGTGCCGTCATGGTTGTGTCCCTCCTGACATACCGTCTCGCAACTCGCAGGAAAGATAATGATATCGCGATCGTCTAACATGCTCATACAACGAACATCATATTTCTATTACTATTCCCATTTCTTTGGCGATCGATTTTTTTGTTAGGAATACGTTACTATGCATCTAATTGAATTGTTCCCTCACTCATCTCAATATAGGTAAAATGACGTTACGATGATTTTTTTAATATTTTGTTTTTGAAAACTGCCTAGCGTTATGCTCTCCTCTCTCTGCTATGATACCATTCTCATAGTATAACTTATGTCCCCTACAGCAACCTCCCCGTCTAGAAATAGCACAATCGTCACGCGAATCCGGGAGAATTCTTGTATTCTACTTTGATCTGAAATGATTCGGTCGAAATGCTTAGCAGTAAGAATATCAATGTATTAAATTCAAACGAATGTGTGCGATTGAACATGATTTTTTGTCTATGCTTCAAATTGAGCGGGTGGTCTATACACTCATGGAGTTCTCATTCCTATGATTTTCTTTATCACTAGGATATGTCAGTGCATTGTATGAGACACATCGGACAAATATACTCGGAATATCAACAAGACATGATAGCGAGAAAAAAAAATCTCTGCCACAAGAGAGTCAAGTTTTGAGCATAAATGTGAGATCGGGAGCTCAAAACTGTTGCCTTTTTTATTCATCCAAGTCCGCGTCATTTGCAGGACGGCACGGTCCGTCCACCAATCCTCGGAACATCCAATCACGGATTTCAGCGCAGATTCCGCGATTTGCCGTGCCGCCCAATTTGGGAAATGGATTGGTGTATGAAACTATGCTCGTCTCGGATTTGCAGAAGTCTTCAATGGCACAGAAGGGTACGTGAATGTTTGATCGCAGTAGGGAGATGCGGCTTTCGCTTATATGGGAGCATATTTCATCAGGGCTATTTCTGTGAATAGGACGCAATGTGATCTTGACAGTACGAATCCAACAAATGAAGTAAATTTTCTTCAAAGTGCATACTGCTGGCTTAGTTTCAATACTGTAACGAGTATTGCATGCTAAATATCTTTTCGGTAAATCAAAAGCATGTAGCAGAAAAGATGCGTGATTTTGGTTACTTGATAGGATATTGGATGGGTGGGTTCCAAATTGATAAATGGAAGCATTTACATGCACTAAAGTCAACCTCACTATGTTATTTCAGCAACTCTGTTCAAAATAACGCACGTTGTTGACCGAAGCTTTCGAAGATTTTTCCGTTCGGCGCTTGATACATCAGATCCATTTTCGCAAATGTTAGTTGACACTGCGAAAAAGAAATGAGGATTATCTCAGATGATTGCAGCCATAAACGACCAACGATCGTCCAGTGACATTTTTCGAGTGAGGCTTTCACTGGATTTACCACTATTTCTCTTGGATGCTCCTGAAAATTGTCGCGCCATGAAGTGCTTCTGAGACCTTTCGAGGGCTAGACTATTTGGCAGGATTTGACTAAGATAACGAACCGATAACCTACTCTGATTTGTACCATTTTCTCAGAAATTTCCTAGCACAAAAAAGGGCGACGCTTCATTGATAGTCAGATTGTGAGCACATCCATGAAAAAGCTTTCGGCGGAAGATGCGTTCGATCTAATATGGCAGCCACAAACTAGCATGGCTACTCACCTATTTGCTGACCGGGAACCTTCGGCCGCTTATATAAGCGGATCTGACCAAAATTCAGGGCTGTTTTCAATTTATGAAATGGGAAATGGATACATACTGCGTCCAGGCTTAACTATACTGCAGGGGAACGAAGGAGCTCAAGGGGCTTTGGCGTGTTCCGAACCGACAGGCTTCCCTATAAGTGGTCTTCTGGAGTACCGTATCTTTCCGAGAGTCCGTTGACCAGTGATTCGAATCACTGTGTCGTAATCAATACATAGTGACTGCTCTTGGACGTTCATGTGTTTCAAATCTCTGGATATCATAATATTTCATTACACTCAGACATTGAAAAGTAGATTTATGGCGTGCATGTACTCTAGTAGAACGAGAACACGATTAAGGGGACCTTCGAATTGCGAGCTGATGAACCGGGCATACTATTATATTTAGAAGGTGTAAGCAAACATGGTTGGAATAGAAGTACCAATGAAAGAGAAGACGTTTCTATACTAGGGGTAAGGTGATTCAGTGATTCCTTAGTAGATGAATCATTGGACCAAGTCCGCATTGCAGAGGGCACCATGACAGCAGCAGAAGGAGACCGGTCCTTTCCTTCCTCCCACACGGCACGTTCTCTTGCGGCACTGGTCCCGCATGGCGAGCTGAACATAGAGAGTTACTCTAATTTCCGTACTTTTGCAGTCACCAATCGACCATAGGTTAGCATGAAAGTGATTCATTATCAAAGAAGGTACGACCAATCTCACATCCTGTGATGAGTAGCAGCCCTGCTGAATGAATCCATCGAGTTTGTACAGCGTGAAGCAGCCCACGGATCGGTGTCCGAACTGCAAATATCGAACGATTCTAATCAGAAGACGTAGTGAATCAGCATCTAATATTCGCAGTTTCAATAATCGCAATCACAAGGATCCATCTGACAGTTCAGTAAGATCAAACAAAAGAAATACACACTTACTCCCTCAGTCATCTTGCACGTTTCGGCCTTGCTGGTGCCGTTCTTGTACACCATACATTCAGTCGTAGGAATGCCATTCTCATCGATAGAGATCAGTCCCTCACCACTGCAATGAGGGTATGGTAAGGCATGATGTCTACTTACACGCGACTGTAGCAATGACTCACATCAGCTCCATGGACAGATGGCCCAAGGTGGCGAGAGCAGAAGGCGAAGCGAGAAGGAACAAGGAGATGAGCATCTGTGATTGAGGAAGTGAAGGATGTGGAAGTCATCTTTTCATTAACTCCCGTTTTCGCAATATTTTTATTCGAAATTTGGATTAACTACCAATCAAGTTCTACAAATGCACTATAAGGTAAATAATACCGAAGTCGTGGCGATGAGCTGCATGATTGATAGGATGTTGAGAGAAGAAACGAAAAGAGAAGCGTTCGAAACTGGGCGGAGCTCCTCAAAAAAGGAACGTCGGTTTATATAGGAAGGGAGGCGGGGTTTCGAGAGGTTTCTTTCTCCTGCAGAGCGATCATTTCCGCTCCAGACGAACTCATTCGGTTAAACCATCATAATTTGTCAATGGCATATTGGAGAACGACCGTGAATACCCGAGACTCAATGAAGCAGAACGCTGACTCGTTGAGGCCCCCCCCCCTAGGACTGTAATCAATAGCAATATTTCCACCTTAATGTACTATGAATTTTACAATTTTGTCTGCCACGATGCAGCCTGAGTTCAAGATGCTTTTAAAAAATGAATCCGTTCAAATAATATGCTAAAAAGTATCGGTGGGACGCGGCTCGGATTCACCGTGCCATACCGTATCCGCCTCATGGGAATACTAGAGATGAGAGATGTGAGAGAACTAGATGGAAATGGATCCAGAATACGGTATATCAAGCGCTCTTAGATAACAGTGCGGTCAGTGTTTCGCATAGAGTCTATTAAGAAATGGAACGTTGGGTTGGTTGAATCGATAACATTATCACATTCGCGCTTTTTCCTGAGAAGTTCTTCGCATTCAAAAATGTGATGCTTGATACACAGATCATCCAGAAGTCCTGGCTCGCCGAGGCTTAGAATGAATTCTCGAAGTCGGCTTCTTGAATGGATGCCTTATTGACGGTAGATCACTCGAGACCATGCAAATCTGTCGTGGGTCCTCCTCTTGAAGGGAGTATCTAGTTAGAGATGCGCATAGGGCAGCTCAGTCTGACGGATCAAAAAATCTGCGGACTGAAAAAGACTCGTGAAGGAAAACGACAGTCCTTTAGCGAGCGCAGACAAAGGAGAATAATGTGTACCAATCTCATGAGTCATTCACAGTCGCTAATCGTTGTTGTCAGCCCTGCCGCAGCTCCATTTGCTGATAAGTAGCTAGCAATCCGGCGAATCCATTCCATAAGGTGGCCCGCCGTCAAAATTAGCCTCCACTTACCCCGCATGGGCCAAAGACTGACTTGTAGCCGATCACAGATACTACACAACCAACAAATTGGTAAATATTGTCTCAACTAAGCCTCAAGAAGGTCTTTTGCATTTGTGTACCATGAGATCCAGTGCGAAGCCATAGTTCGCTTTTTCCCTTTCTCCTAGTGCAGTCTGAGTTTCCTCTCTGTCTATGTCGGATTTGAACAGCTCAGCGAAGGACTTCATGATTTAAGTTCGGAAAGAAAAAGTCTAGACGATGTATACATGGTTGGTAAAATGAAGAGAACGAAGAACATTGAATGAAGGCCAATTATTTGCAAATATCAGCTGCGATGCGTGTTCAACTCAGTAGTTCCCATCTACAATGATTTTGGATGAACACTGCCCTGCAGACTGTAAACTAACCAACATCAGCGCCTTTCGATACTTCCTTTCTAAATCTCTGACTTTCGTAGCTAGTTCATCTCTTTCTTTCTCAAAGTTCTCCGCTCTAACTTTCCAATCAGATTCATCGGTCTGAAAATAGCAATTCTTCTCGGAGAATTGGACATTGTATGCTGAACAGCTAACCTGATTCGCTGCACTTTCTGGACGAGGGGAGAGTGTCAGAATAGGAGAAGAGGCTGACGGATGGCTGAAATCGGGCTTGTTGGACAGCGTTTTGTACAGTTTTCAACCTCAAGTTCCACCTTCGACAAAGTGTTCGAGCAAGTTGCGGATTCAACCGGGCAGTGTGTTCAACCATCGCTTCAGATTCTAACGAGACAGACAAAACCTAAAGTGGCAACTGCTGAAATCAATTCCGGGTGGAGAAAAGCACTCACGTTTCCCTTTCTGTTTATGGCTATGAATCCACCACTCGAGCAATCCGTAGTGACGAACACAATATCGTCAGAGACTCTACTCGAGTGTAATTCCAGTCCAGATATAATATCAAAGATGTGAATGAATCCAAGTGATGTCGCAAGATAAGCCACTCCTTGTTTCGGCGAAACCTACAAGAATCAGACAACTTGAACATGCATAGAGAAGAGAAAACTGACATGGATTGATAGAGGAGCGTCTGATTCCAGTCGCAACGAGAATGAAACGTTTACAGGCTTCTTGAAGTCTCGCCCATCGGAAGTTGAATGAGAGCCGACATCAATGATCTCAATATTTCGATTGTTAATCAACAGTATTTGTATTTACTCACATTGAGGTTACACACGTGCGCAGAGCTCTTTGTGGAATATATAATCAGGTTCTGAGCAAAACAGAAGGCGTTTCCTTCGAATAGCACCGATTCTTCAGTTTTAGAATCGAATAATTGTATTATTGGTTCGGAACGAGAGTGCTGAATTGGCGTTTGCTGAATGAAATGACTACTCTCTCTGAACCTTTGGCTGTCCGACAGCGGCAAGTATGTTGCAATCTGTGTTCGTTCTATAATCAGTGATCCGGCAAGCCTCGCGAATCTTCCGATCCACTACGAACATTCTCACTGGCGCCTTTCCTGAAGAAAATATAATCTAGATTTTATTTTTTTAGCGAATTTTCGATACCTGACAATGCCCAGTGAAAAACAGCGCCCTCATGAGTGATGAAACCCATCGTCTCAACGTCGATCCACCTCCAGAAGATAACAACTTCATCCGTTTTCAGTTCTTTGACTGAGCTGCTTCTCGCTAAATCAACGATGCGCAGTGTTTTGTTACCTCAAACATCTCAGTTTCCCCACAGTTTCATGGGACAGTCCTGACTTTTCATTGCAATTATCTTCTCACGAGGATGCACAATTACTGCGTCGACAGAAATGGGAATTTGAAATGACTTCTCGGAGTTTTCCAAATCGATGATCACCACTTTTGAAGAGCACGACTGCATGTGAATGTCATTTCCACAAATACACTTCGGAATTTAAACCTGCGAGTTGCAAGCAATAAATCGTTCTGATTCCATCGTAACGCCACCGAAAGATAGTTGTGATGGAGCAATTCCATAATCTTCTAGCTCAAATGAGGCACAATTGTTAAGTGATATGATGCAATGTTTAGAATACCCGGAGAAGATGTCGGACGTTGATTGGGTCGACCATTTCCAATTGACACTGGAATATCAAATATCTGCGAAACATGTTGAACACTAGGTTAGAAATGGATTAAAAGTTTTGAAAGTGCATTGATTCCTTCGAAACATGACGCATAATACTAAATGTTATCTATTCCACGAGGTGTCGACTTTATCAACACCTCTTATCTGTGATCGGGATAGTTTCTCGTTTGCTTCTCCATAAATATCCCGAGCAACAGGGAATCACTGTTGGATGGCTTGTCCCGCCGATGGTTCTGTCCATGCAAAGCACATGGAATGTTTGTACACTCTTGCATATTTGCCTTACCGCCTCAAATTTCAGCGTCGTCGGATGGTATTATTTGCAGCTTGTATCCAGGAGAGCAATATTTCCT
Organism: Pristionchus japonicus; assembly: GCA_900490845.1. Taxonomy (NCBI): domain Eukaryota; kingdom Metazoa; phylum Nematoda; class Chromadorea; order Rhabditida; family Neodiplogasteridae; genus Pristionchus; species Pristionchus japonicus. Next base: position 196,201 of record LS496030.1, read on the forward strand.
TCACTGGTGCGCTTATGCATTCCGATCTCGAAAGAATCTGTGTCCTGTGTCTCTTTCATGATTCTTGTCATAGAAAAGTTTGTGTTCGTTTGCGGGTTTCTTTCCCTGTCATGTGATGTTTGATGCTTTTATGAGTGATCAGACATGATTGCTGAGCACTCCGATGAAATGCGCACGAATACTATTTCACCCAAGAACCCAATGATCTTCCTCATCTTATCTGTTACATACCTGAATATGGTGCAGATGAATGAGACTTTTGAAGTTGAAAGAGATTTGTGTCGCAATCGTATCGAAATTCATGGAAACATTAGTGTTCAGGCAATTCGGCAAATCGCGCTGCTTTGGTGTGTGGTATTTATTTTGCATCTATGATGCAGCATCACATGCGGCACGGGTAAGTGCACCGATGCAATTAGCCATCGCTAGTGACTTGGATTTGCGGAATCGAGTCGATATGAACTCGAGCAGCAATACACAAGAGATCAAGATATTCATGACTATCAATACGACGCGACAGACACTGAGTCACTGAGTCACTCATGCTCATGCTCATGACTTGCTCGTGCAACTTTCACACTGGTGGTGCTGTTAGTCTCACTCAATTCGCTCGTTCACTTGCACTCATCGTCAGTACTCTGGCATTCCGGAAATGCAGGAATATCGCCTCCCGCAGCCGGGAGAAGTTGACCTCTTCAAATTAGGGAATTAGGATACTCAAATTTCGTTTTGTGGTAAGCAACAGTCCTGTAAATAATACTTCGACCAGAATAGCTTTTTATGCAGAACTGTTCTGCATAAAGCACAGAATCTACAGCACAATACGCATTCAATCTTGCAATTTCAGCTCAACAGGCTGACTCTCTACGAGAAACAACCGAAGCGAAAGCAGAGTTAAATTCAGAACCATGCAATTTCTATCGTTCGTAGACAATGACTAACGAAATTGTGTCGAAGCTCGCCTTAATGAACTTTTATAGACCTCATGGCCACTACAAATGCATTGTGGGAGCTAAATTAGGAATATTCTCTGTGAAAATTTACCTACGGGCTGAATTTATTCGATGCATCCGTGTTTGCCCAAGTATTGTTCTGCGGTCGTTAGCTCGCGTTTCATTGAACTGAACCAGTGAAAACCAATGTCCAATTCTTCAATCAAAATATCTGATTTTCTTGGAACAGGTGAAAATGGAAGATAACTTAACGTGCTCTATTGAGAACAGAGTCTTATAAATGAACCATATTTTCCTCAATATATATTTCAAATTATTGCGCATATTTTCCGCAGCAATTTCATCCACTTAGATGGAATTAACTATTCTAATAGCTAATTAGACTGTCGATAAAAATGTGGTCGCTAGCTATCTGGATACCAGATATCTGTTGCCGTTACTCGCTCTAACTTGGGTCCGACCGCAGCAATTCTTGATATATTGATCGGCCACGTAATGCTCACACCTTATAGGTCGAAATTCACGAAAATGTCGGGTGATTTGCTACTGTCCGACCATCAAATCAGACTGCTATGTCTGAGCGTTGGACTTGCCACACTGCTACTGAATACTTTCTGCCTATTCCTAATCGTTAAACACCGCCGAACTTTCGCTCACAACATATTCGTCATCACAGCTTGTCTGCAGGTGAAATAGATAGCTCATTGACTCAACTGGCTTCTTTTCCAGACTCTTTACCTCCTACTCAACTTGCACTTTAACATCGCGCTTATTCCACTAATATTCGCAGCATACGGAGGAGGATATTGCATCGGGTGGCTGTGCATCTCACGCATTGTCCCGTTTTGGGTGCTATTTGTGAGCACAAAATGGGAAGAGAACCCTAAATATCTCGCTTACAGGATGTATACATTTTCTTGATTGTGAACATATCCGGCCTGTTCATTCTCCTTTTATTCTATCGGCATCAGACACTCATGCACGCTGGCTCTTCATTCTCATTGAGCAGCAAGTCAGGAAGCTGTTAGTCGTCTCAAATTACAAAGTGCTTTGAATCTGGACCAAAAATGAGTTATCCTCAGTTGTCTCCGTGTTTCTTATGGTCGGAATCAATGTGGTTCCCGTTATTTATGGAGTTGCTAACTTGGGTCATCAGCAAAGCGACCTCTCGTCGCTTCTAAGTGAGGTGCATTGCGCTATTTCCTCTCAGTGTTCTAATGTACGTTTCAGATTTGCGTCTCATGCGATTGGGTCGAAAGAGATCGGAATTTCGGTGTACTGAATACGAGAACAGCTCAGGTACGTGATTATAGTCCAAACTTAATTCTATGATAGTTCTATCGCTAGTATCAAAACATTGAATGAAAAGTGTTTCAGATAAACGCTGCGATTGTATTCAGCACAATAGTGATTTATGGTATTTTTGCGTTCGCTTGCGGTGGACATATCGGCTACGTTTTGAGACAACACATCCGAAAAAGGTTTGCTGTTTCATTGACAAGATCAGATCGATTTTCAAAAGGAATTCATTTTTCAGTTCGCTTCAAAGCGTTACCGTCACTGTGACACAAACACAGCAGTCACTCATTCAGGTGAATTACCTTCAAACGCTTGACAACAAGATTGAACTGCAGATTGTTATTTTCGGCATATTTCTGGCGATTCCGATATTGTTGTTTATACTGCCAGTTTTCTTCAAGATACTAGAAAAATGTGAGGCATCCGTAATTTTCATTGAAGTTAACAATGAAGTCGGGCAGGGGTTCTCTTGCCTGAGATTTTCCTCTTCTCTCTCAACTCATTTGTTCACTCATGCACACTGATTTCAACTACCCCGCCGTACCGAAAATATCTACTGAAAAGATCACGTTTGTTCCTCAAAATTGTATTTTTTACAAAGTGAATATATTTCAGAGGCAGCGAGGACTATTTCACGAGCGCAATTGTCCAGAATACTTTGAGCTCGCAATGTGAAATGTTGTTGATGTCCATCGGATGCAACTACGAAACACGAGAAATTTTGAAAAGGTCATCCAGAATATTCAATTAGACGATGTGCAAAATTAGTTTGCATGAAACACAAAGACAATGGTTGGTCAAGCAGAAGCAAGAATAAAGCACATTATCTCGTCTCATCTTCCGAGTAACCGAATACGTCACTTTGCGATTTTCCGTGAACATTCAAAAGTGAACAAAATCTCCTTTCGCCTCCAATTACATCTGAACGTGCTCAAATGTGAAAGCATTCCTGCAATCTCAATTTTCGGTGATTCCGTGGTCTCTCCATTGGGACGATTCCTCGAAACGTAACGATAATCAATTAGCGCGCTCGGGCTACGAAAGCACTAATGAAATGACGAAATTATGATGCACTTTCGTTGCGTATTCTAAGAAGCAGACAAGTGCAGACATATTCGCAATTACGAAGAGACACATCAACTTCTCTCGAGCTACTTTGTGTGGGCAGAGCTCGAACACATCACAATTGCGGTGCCTGCTCTAGCAGAAGGATGACATTCATTCTTCCCACACACTTCCGACCGAAATTGAGCTTCTGAAACTCGCATCATGCACATCACTCTGAAGGTCCAAACAACTGGTTCCGGCTCCCGAATTTCGGGTTGATCTAAATGTCAGATAGTCGGGTTGATATCATCCATGTCCTCCCCCGCTCAGACTGAGCCCTTCTACCCGATAATCACCGCACCAATCTGCCATCACTTCTGCTTTGGCCACACTTCCAACATCGAATTATCGCGGCATTTACCGGGAATAATGTTGTGTGCTCTTGGTCGGGGTGTGCGGCAGGGAGAACTGAGGAGGCGGAGAGTCGTGTTTTAGCGTAGGCGAGAGAGCATGGGAAACTGCGAGACGGCAGGCATAACTGAGCCCTAGGGGCTGCAACCTTTCTGCAGCGAGGGTATATAAGGGCGGGCATCAGGAGAGAGGCATCAGTTCTCTGAGGACTCTTCTCCGAATCAATCCTTCATGGCTACTGGAAAACTGCTTGTCTTGACTGCCCTGGTGGCTGCTGGAGCAGCGACTCCGCACGGTCCCTTCACCCAGGATTTCGTCAAATTCCTGGAGAAGTAAGCCTCTTTTGCTCGATACTGATTATCAGTTACTAAAATATCGTATTTTAGGAGTACCGAGCGTAACGAGTACGCCCTGACCGCCTTCAAGGAGTACGGTACCACGGGCACGTTCGGCGGCCGGGCGGCCAAGGACAGCAAGGTACGGTAGCTTACTGCATGGTGTGCCGACGCTTACTAACCGTCGCCTCTCTCCAGATCACGCAGCAACCGGTGGTGTTCGTGCACGGCAACTCAGACTCGGCTCTGCACCACTCGGCCATGGCCAGTGGATGGACTAAGTCTGTGGAGCACTTCAAGGTACGGTAGTGCTCAGTTGGCGATTGAACTACCGTAACCGGATCAGTAATACCGTATTCAGGCGCACGACTACTCGGGCGCTGAGCTGTACGGACTGACCTACGGTACCCGCGACATCAACCTGTCCCTGCAGAGGTACCGTATCTTACTGTATTTGCAGGGATTACGGTATTTTCGAAACTTCGATCGATTTCAGCAGCATCACGTGCCGCAATCTTATCGGTCTGCGCCGCTTCCTCGAGGCGATCCTGGAGTACACCGAGGTACGGTACCTTTGTCGATCGACAACTGATTCACGATACGCTTCAGGCGGAGAAAATCGACGTCATCGCGCACTCGATGGGCGTCACCCTGGCGAGGAAGGCGATCAAGGGAGGAACGGTAAGTATCGCAGTGTGCCTCTGTTCTGCGATTTACCAATCGTCGCCTGTAAAAAGTTTGACAAGAATTTGTTCAGATCCACCTCTCCGGCGAAACGTGCAACCTCGGGGCGTCGATCGCGGACAAAGTCGATGCTCTTGTGACCATCTCCGGCGCCAACTACGGCATGTGCATGTGCCTGATGGCCGGACTCACGGAGAGGCCGGCGTGCGGACAGGTAGTGTAGTGCGTTCTCCGATTCACTAAAGCTCGCCTGTTTAAATTTTAATTGGAACAATTCAGGCCGGCTACGCTCCTGGCAGCTGCGGAAACAAGAATGCCACCATGACCTCGTGCATGGAGGCCGAGGCCAAGTGCGAGGGAGAGGTAATATTTAAATTAATAGTATTTAATTAATTATGCTAATTCCAGGCCGACTACGCCAGCGTTCTCCGCGCCGTCAACGAGGTGGCAGCTGATGATGAGGACTCGGATGAGGATGATGGAGCAGAAGCCGCCTTCGTTGCCTCCATCTGGTCCAACGGTAAGCGCCGCTTTATTCTTCCCTATTTGCGAATCTGATTGGATCATCTTCATCTTTGATCTTTGATCTCTACAGACGACCCGATCCTCGGCAAGAACAATCTCGTGTGGGGCAGGAAGACTTCGCTCGTCGCGGGAAGCGATCTCAGCCACGGCTACGAGGGACTCGATCACTTCCAGGTGCTTATTCCTCTTTACAAAGCAATTCCAATAAGTTTTGGGCGGAAACTCTAAATTTCAATCAGGAACAAGATTTCTAGCAGAAATCGAGATTTTTTCAGTCGAAGGACAACACGGTTCGCGACCAGCTCTCCCTTGTCTCCAAACACACCCTCCATGGAGGAAGGGCGAAGAGACACCATTGATTCACATTTCCCTATCTATCCTTGCAAAGGCCCTTGTGTCCATACTATCCTGCTGAATGTCAGCTGTTCCCGCGATTGTAAAATACTATGCGATAAAGCAGTTAATTTATACTCGCTGTATGCTCATCTTTGATTCACTTCAACTCTAGGGTTCCTTTGATGGAATCAAACTCCGGAATTCCAACAAGCGAACTAAGGGACTTGACTGTCCTGTCGATGAGAGTGTAAAGGAATGAGAAGGATTAGGAATTCAAATGGAATTCCTAATCAAATTAAATGCCAAGTCGAGACACTACAGTAGATCCAGCTGCAAAATCTGCTCAAGGGTGTGCACTGAGTACGGAAGCACGGAGCAGAATGACCTATTATTAGCGGAGGAGTAGGGGGAATGGGCTAGACTGCGGGGGAATATAATTACGGGGGGTGACTTCATGCTGTTTGCGGGAGGGGCTGCAAAACGCAATGGAGCGTTGCATGCACGCGTTAACTTGACATTCTCGTGGTCAGCGATGTGTTGTGTGCGCTAAGTGAAGGCTCTATTACTTCATTATGAAGCCTTTCTTCTCAAACAGAGCTGCAAATAGCGTTGAAAAGACCCATAACTACCTTGCACCCGGAACCTTTCGAGATTGGATCTCTGTCTTGACCACAACTTCTTTCGCAATACCTAATTACGGGAGTGGGTGTAAATGTACGGAATCGGTGTACGGGGAACAGACATGTTTACCCAGACCCCAGACTGAGTAAGTGGTCAGTAAGTAATTGCGCGTAATTACTCCGATCAACACTCAAACAAGAGGGAGTTCCTACAGTTCACCCTCGGACTTCCGCATCAAAGTTTGTATGCACGGAATTGAGTGTGTATGCACGGAATTGTGTACGGAGAATACATGTTTGCCCAGACTCTAGAGTCTGTAATTGGTAATTGCGAGAAATTGCACCGCTCATGACACAAACAGCAATGGGGGAGTTTCCCGATGTATCCCGTAAGATGATTTGGCGGGTATGATAGAAAGATCTGAACGACTACAAAAAGATCTCTAACGCATTCAGAACTGAAGAGAGAAACGGTTACTTCAGCTTGTTTTCGAAAGTTTGTCAGCAATGATAACGACCATAACTGTTAACCAATTTACTCGAACAAACGCATCAATGCAATTCAAGTTGAACAGATTGCTTTTCGTTCCTGTTCAATGAAGTTGGTCGAATTAGCGGGAAGGAATAATAACAATCAGGAGTAAAGCTAGAAAACCACAAAATGTATAAATGCGATGATTTAATCAAAAATGAAATAGCATTTCGGTCGTCATCATCACGCGGTTTCACTCCATGACATCAAGGGTCGGATCTTTTTCCATTCGACAGCGTGCTCGACTGGCTGATTTTCGATGCTTTTGGCAAAACTATTATCGTCCGAACAGCGCTCTTGATCTGCAATGATTGACGATCAAATGGCCGTCCCATTGCTGAGGCACGATTGAACATCATTCTCTCCGAGTGATCAACCCTGCGCTTCGATCACACCTCTGAATTGTTGACGAGATAAACCACAGGGTTCGACATCGTGTTGAGCAGGACAAACATCGTGATGAAGCTGAAACATACTACAAACTGTTAGCTGAGAGTAGAGCGTAAAGAAAGAGTTTGTCAAATATCGCAACGAACGGTTGTACCCATATAGGTAGAGATGTTCTGTGCCGCCAATAAGGGCCGGGAATATTTGGAAAAATAGCCACGCTGACGTGTAAACTGCAGCCATTACTGCAAATTGGGCTGCGTATCTGAAAATCCAGTACTTGATATATATGATTTTGTCTCATAATCATTATTTGGTGTGCCGCCAAAATTTGGAATCAAACAAACTCACACTCGCCTAAATGCTTGAAGTGGGAACAAAGCTGCATACATTTGTCGAATTTGCTAATCTCAATTTATCCTTTGTCTAATTCTTTCTTACCTACTCTCCCGAACCCTCATCTTCTGCGTTTCTTCCGACAACTGAGACATAGCGAGCCTCGATTTTCGCATACTCAAAATAATCTGAAATGAAAAGTAGCGCTATCGTGGAAACTACCCGATTCAACCACAAAGCGTGCTTACCGCAGCATACGCAACAACGCAGAATGTTGAGCATGCCATGTTGATTGGTCGAATCATGGAGTCGGAGTACTTAAACGTATTCCCCTTAACCATGCCTCACAAAATTACTGGTGTTTGCCAACAATAAGTGACCAACCATGTAAACGTACGAGTATGTATACACTTGCCAATTGAATTTGAACCTGCAAAATGAATGCTATGAACTAATCAAGCCGGTTGTGAGTTTCAACGAGATTCGTGCCTGCAGCAGGGGAACAGCATCTGCGGTGCCGCTGCAATGGCAGCAGCCAGGCAATGGTGTAGAAAACAGAGGACGACGGTTCGACGACGTGTGAAGAAGTCGGCACGATTGAACACGATCGCGGTCAGTCTAAACGGATCGTTTGAGTTCTCATCGTTCTTGTTCATTGGTCATAGTAGTCGTTTCACGAGCACAGTGTCTGAGCGGTCCACGTAGCTGTTATAACGATCTGTTTTCCAATTACACGGGCGATTCTTGTTCGGTTTTCTCAGATCGTATCTCATATTTATCTATCCTACAGCCATAATAATTGTAGTACCTATTAGTGGCGAGCAGCACATGACTGAGCGAGTTGTGAAACCAGCCGTAGATGGTGAGAAAATCGAAGAGTGGAGCCGAGAGCAGGTAGATATCGGACTGCAATGAGAGAAGGTTGTGTAATCATGTGTCGGTGACGATGATTCAGAGCAGAAGCATAAAGATTGCATAGAAAAATGTCTCAGAATGATTCAATGTGTTCGCGAATCTACCGGATCTCGGAAGCCAAAATGGAGCTAAATATTGATAACTGTAAGGTTTCTTGTAATTGAATTATTTTATTTTATTTTGATTAATGAATTTTTCCGAGTTCGAAGGTAAATTTGGAGATTTGAATACTTTACTGAAAACTTTTTACGCTGAGCCCTGAGCCACGTCCAATCAATCAATCGAACATGAGCATGCCACTGCAATACCTGTAGCGCTATGAGCGGAGTGTGGGATAGCAGATACACGGCGTTAACCATCGCATCTACAGTCATCGTTTGCGATGAGAGGATGTACACGGAACTGGTCTGATATGAATACATTGGTCACGAAAGACAGTGTGAGTTTCACTAATTCGCTATACATAAAAGAACGCATGTGGCCGATAGGCGAGCGCGTGTGGAGCGCGGGGGGTTGATAGGAAGATTTGGTAAATATAAGGGTCGTATGCAATCGACGACGGGCTACATTTTTCATGTTGACCACTTTTCGATCCGACCACTTTGAAGAGATCAAAGATCAACTTTTATGCTCAATTTGCGTATTTTTCGCTCAAATTCGCGTGGGAAATACTGGGGGCGCTTGGGAATGTTTGGCAAATGTAAGCCCCTTATGTAATCGACCCTTGCGCACATTTTTCATGTTGACCACTTTTTGGTCGGACCACTTTGAAGAGATCAAAGATCAACTTTAAGTTAATTTTTCTGACACCTTTTCTATAACTAAAAAAGTACGCATCGGAGCGGTCTGGGAGTTGCGGATTTAGGTCAAAACCGGGTATGATTTACCTAAACTCTATTGCCGCGCATGAAAACCACTTTGAAGGGGTTTTTCGTGAAGATTTTTTTCAAACTAGCATATTTTGAGTGTGAAATCTGTCCAAATCGGGGTTCAGGCGCGTGGGGAATATGGAAGAAGGAATGGTAAATACAAATGATGAATTCCGCCACATGCAGAAAACGCTGGGCTATCGATCTGAGCCGGATAGAAGTCGGTAGGCCAAAAACCGGCTGAGAACGATTT
>LS496030.1:214074-244261 GCA_900490845.1 Pristionchus japonicus
CGAACAGAAGGTAGGTGGTTCGGATCCCTTCGAGCGCGAAACCTTTTGCCTTCAACCACCTCCCCTAAAGAATGCCTTCAACCACCTCTCCTAAAAAATGCCTTCAACCACCTCCCTGGCTAGAAGAATAAATCACACAGCAATCATGACAACGTTCAACCTTAACAGGCTTGCCCATAGCGAGCAGAGCTCGGCTAGTTAAATTATATTCAATCAAAAGCTTATTTCGTGCTCTACAGATGTAGAGATACTGCTTTGAAAATGGAGTTCATGGCCCTTCTGTATTATATTCCGGATGAGTTTCAGAGTGTGAATTGCTGTCCCACGTGTGAAGCTTCATTCAAAGCAGAAGATGTGAAGACGGATGCGAATCTTCAAGCGCTGCCCAAGATCGTTGCGTTTGGAGCTACGGGAGAGGTTGGCTTTTGGAGCTCATGAGCTTTCCCTTTCACCTTCTTCAAAAAATCGCCGGAACACATTTCAATCTCATCCTGGAAATGCGCCGAAGTGCGTGGCAAAAGGCATCATCTAATCATTACAGCCCAATTTCTTCGCCATTTCCAAGTTCATGGAATCGGGCCAGACCGCGCACCTGCTCCGGTATCTGACAGTATTGATCACCAACACAACGTGAGGTTTTTCCTGGCACTTGTTCCCGGAAGAATGGATGCGTTTCACTGATTCTATAAACCCATAAATACCTTTGCCCTTTTTCGTCCACTTTCAGTGCACCTCTTTGCAGGGGCTGGCTAGCTCTCGTTTCTGACGAGCTCGAGTACGCTCGCAACGATGGCAAGTGTACAGAATATGTGACTGCGCTTGAACTGGAGCGGGCCAAGTTCCTCAATAGACAGAAAGCCCTTGACAAAATGCTGTTGGACTACGCACAGTTCAAGGTAGGCATTTGGGGTGGGCAAACATTTCTCGGTCTCTCATTTCGCAATGCTCTCTCGCCGGGGTCAGAGAAAACGATAGAGTCTGAAGGTTGGCATACGCTTCCAATTTTGAGGTTATGCTTCACACAATTTCAGAGCAGGATTCAGAAAGAGGAAGACAAGCATGCGCTTACTGCTGCAGCTGCAGCAGTAGGACCTGCAGCTACAGCTGCAGCAACTGCTGCAGCCGACGCAACGCTTGCTGCAGATGCTGCAAGTGCAGATGCAGTCGAGTGCGCAATTTGCCTCGCACCACTGTCGAGCAAGGTTTGTCGAACGAGATAGTTTTACCGTGAACTCAACTTTAGAGAAACGTTCGTCTGGACCCGTGCAAGCACCAGTTTCATCGGACGTGTATCTTGAAGTGGTTTGAATCGCTGGCTGTGAGTTTTTTTTCATCTGAATCATACAATTAGGCTAAACTTTAAAAAAAAACGATTCAAAGTGTGCGAAGTTAGACGCGTTTGCCGCACGGAATATTTTTACAGAGTTCGTCAATGAACTGGTGCAGTGACCACATTTGCTGTCTGTGCCGTGAGAAAACGAATCGAGTTGTCAGCGGGAATGAGGATGTGATCCAACGTGTGTACCCTTATGAATTGAAAGAAGTGAGCAACCCATAATTTTTTTACTTTTTTCATTAAACTTATGTGTATGTTTCATGCCTCTTATACGAATATGACTGCTACTTATGACTTCGAGAGGAACGGCAAAGCTATGAAGCAAAATCGATCTTGGATCAGGTGCGAAATCGAACGCGAAATACGGGTAATCGTCTCGTCATTGCACTCACTCACAGGTTGCGAGTAACGAGCAGACGATTACCCGCATTTCGAACTCGCGAAATTTCGATGATCAAAATACAAATAATATCATATTTCAGCAACGGTGCTGATGCGTTGGCGATCGAAAAGAAAATCGCTTTGAAAGAAGGGAAAAGCGCAGAGTACCTCAACGATATTTCCGAAGAAATAGCTAAGTATCGAAAACGTATCGAAGCCTGTGACAGGATTCTCTTCTACTTTATGGAGCAGAATGTGAGGTTTTAGTATGATGAATTACATTCGTAGCTGCATTTTCTAGATGATCTTCACAATGCGAAGAAAAGCAGCCGCAGCTGCAGAGGCTGCAGCTAAAGCTAGGGCTGAAGCTGAGGTTAAGGCTGCAGAGGAAGCGGCTGCTGCAGCAGCTGTTAGAGCTGCAGAAGCGGCTGCAGCTGCAGCCGCAGCTAGAGCCGAGGAAGAGCTAGCAGCTGCAGCTGTTGAAGCCGCGGCTGCTGCTCTAGCAGAAGCTGCAGAAGCTGCATCTAGGGCCCAGGAGGAGCTAGCGGCTGCAGCTCTAGCAGTAGCTGCCGAGCAGATTGCAGCTGCAGCTCCTGCAGCAGCCCCTGCTGTCGGCAGAACTACCAGAGCTGCAGCCCGACAGGCGGCAGGTAGGAACTCAAACGATTTGATTAATTTAGTTGTTCAAAGTTACAGAAGCTGCTGTTGCTTCATCCTCTTCTGCTCCAACGACAAGAGCAGCGTCGAGAAGACAGAGAGGTGGGAGCCGCTCCAAACCTGCACTTCTCTAGTTTCCCGCATCCCCCCCTTGGAAATTCATTTGAAAATATTTTATCAGGGATGTGTGCAACTCAACCATTCATCCGGGGAACTTGAGAAGTGCTATGAAAGCCTCAGCAGGAAATGAGAGTGAAACTGACCAGAAAAGGAAAACATATCACAGTACTTATCACTAAGATACAGCGTAATACAACACCATCCGATTTCCAGAGTCCGATACAGCAGCTTCAGTTGCAGCGAAGAGACCGCGCACGTGAAATCTCACGTATTCACCAAGACTACACTTATCACCTCCTCCTCCAAATCACTAATACAAGAATACTCTCTAGACAAGAATATAGAGAAACCCCATATATCAGCCCCTGATATCTTGATTACTGTGTTTTTTGAATCGAATCGACCGATATCGACCACTGTGAAGAACACCACTTCATCATCCCCACATTTCCTGGTCTTGATAATTACTCCCAATTATTCACCCTTTGTTATCGGTATCTTTTCTGAGATAAAGATGGTTTTTCCCATAACTTTAACAGCAGCTTCAGTGGCAATGCACTTGAACGCTCCGTCGCAGCTGAACGGGGGTGGGCGAAACTTAAACGGTCTTTCATCGAAAGTTACACGGTCTCTCACAATGCTCTCTCGCCGGTCAGACAGAGCGAGAGAGCATGGAAAAGTGAGAGACTGTAAAATTTTTGCACAACGCTGCAGCCGAACGCCCGACATCGTCCAATCTCGTTAATGATGAAACCATACTCAATTCTTTCGATATTTCAATATTTGCTGTTAACTCCGCATGACCTAATGTAGATGCGTATTTTTGTCTGTTCATTATTTTGATCATGAGAAATTTTTTTTTGACAAAATAGAGAAGTGGGGAAGTCAAACAAATTTAAGAGATGCACATCCGCGCGTGTACCCTTGGCGCCCCATACTACGGTTATTTTTCATAGCTAGACGATCCCAAACAGAAAGTTTCAAACAAAATTTTCAATACAAATAGGAATTTCACATTGTATCATTTGTCCTCATCGCATATCAATTGAGAAATGGTTTTCCACACTTAGATACTTCGTCCAATATTAATACGACACGAGACAACTCTTCATTTCTTTATCGAACATGAAAAACAAACTGTCATTTACTTAAGTGTAACACCCTATCGATTACCGAGAATATTGCATTATGGGTGAGTGAGTGCATGGAAACGTGCGTATAATACAATTATGAAAGCTTCAATTCAATTCGGCATGGGTTATTCTCAATACCCCGTTGTCCGCAGATACTTTGTATGCCCCGAACTGCGCTTCCGAATCTTCCACGTTAGTCGATGAGCGAAACCATACTTTCTTCTCGATGCGATGGAACAACTGAAATGCTATTTTTAATACTCCTGCGCATCTCCGAACATTTCCTGATAACCCCATCCGTCCCCTACCACCAACACTGCGACCATTGCATTTAGAGAATCACTGGAAGACATTTCATTTTCGCCCTATTGTCCGGAGAGGTAAAGGAGCGCCGATTTAAATTGAATTTGATGTTGTGGAAAGTTAAAAATTTTGAAATTTGAAAAAAATGCTACTTCTTGACTGTAGTCTATTATTTTTGGATCACTCAAATGGAGTTCGTAAAGGGCATGAATTATGCACAGTTTCCACAACAATCTATCTCTTCTTTGACGAACGTCGATCATGAGTCTTTCCCAATTGGACTGTAATCAGGCACCTAAACTCTTGAAAGTTCAAGAAAAACTCACGTCGTCCGATATACCCATTTCGTCGACAACTGTTGCTCGAGTGCTAAGTAGTTTCGAAATCCTTTCGTTCAGCAACTTGCAGCCCTAATTAATCTGTCAAGTATTGACTTCGGGAAATTTCTCTCTACTCTCTTCATTTCCCGAACTACTTACTCTCTACTTACCAGAGCGGTTAATTTTAATCTTACGCAAATGATTATTTAGTTATTCACCGAAGTCTGGTCAAGTAGCACTATTGAATCGTACCTGTCGCAACATTAGTATGGATGATATTGATAAGAAGTTGCTGATTCTTCCGATAAGATCTTGGGGAATACTTAAAAGTCCTTCCGCCATTTTCCAAATAATTTTTAAGTTTAAAAAAGGCATTATATTGAGGGAAAATCGCAAGCGTCTTTTTAGCGTCTGTTTTTGAATATGATGCAACCGTGAACTTCCATTCAAAGACTCTGTGTTACTTTTGGAGAAAATTTATCGCCGAACAAATCCACATTCGAAAATGAATTGACGCTTTTTTTCAAAAATGTATAAAAGACTTTCAGCACAGTCGCATGCCATTGACATATATTTCGTGCCCTTTCCGAGTTTTGCTGTCGTCATCCGGGCAGATTCCGGTCATTCTGGAAATATTGATTAGATAGTAATACGAAAATGGTTAGTAGTGTGTGAAACCGTTCTGGGTGCATATTGATGGTTTCCGCTCTATCTTATTCAGTTCTATACGAGTTACAGGCTAAATAACATGATCTCACTTGCAAATATCAGCCGTTGCTGCCCTCATCATAGCAAAGTAGGCCCTCGGCAAGTATCTATCGCCAATGTCGACGCCGCCTTGGAAGTACTGTTCTTTAGCGAATTATGTGATCGGAAAAATTTGAAATGAACGCTTTCTATCTCTGTGAGAAACATGTCTTGTGAGATCGGTTTATTAGGAATAGCATCGGCACTGCACTAGATGACAACTTTGATAGGTGAGAGAAAATTGTCATGTCAGAGATGGTATTAAGAAACGGTTCTAAGTCGACCTAGTGCAATAACATCCGTACCTGACACAACACCGTACAATGTGAACCGGTTATCAGAAGTGCGTTTGCGAACAAAAGGCGATCCGCTATCACCCTGCAGTTACATAAAGTTAGATATGAATCTCCTTCTTTTTAATCTGTCACCGATTTTTTCAACAATTTCGAACTCTACAGTAAATATTATAGATTTTTAATGCTCTTTCGATGCAATGTATCAGAAATCACCTCTCCAAGAATGCCGGGATTGACTTTGGTATCGTTCCAGCTGAACCAGTCAGTGCCAAGAACTCTGAAAATGGCAATTTACGAGACTGAACTGTTGGAGAAAAGGCTTACGTTTTATCCTTTTCCCGCTTGAGCAGTGGATCCGAAAGATCAAATTTGGTGTATTGAAACTGCGACATTGCGTTTCCTCGTCCTAAAATAGGTGTTGTCTCAGTCGAAATCGAGCATTAAATGTTGTATCCAACCTCTTCCGGATCCGAATATCCACCCCGAATCATGGAATTGCTCTTCCTCATAGGTTTTCAGGTCAGAAATGCAGAGAATTTGAAGCGATGGTGATGGTGTTACGTCCTGTGAATAAAATATCAAACAATGATTTAAAATTAACCTTACCTTTTCCAATTCAAGAACTCCGAAGTCAAAGAGCATTCGACTGCCCGCATTTCTGTCGGAGTACAGCACGTTTCGAACGTGCACTTTTGAGAAGGTATCCTGAATAGAAATGTTGAAAACCGAAAATATTCTGGAATATAGCACGAAAACGCACCAGCTTCTTCGCATTACTTCCACCATAGAAAACTATCAGGTCCTCAGCGTTATTGTCTATTAAACAATGACGAGCTGTTGCAACGTGCCGGCGAGATATGAATGCACCACCACAGAATGCATGCGGACTGCAATTAGCAAATATGATTTTTTGAATATAAACTTCCAAAAAATTGTAATGCGTTTGCAGAAAAGTGCCGAGTTGCAATTGGATGAAACACATGCTCACCTAACTTCGTAGAACCAAATCTTTTCACGTAATCCAATGACCACTAGCCATGGAAATTCGTTAATTTTAAAATCGGTGCCTCCGCTCACGATTCGATTACTGAATGTATATTTCTATCAAGAATTGTGATTTTTGCTGTACGATGGTTGCATCTTTCCACACTCTGCTTGCAGTTGTTCCAATTCCTTTTTATTCAGTCGATTAATATTATTGTTATTTTCGATGATCTTATTTACAAAACGGTCCATTTCCTGATCAAATTTCCTATCTTTTATGTTTGCGAATCCAGTATCATACCTTCTCCATTGAGTCCCATTTCAGATCTGCCGGTTGGTCTCTATAATTTTCTAACTCCTCAGTGACTATATCGATCGGGATGGTCATATCTAAACGCAGATTTCGCATTTTCGCTTTTCTCGCACACCAACCTTTCCAATCATAGGCCAGGAACAGCCGATTTTCGAACGTTTCGCCCTCTTCACAGACTCCCGTATGCACACAGATGAAAGAACTGAAGTAGGCTGGACGAATTCCAATAGTTTCGTTAGTGATGGAAGAGATTGTCAGAATTCCGTGCAAGGAGGAACGCTCGTCTCGCGTTGTGAAGATAGGAGACCCGGTCGAAATCTGAGTTTCAGAATTTTGAAGAAAAAGATTACGCTTTTCTTACGTCATTCATAGGAGATCCGGGAAAAATTGAAAATTCCAGGCACTCATTTGAATCAATTGCAGTGATATTCTTGCAAGCATCGGGCCGAATGATATCCAGATTTTCTTCCATTTCAATTTCCCGAGCGATTACTCCAGTTTGGGCATTCACTGAAGTGAAGAGAGTACGTTAACTCTATATGAATTCGAATGACCAATCTCCCTCGTTCTCGCCAAACTCATTCGTTTCTTGGGAAATTCGAAGCTCGGTGGTAGGCAGATGGGTCTGAATGATCAAATAGTATGAATAATTACTACTAAACTGACTTGATATAAGATTTGAACGGAACCGGTTGCTCCAGTTGCAGTATTGCAAAGTCATAGGCACTCTGTAATCATTTAATTTATCGTAAAATTCAAAATCTGAAACCTCTCCAATCCTCGTAAACGGGGTGGTCAGTTTATCGACTCTGAGCCATCGTTTTCCCACTCGCATTGGGTCGTATTTATCGATTGGCAAGTCGATCTGACAGGCTTCAAAAACTAAGCATAGCCCGTCAATTCAAACCTTCTTGAAAAGAAATGGTTCTTCTTCACTCATCAAGTGATCGGTGAAAATGACAAAAATGTTGGAACGGTCGATGAGAATTCTGAAATTGGCAATGTTGTCTTTTTCGAGGCTACAAAAATACTTGCGAAGACAATGGGTTGATGCGACGATATGCTGTTGACTGATGAGGACACCAGTACACTTCCTTGAATATTACGTTTACAATATTTAGTAATTAAGCTTTATTTAAATCTTTCAATAAACAAGAAGAAATATTGGTGCTGTTTTAGTAGCCTGGTACCATCGCGATAGCCTTTTCTCAACACCAGGCTTTCATGTTGGGACCAGGCTGCTAAAACAGAGCCGAAATATTCTCACCTCACTTCTTCCCCACAGGGACTAAATGGACTTGACTGCGAGCACTGAGCAAGAATTGTGACCATGAATGAGTAGGACTGTTCCGGGCTCTTGCCCGTACTAGATACGGATCTACGTGTAAATATTGAATGTTTTTAACTACCGCGTTCCACAATTCCTCCTTAGCATAGTCAATTCTGCTCTTGATATTCGCCTTAATGGCGTGGAGAATTTAGCCACGTCCGAACGCTGATCCTCCGAGCACTTATCATAGTGAATTACACCTGTGATATCAGGTTAGTTGTGCGGCACGCTTAGGGTTGAACTGTCCCATCATGGTCGTTCAATGTCTGGGAGTTAGAAAAGGATAAAATACCATCTTGAATGTAGTGGTGTTCCGATTCGCTTTCTGCCAGAACTCTAATTGGGCAGACTCCTGTATGTTTGCAGATGAATTCGCTCCAGTAGACTGTTGACACGGCGTGTTTCTGATTTTTGAATCAGTTTAGATTTCGAAATTCCAGTCTCCGTTTCTTCATTTTGCATGCTGTCCCGCTTCTCTGGTCGTGAGTAAAGTGAGGCACATACCCCATCCAAGCCGATTCCCACTAAGTAAGCCGCAAGATTATACTCTAAATGCCACGCGGCACCTTTGCTGCCCTGCAACGGAATGATCCTTCAACCAAATTGACACAGAAAAAACGAGAAAGTCCACGAAACACAAACCTCCTCTCGAATTCCACGTTTATTACTGATTATATCGTCACAAAAGCCGGTCGTGCAAAAAACTTTCGAGAGATTCGATATGATTGGAAAGGAAAGAAGGACTCCAGGTGCGCCTGAGAAATTGATAATGGCAATAATTTCAGTCAATCGTACACCGTAGAGTTTGATCGAGTACTCGCGAAAGGAGTGAATCACCCGGGAAAACGCAAATTCAGGGCAAAAATGAATTCTCCATGATCATTAATACCCGGAGTTACCCGCCCCGTCTTGCAAACTCGGCACTTCTCTGTTTTTGGCTATTCTCACAGAGTATTCTATCCCTACCATTGTCATTCTCCAACCTACGCGCACTGAGAGCGGTTGCAGCGCGGGTAAAAAACAGAGACTACACCGTACTCCAAACATCAGCTTTCCACTCGTCTCCATAGGGTAGAAGCCAGTCGAATCTTGAACCGACTTCTTCTTGTTTTGGCTGAAGACAAATGTAGACGATCCTCGCGTCAAAAATATCGTCCACTTGCAGAATCGCCAGATTTGATGTGCTAAACTGAGTAAACGAAAAGCCAGTTAGCAAATAGTACAATCGCTAACCTTCTCAGGATTTTTTTCGTCCTTCACAAGCGGTACCATGATGTGCTTGACGCCATATTTCACGACGCCGATCGAGAACCACCAGTCTAGCGCCCATTCCTTGTGGATTTTGGTGTCAACACGGAGTTGATCCGCAGCAATCATCACTTCTGTGCTGTCCCTGGAATTTTTTTGAATATTTACAGAAAGATCAAGGACGGGCAAGAGCCCGGAACTGTCCTATTCCTTCTACTATTCCTGCTCAGTGCTCGCTGTCAAGTCCACACAGTCCCTGTGCGGAATAAGTGCGGTGAGGATGTTTTTGCCCTTTTATAACGAATTTTCAGGAAAATGGTAGGCGGGGATTGATCTCAGCGATTATCAGAGAGTCAATTATCCGTACATCGTTCTCTTGTGTATTGTGCTTGTTGGAACCTCGAAATTTTGTTTCAAATGCTTTGAAACATGCACCTAACATAGACCCAAAAATTGGTTCCTAAACACGAATTCCTATACATCCCATGACTATTTCATCGACTCACATTTTTTTCATAACGACATCCTTGAATGTGAGCACATGTCGGTCCGAGATTATCGCTCCTGTAAGTTTCATATCCATCGCATCTTATAGTATACAGCAATGTTTTCATGAAATGTGGGTATATGGTTATCCCAGCATATTGGATAGACAAACAGGATTTGGAAATACACATGAGCCAGATGTCCAAGAAGTGCCAAAAAAGTACCTCCAAACGTTTCTTGTGTGTCGGCACGTTGTATAGCCACATACCAATTATGCCGAGCGTTTCTGAAATACATAATTTTTCGAGTTTCATGGTTAGAATGTACTCAAGAAACATTAGCTTTCATAACATGTCAGAGATAATTGACCTGTTTCCGCAGAGTATATTTATCGGCAAACTGGGCGATACTCGATCCAGTTCTCCATGTGCTAAGTTGAGAAAAAAGTAGAGTAAAAGGAGGGGACGTGGCATTGCCAAATATGAAATGAGCCTATCGAAACAAGAAGAGTATAAATTTCCCACTCTGAATCACATCCAAATCACTAGATCAACTTGCAAAATTTGTGTGTTTTCATCGCATAAATTCCAACCATTATTTGCATTGACTCTCAATGCTGCCAACACTTCCTGGTCCTCAAATGACGGACTGTATTCTGCTCAGTGTCTGAGCAAGTGCTGATTCACTAATCCTCGTGCGTGATCTAGGCACTGATAAGGTTCGAAATGCACATCATTGTCTCTTCTTTTTGCACACTATCTTGCCACTGAGCCAGGAAAGATAGTGTGAGTAATATAGTCGACGACTGATTAGAATTCCGCGAAACATCTCTTTGATATCGTGATCCATCACTATTTTCTAGTTAATTCCTTCTTAATCGTTGAGTCAGGCAGACTTGAAAAATCATTCATGACAAAGACAGAAATCTTGTCGGAATGAAGTTTTGTTGTTTGTTTTCGTGCTCCTGAAACATTGCCTTAAATCTGATTTCTTCCTTGACCCAAAAGTTTATCTGACGAACAAGAATATCAGGAAGAGCTCTCGAGTCTACAATTATTGTAGCGGTGACATATACATTTAAAATTTCTAATGAAATATGAATACCTTCATCACTAGCGGATAATGATATATCATGCTGATTGAGGACTGTCAAGTGATTCGAAACAAATGATTCTTTGCAAATGCAAGACAAATGAAGTGATCTCTAGAATTTCGTGCACAGAATAGTCCTAGATCCCACGCAGTGCTTATCGCTGACTCAAACATCAAAATCTCTCTAGTTGATAAGGCGAAAGCTCAAAATGTGCAAGTTTAAGGGATTCTGACTTTATATTTCTCGTAGAAATTTCAAATGCAGCAATGAGATGATACAAATATGTTTTTGTTTAAAAAAATCAATATTATATAATTTCCTTATAAGATGAATATTTGCCAGCAACCACGATTTGCGTCACTGATAAGCAATGACTAATCAATCTCGAGATAAACGTCGAATCTATTCATACTCCACACTATCTCAGACTACGCTCACATTAGAGATTGTGGGCAGATGAGAGGGTTGGACTCTGAAATCGGATTCGAATCTTCAGTATAAAAACGGAGGGCGGTAAGCCACAAATGCACTTGCTTTCTCTGAATCGTCCTCGTCCTTAGCATGGACTCCTAATTAGGGATGTCAGAATGAATAATGACTCTCCTCTTTTTCCACCCTCTCTAACTGATCAGGCAGCGAGAGAGTATGTGAAATGATGAGAGCCATCCTTCATTTTGACATCCCTACTCCTAATCGTTTATCATTTCCAGAATGCGTCTCCTACTGCTGTTGTGTGCGGTCATAGGTGCCTCTAGTGAGTCAATAAAATAATTAAAAACGTAAATAAATCAAAATTCAGACGCAATCATCACTTCTCTGCTCTCAACAGTGTACGATGTGTACGATTTGACCGAGAAAGAGGTTCGATCTTCACATCAAATTTGTAAAGCTGTTAGAATTCCGTAGAGAACTGCTAATAAGAAATTATTCCAGGTTCATCTCGACAAATGTGACAATGGCTGTGTTATCTACGCTGCTACGATGGGCGACGCTTTCGAAGTAAGGCATTTACTTGTTGATGAGACGTTTAGGAACTTGTGTTTAGGAACCCTCGAATAAAATGTTGGGGATACGTTTCAGAACATTTGAATTTTTTTTGTTTTGTTTACTAAATGAGAATTCCTAAACATTCCAACGCTTTTAACCTGAACCGAATGAAGCTGAATTAAATCTAGCAGAGTCTCTGTAACGGTAACACTTCAGCAAATGCCGAACGGAGTCGACCCGTATGCGAGAAATCTCTACATCCACGACAACAACAATGGAAAAGACCTCATGACGTGAGAAACTTCTAGAAACGTTATAGCCTTATCAAAATCTAAGAAACTAAGTGATTTAGTATCGTTGACCTCGCGGCTCTAGTTGACCCAACAACCAAGGTGAAAGGTCGCTTGGAAATACAGGTGCGTTCATTAGTTATTTGATGGTAAAATGTTATGAGCACTGATTATTATTTCCAGGGACCCGCCAACATCTCCGTTCTCAACACAAACAAGCTCGATTCCGATCCAAAGTACACTGTCGTGCTTTACGTAATTGAGAATGCGCATGGTACTTTTCATTACCGATCAGATAATATTGCTACCGTTTTTGCTCTTATTTTGATCAACAATAAGATTAGTATCGGAATTTGTGCTGTACTACGTCAAAACCCTCCGCCTCATTCAATTTATTCCAGGCGGTTCCCTTCCCCACACCATCTACGACATTGCCGATGTCGCTGGCACTGTCATCACTACGAGCGCGAGAAACGTCACCTTCATCAGTGCCCGACCGTACAGACTAGAGGCTGATCGCGGGAACCAGGTAATCTCCAAATTGAAGGAGTTGTGAGTAGGGATGCCAGAATGAAGAATGACTCTCCTCTTTTTTCACACTCTCTAACCTATCAAGCAGGCGAGAGAGTGTGTGAAATGAGGAGAGTCATTCTTCATTCTGACGTGAGCAGTCAGTTTGAAAGAGGTTAGAGCAGTTAGAACTGTTTGACATACAGCACGGATAGGCCGGCTCTCTGACCAATGCCACGTCTGACAATCTCACTTCAAGGTGAACAATGTCTCTGTGGTTCTGGCTGGATTCGACAGCTGGTGGAGTAGCGATTTCTGCCCCGTTGTTTTCGAGACGAGAAATTCCACTCCGTACGTTGTCTCATTGGCACTTCTCTAGTTCTCCGAAAGATCCTTCTCCAAATACCAACCCTACGTTTGGATTTACTAGGCATGAGTGAAATTTATCCATTATTCCTGCGAACTAGAGAAGTGCCCTCTCATTCATCTTGCGTACTTCGTTTAATGATAAATTATCATTCAGGTCCGTCCCCTTCCCCGGCTTCGTCATCCAACCCAATACTCCTCTGGTCTCGCTCTTCATGGGACAGTCAACGCAGATTGTGCTTCGCCCATCGTACAATTTTGGTAATTTTTACTGTTTCACTCTCTCGAAAGTCTGAAAGGAAAGTCTTCCTACTGTTACGTGTCAGATCATAGAGAGTCTTTTAGTATAGCATGTGATTAAGCGAGAAGAGGGGAGGGAACACAGGTTTAACTTTTCAATCTTGGAATATGCATGTCAGACCACACCCGACCCCTCTCCGAAGACGGTTTCATCACTTCTCCTGGGTGGAATGGCTGCACAAAGCCTGATAGAGGAGGACTACAAACGTTCCGATCTCCATTCGACAAGACGACCGACGCCTACTATCTACCGGCTGACGAGTGAGTTTTGTCTTCCCTTGAGTAGACTTTCAAAAGGAACTTAGGATCCATCATTGTCAAATCACGTGCAACTCTCCTCATTTTGCGTTCCTCTCTAATGTGGCGAGCTGTTCATTCAACCATTAGGGAACTAGTTCTTAATTCCTTTCGAAAGTCTTCCCAGAGTTGGATCGCCGCACTGTCCTGGCAAGAGAGAATGTGGGGAAGGAGAGAGAAAGAGAGGGGGAGGTGCTTTCGTGAAATTTCGAACAATTTCAGGCACCTCAAAGTCGAACTTCGAGTCAAGCCAAACTTCGAGGGCGATGACCAGCTCGAAGTAGAGATGGACATAGCTGGTTTTCAAGTAGCGGCAGAGTGAGTTGACAACGATTTCTGCGTTCGTCTAAGAATCACACCCCTGGCGGTACAGCAAAAAGTGTCACTATGAGATTGCTGCAGATTATGATAGGCCTAGGTACCCTACATCGATTTCTGAAGATGTTATGTGTCAGTCACCTTCATTTGCATAATTACACGCCCTCAGCGTTTGACAATATTTTCACGTTTATGGCCATGTATTCCAGCTTCGGCGGTACTTCTCCTCAAGAGGAAATCCTAGACGCAGCCAAGGTACGCTACTAAAGTTGTTCGTGCTCACAGTAAAAAAATCCCCCACCACGTGCACACAACACGGGCGGTATAGCCATGCGCATAGGTCGCTGATTACTCAGGACAGACTGAACGCTGAGTTGGGGGTGGCAGAGCGCGCCCTTGCGTGGAACGCCTAACACCTTTACCTTTTACCTTTGACTCATGTAAATAGTAGAAGCATGTCACGCCCTTTTATGGAAATGAATAGAAAGTGGAAGTTCTGATTTCTCAGAATCTTCTCGTCTCATACAAGAATCTGAAGGAAAACGAAGGATTCACCCTCACGTACTACTCGGGTGGGCAGAGCCAACAGATTACAAAATAAAAAAATAACATTTTTCAGATCCGATAACTTATGTCTATTGGGCTGCTCCAGGTCATTTTGATTACATTTTGTTGCATACAATAGATGTCGAATTGTTGAAAAGAATTTTTTTTCCAGAGAGCTACTGCAACTGCGAAGTGAAAGACGGGCTTCCAGTCGACTGGAAAACTACCGAGATCAATCTCGACGTTGTCTTGATCATCGACACTTCAACCGCTATGGCGGCGAGATTAGAGGAGGTAATCGAGGCACAACTATCTGTTTTTAACACAGGCGTAGTCGACCTTCAAAAATGTCTGAAATTTTAAAATTTCAAGGCCAAAGCAATGGTGACATCGTTCGTATCTGCGCTGAGTACCGATCCCGAATCTGAATTCTACACGAAAATCGGTGTTATTGCTGCTTCGGATACAGCGGAGGTGAGACTAAGTGAAGATCTCGCAAATACTTCATTCTCTCATTTTGTAAATTTATCTCATGGCTGACACTTTCGATCCACCGAGACATTAAACTTCCGTACTTAGCTTTTTTCCATTTTTCAGCTTATCGAAAAATATTTTAGGTCATCTACAACATGAGTATGAGCTCCACAGATAATCTTGATTCCGTAAAGTCGAAGAATGTCGCACAGATGGATTTCGATATGTAAGTTTTCATAAAAATAATAAAAAATAATATCAGTAATTTCAGTGCAATGAAAGCTGCTGAGGAACTGATCATAAATGCTGTGCTAGGTAAGTTAATTAATTAAACTAATAAATAAATAAAATAATTAAAATCATTATCAAGGTGATAAATACCGACCCGCCCGTTCGATCATATATTTCCTCACGAATTCTGAGGCGTAAGTCTATTTTTATCTCGAATTCACCTTTTTCGAAATCATTTTCAGTCCCGAAAGCGTCACAGGAGCAAGAGTTTTCAAAGGAATCACGCACAAAGCAGGAGTTATCATCGTGAATGGTAAAATGATCAATTCTTTTGGGGAGTGTCAGTTCCAAAAATCAAAGAAATGAGATTATAACCTGTCCGTTTCAGAATTCCTATCCGCCGGAGCCTCACCCACTCCAACGCTGGAGTCTCTCGCATCCGAAAACTACTATTTCACAAATCTTGCTGATGATTTCACGAACAACTGGGTTGTGCTGTGTGAAGGTCGAAGTTTGAGACAAATATCCTCAAAATTTTCGGAAACTTTCAGCGAGTTGCTTCTGTCATCTCAATAACTCCGATTTCCATCCATTCAACGACGATTCCAAGTCGCCCCGAACTGAGGCGAATCGTGAGCGTTCGATTGAAACGTTAATAAATATAATTTTCTCCTCCCGCACCTATCCGGTCAAACGGGTGATAATGTAATGAGTTTCAGTCGTTTCCTACATGAATTGGTTTCTTCGCACTTAGTTCTGGTCAGGAGTGCCGAAACTTTAGAAAAAAGACCAAATTGACTTTGCATGATGAAATAAAAAGAATAATCGTGCAATAAAGGCGGATGCTTCCGCGCCCACAACAGCTACGAATCGCACGACGAAGCGCGTAACTTTTGTGACGCAAGAATATTGGTGTGTTGTTTAGATTTGGATTTTATCACATTTATCAAGAGATTGCTCTGATGAAGTTTGTTTACTTGAGGAAATCGAGTTATCAAATACTCTTTGAATTCCATAAATTTTAGGAAGAAAAACAACAGAAGGTCGGCGCACTCGTCTCCATTCACGATTCGGAGAAGGAGTTCTTCGTGAACCAAGGTGAACAATGACAACAACAAAATAAAAACAACAAAAATACAAACAACAAAAACAACTTTAGTCGCCGCTCAGTATGGACCGAAAACCAAGTACTGGCTGGGAATGACGAACAATGGAATGGAGTGGAATTGGGATGATAAGGTACGAATTAGAACTCCTTCTGATCCAATCTTTTCTCCGAACAGAATAGATGCATACAATGCAATCTCTATAGTGTTTATATCAGCTCTATAGTGTTTATCAAAGTTGTATGTTATGCACCTATGCTTGTACTTCTCAGTCATCAAGTATCAGCAAGAGAAATAAAAAGTTTCAGCTCTATAGTGTTGATAGTGTTGATTAACGACTAATGATTCCTCATACTGCAGTCCACCTCCTCCTTCTCCGACTGGGATGCGAATCAACCGAACACTGATGGAGGAAAGAAGCAGTGCGCGTATGCGATTCAGACTAATGGATTCAATGTCAAATGGTCAGATCTTCAAATTCTCACACCATGACCTACCAACAATATCGATAATTAACTAATTATCCAATCAAAAATTTCAGGACCGCAGCCGACTGTGATATGGACGGCATCGCTTACGTGTGCGAGAGCCCTCCATGTTCTGTGGGCAACAAGTACTGCTGATTGCGCTCATTTGTACACTTGATTGATTTGATGAAATGTTTCCTCGATATTTCCGTCATGTATCTTGTTCCAAATTTAGTTAGAAAAAGCACTTGCATCGCCGGGATGTAGATCTCCACACAAAAGCGAACTCTCTCCACGTATCAGATTGTAGGAATATTACTACAGAAGGATCCCTCAACTGCAACAGAGTTTTAGACACGAATGAACCGGGTGAAAGCTCGTTAATCGTGAGAGGGAATGTCAGCAAACCATCGGAAGAGGTGATGATAAGAACTCAGGGTGATGATAACAGGGGCGTGTCACAAATACTAATCCCGAGCTGTGCGCTGGCACTCTCCATTTCCATTGTTCTCTGAATGGAATGACAACGCAAGATAGTGTGGTGAATGAAGAGAGCAAGGAAACTTCTAATCCAGCTTTCCGTCACTTCCAACGATCGCTTACTCTTCTGCAGTATTGATTTTCATCCGCATAAACTGTTTGTTACTGGTCACCTGTCCATTGTATATGTTGAACGTGATTAATTGATTAGATTCTGAATGGATGCTCGAGGGAATAATATTTCAGCAGAATGCGATCTTTGTTCATTTTTTGTACACTTGCCTCTTCCTCAGTGGCGGTATTAACACCATGGATAGCTCCAGGTAAGTGATTCACTTTTTTATATTTTTGTTTACTTTCGTGATCAATGTCAATATTTCAAACATCAACTGTTTAGAGAGCTACTGCAACTGCGCATTGGTCGATGACTGGTTCGATGACTGGGACCCTACTGAGATTTGGGTCGATCTGGCTATAATCATTGACACATCCGTTTCCATGGGAAGAAATTTGGAATATGTAAGTCATTGAACTCTCATCATGCATTTGTTTCAAAACTTCAGGCAAAAGCAACAATAACTTCATTCACTTCAATGATGAGCACCAACACTAATGGCCAATTTTATTCAAGAATAGGAGTGATAGCTGCGGCTGATACTGTGGAGGTATACGTTTTTATGAAAATGTGATATTTATTATAAAATCAGGTAGTCTACAACCTAAACATGACTTCAAACGACAATCTTGATTCAATCCAGCCTAGAGATGTTGATAAAATGAACTTCGATGCGTGAGTTCATATTCCATAATAGTGAGTAGCCTCTTATCAGTCTCGTCAGTATTCCACGTTTGCAGTGCCTTTCAATCTGCTGTGATTATGCTCAATGAGGGTAGACAATTGCCGTCGTACCGGGAAAATACAAGAGAAATCGTGTACATTGTAACGAAAGCTGCGCCTCCGTGAGTCTCAAACATTCGCTTTCCATCCATTTCTCTTCAACCTCATAGGGCTGTTTTACAAGTAAGGTGTTATACAAGTTCTGAGTAGATCATTCACTGCATTTGCAGTGGTGGATTTGTGAGAGGAGTCGATTCTTTCAAAACCCGAGGAGGTATCGTCATTGTGAATGGTAAGGGCTTCATTTTGCTGGATGCCAAATTAGATGTTCAGATTATGTCATGGAGGACGATTTTCCTGCGCAATCTCTGGCCAAAATTGCGTCGGAGAATTTCTACTTTGACGATCTCTCAAGCTACGTAAATAATCTGGCAGTGCTCTGTGAAGGTATGATTGTGTCTTGGTGGAACATAAATTTTCGTTTGGTGAACTAAGAAGTCCCTGAAAACATCGATCCGATGTGCGCATTGACTGTCATTTCAGCAAATTGTTTCTGCAATCCATCCTACTCACTTCACGCATTTAACGATGACGAGAAGAGTCCACGAACTCAAGCGAATCGTGAGTTTATATTTTCTTTCCCTTCTACATGTTCCATAACTCAGGGGTCTTGAAAATTTAAGGAACTCAAGTTCTAAATTTGCATAATGCGCAAACCGTTACTCTCTTCAGGAGGCTGCTTCCACGCTTCCCTCGCATCAGCCCCTCTGGCCAAGGCGCGAGAATTCTGTCAGGATCTAAGATCCGCCCTTGTTTCGATTCATGATTCGGAGAAGGAATTTTTCGTGAATAGCGGTCAGTCGATCGTTCAAAGATTTCGTTCACAATCAGAATATTTAGATGTTATTTAGTACGCAATTTTTCGGCAACTCATTGCCATTATATAAGTTAAGGTGCGATGACAAATATATTTTCAGTAGTCTCCGGCCTGGGCAAGAACAAAAAGTATTGGCTGGCGCTGCAGTACAATGGGTCATCTTGGAATTGGGATGACGAGGTTATCGTTAATGTAATTCGTTCTTCCATTATCGTTTCTTCGAACACTTCAGTCCACCGACCCTTTCAACGATTGGGCCGTCGGTCAGCCCGATACTGACGATGATCAAATGGAATGCACGTACGCAACGCAAGCTGTGGGGCTGAATGTGAAATGGTGAGTGGACATACCATAAGAATATTCGAGAAAGCCAATCATGCGAAATACCACTCCGTTTAGGAAATATCTCATCTCTTTTTTGATGTTTTTGTCCTGGGAAAGCAGGAGCGCCCAAGTTTCTTAAAATAGTTTCTAATATTCACTTTCAGGATCGCCGCAAACTGCACGTTGGGAGGTCTAGTCACCGTGTGCGAGAGTGCACCCTGCTCAGTTGGTCATAATCAGTGTTGATTTGTATCACTGAATTGTGCATAAATTATTGATCATATTTATCTATCTTTCACTCAACTCATAGCTCGTGACTAAAGTTCGAAATGCGGATAATCGTCTCTTCATTTCACATACCTTCTCTGACTGGTGAGCGAGTGTGCATAATGGGTAGACGGTTACCCTTATTTCGAATTCTATTCGTGACGTATCGCTGATTACTCATCCCTAGTTTATCCTATTCAGTCAGTCAGTGATGACGACTCCTACTCTATTCTCTTCAATTGGCACACTTTCTCTGTTTAGAGTAGCAAGTGTGCCTGACAATTGAAGAGAATCAGCCATCCAATCAACCGGAGGCAGAAGTCTGTTTAGATTTGACTGTAAACACTCAACTGGATGTAAAGGGAGAAGAGAGAGAGGAGTCCTTCATTCGAGCCACGCCAGCTCTGTACAGTACCATGGCTACGTTCTCCGACGATGATCCCAAGTATATCCAATGCTGCGGATGTCATATCCAGGTGAAATCGCCATCACTCTTTGTGTAATTTAGTATATTTTCAGCGTCTTGCTAAGATTGTGGTGCTCGCTAATGTGTCTATCGAGACTTTTCTCATGCTGCAGCTGATGTGGAATCCGGTAATAAGCGCTATAAAAACCAAAAAGTTGAAAAAATCATCAAATTACAGTCGAATTTCGACCCATTCGTTCTCATTTCTGTGGTCGCCACAGGGACTCTCGTATACTCGGTCTACCACGAGTTCAGAAACGGCATGATCGCATATCTGATTGCCCTGGTGAGAGCAAAACATATCCATGAAACAAATATCTAATTTAGGCCATATTCTGCATTTTCGATGTGTACTACATTTTTAATCATCCCGCGTACGAGGTTTGCTCGGTTGTCCAAAACGAAATCAAATAATTATATTTCCAGAGAATGTCATCACTGTGTAAGTACTTATTTGAACATATCGATATGATAATTTACCACTTTGCTATTGATAACACGTAATTTCTTTAACTTCAGTTGTTACCGTGATGCTTGTTCTCATCCTTGGAATTTACCTTTGGCAATTCAGAGTGAGCGCCTGTTTTCCCATTCCTTCTGATTGCGTTTGCCCGGCCCAGAGTTCAGACAGTGTTCAGAAAACAGACCGTGACTGTAGAGTCAGTGTTGTAAACAAATGTTACAGATCTTCTACCTCTTCCAAGACTTCCTCAGAGAGAAGCAGACAGAAGCTGGTCTGCCTATGACCGTACAGGTGCGTTCAACTACCCTGATTTCCCAACAGATTTCGTTTCATTTAAGAATCCGACGCTCCGTGGCCCGACATCTCCGGCTGCACCACCAGCCTATGAGTCGTTCATGACCCAGAATGTGTCTCACTCGAGAAAACCGTCGGTTGTGATGTGAGGCTATCGATAGTCAGCAGTTAACGTAAACACTTCTTCCGTAACATCGTGAACTGTTGATTCAAATAATCTCTTTTAATTTTAAATTTTGCGGCAGTAAAATCGAGTCAGAGCTCATTGAACATTATTTATCACATTCATGAAACACATTCGATGCACAACCGACTCAAAAACACAGTTATCGATCAATCTTATAAAACAGCAGTCCCATGAAAGACTTAGACAGGCTTGAACGTGCCCGCGTTCTTGGCGAGGATGTTGTTGAGGTTGGGGCGACCCTGGAGTGTTATTGTTATTGTTATTGTTATTGTTAATATTATTGTTGTTGTTATTCTTGTTTTTGTTATTACCAGGAAGAACTGCGGGTCCATGGAGGGGGTAGTGTCGATGACGTAGTTCAGAGACGGGTTCTCAGCCGTGGCCTTCTTCCACTCGACGGGGAGCGCGGTGGCACCGGCACCGTTCGGGTTACTGTAACAGATATTGATTACTTCAGTAACTGGGATACTGTATCCGTTAGGGTCACTGTAACAGGTGTATTAACAGTTACTGTATTTCAAGGACTGATGTTGTGTAACCGTACCCAGGCGAAGTTGATCAGTTCATTGGTGTAGATGTCAATGACAGTCAGATCGATTCTATCCTACGACTAATTACTATGTACTATTTTAGAAAATATTCACAGTTTCACTGTTTTGGCAAAGTTTCCGAGTATTTTTCCAATCTTACCCAGTCTTGGCGAAGTTGACCAGTCCGTTGGTGTAGATGTCAATCACAGTCTGATCATCGGCGTTTTGAGGGATTCCTTGCTGCCCGATGGAGTACCACTGGTCGAAGGAGTGAGTTGCATCTGAAACATAGAACCAATAGCGAGTTATGCCTAGTGACTCCTGGTGACATGCGATTTTCCAACTTTGAACAAGGATGTCGGGGACGTTCATTAGGAAATCAACTATCGGAACAACCGGAGACTGTAGTTTATCTCCCGGATTTATGGGTTGACGGCAAGACTCACAAGAGATGAAGGGGAAGTTGTCGAAGAGAATCGCTGGTTGGAGGTGGTTGAAGACGTCTGCAATGATTATCAGTACATTTCGCCCTATCTGGCACGACGACAAGGGTCCTGTCGTGTTTCTAACTTCGAAATAAGCATAAATAAGCCGAATCACGGTTGGAGATAAGCAGAAGAAAAGGAAAAAGGAAGAAGAGGCTTGAGAGAAGAAGCTCACATCTATAGCTCACATCGTCTGGTTATTACCGGACAGCTCGAAATTCGGGTTCATTTGCAGTCTATTTTAGAGCGCACAAAAACGCGTACTATTGACTGTTGAATGAATGATCAAGAGGAAGCCTTACTCACATCTGTACACAGTCTGGTTATTGCCGAACAGCTCGAAGTTGCGTTTTTTATTAATATTTCGTATTCAGCGCACTATTGATTACGATCATTCACAGAGAACTCCAAACCCCTGAGAAACGAAATAAACCTCACATCTGTACACAGTCTGGTTATTTCCGAACAGTTCGAAGTTGCGACGGAGCACGGCGTCCATGGTTGCAGCGAAGGTGCGCTCACCGAAGGCCTGATATATTACGCTGACTTGTTTTTGAAGAAACCGCCTCTAAGATTCAGATCAAATTGATTGATTTCGTATTCACTTTTCATGAACCACAGAAAACGGGAAACATCTTGCGTTTCTACTCTGCTCCAAAGCTATGAATACGCTGATTCAGATGTGTTTCAGAGCAGTCACAAGAAATGAAAGATGTCACCGCAACCAATGATCAAGGAGTTCGTTTGAAGAGAACAGCAAGACTTGCATGGTCGGCTCCGGGATCTCACCTTCCCTTCCCGCCTCGCCCGCAAGGACAAGTTCGTCTGATTCATAGCAATTTTTTCCACAACAAAGGTTGCTTACCGCCTCCATGATATTTACTGTAGCCTAGCACTCACTCAAATTTCTAAACATTAGTGACCAGTGCGCCTGAACTGTGTTCCAGGACTAATGAGAACTGAATAGTCCATGTAAAATATTGTTGCTTACCGCCTGGAAGGCGTGCTTATCGACGGCCGTTGGCTCGAGAATTTCGCCCTGGTTCCTGTAGGATTCGAGGAAGTAGTTTTGGAAGAGCGCACGGTTGGGCGTGGACTGAACGGTTGAAATTTAAAAAAAATTGTACCACCAAAATCGTAAATAAAGAATCTTAACACAAATAATGCAGAGCACAATGAAATCCGCCCACTTCCCGTGAAAGTGGACGCAAACTTAGCGGTCATTCATTTTTGTAAAGTTCGTTGAGAGAAAAAGAGCGTAAAAGTTCACAGCATTCACCATGAAGCTCACGATTTCATCAGCGAACTCACCGCAGGCACCATGAAGTCAACGATGTCCTCAACAAGCTCGTGAGTAATGCTGTTCTTGAATTCGCCCGCCATGCCAGCGCCTTCGAGGAAGGAAATTCCTGGAATTTTCATAATTAGGTGGTAAAAAGCAAGTGATTCTCCATCATCAAACAGGAACGTTTCTGCGCCCTCAACACTACCCAAATTTAGGACAGCTACAAAGTTACTATTAAATTTGTGCATCCAACGGAAACGTGCTTGTTTTTTTCGGTTTTCTTTCAAGAGTATTCGAAGAAGGATAGAATTACCGAAGATGGAGGGCTTGGGCTGGGTGTTGGCTCGCAGCACGTGAGCAGCAGCGGGGAAGAAATCTCCATCGATCACGGGAGCGAAGTCTGAAATATTGGTCTCAGTATTAACTAATTAGATACGAAGGTTCTCAGGTTTTGCCATCTTAGAAAGCAGTCAAAGATCGCTTTGGCAACGTCCTATGACACGTTCACTTACACAGAGGGATCACATGAACAGTGAAAGCATGCTACCCAAATCCAGGATTGAGATGGTTGAGAAAACGTTTTTTTAACATATCAACCATTCTTACCACAAAGCAGTCTGTCGAAGTTTTCGGCGCCAATCTTCTGTGGTTTTTCGCCTATTTTCTTCAGAAAATGCCACTTTTTCATGAATACTAACTATCAGAATTGTAAGTACTTGAGACATTATTAGTGCATCGAAACTGTGTAAATTCTCACCGCACAGCAGTCTGTCGAAGTTTTCGGCGCCAATCTTCTGTATTTTTCACCTATTTTCTTCAGAAAATGCCACTTTTTCATGAATACTAACCATCAGAATTGTAAGTACTTGAGACATTATTAGTGCATCGAAACTGTGTAAATTCTCACCGCACAGCAGTCTGTCGAAGTTTTCGGCGCCAATCTTCTGCCATCCAGCACGGAGATCGTACTGGTTGGGGGTGAGCATCGCGGCTTTGAACTGGAAAGCGAGTTGTTTTGATTGTTTTGCTTTGTTCTTATTGTTTGTTATTGTTGTTGTTATTGTTGTTGTATACTCGGTGAGGTTAAGGTAAAAACAATCTACTAACCGAAGCAGAATCCGTCCAGGTAAGTCCGAGGTTGGTAGCCCACGCCTCGCAGTGCTCCTGCAATTTGTTTTGTTTTTGTTGTTATTGTTCTTTTTGTTGTTGTTGTTTTCATGTTTTGATTTCAAACCTTGGTCTTCGAGTCGAAGATGTCACGAGCTGCTCCAGAGAAGAGGGCCATCTTGTGAAAGAGGTCTAAAGAAGAGCAAGGTAAGGGAATTCAAATTTCAGCGATGATATCGGATAGTTCTTTTCAGGGGAAATTCGGCCAGAATCAAGAAGGTGACAGGGACAAATATGATGAGTGTGAAACATACTCGTAATCTACATTGAGAAGCATTTTTCGGCTTGAATTGAGAAATGCTAGATGGTAACCTACTAGTCGTGAGGGGAGAGAGGTGCATGGCGTCGATCAACGTCGCTCCAGCAGATCCTCCATACGCAGTCACGTCGTTCTGAAGAGAATTCAGGCAATAAGCAGCGTTTCTCTGATTCCACGTCTCAGGAAGAGCTAACAGCAGGGAATGAATACTCACAGGGTTTCCTCCGAACGCGGCGATGTTGTCTCTGACCCACTCGAACGCCAGCTTGGCGTCCCACATTCCTGAAGGAATTGAATCAGTTCTCGATCACTATCGGCTACCGTAACCATTGCCTGAATCTGTTCGTGATAGTGCAGATGCCACATACCGTAGTTGCCGGGCATGACCGAATCGTAGGTCGAGCAGAATCCGATCGGGCCGACTCTGTACTGAATGGCAACGACGACGATGCCCTTGGCCGCGAGGTTCTTGGCGATGTGTTCGGCCGTGCCCTGAGAAGTTGTAATGTTGTTGTCGTCGTTGTTCTTGTTGTTGACTCAGTTCTTGGTGTTGCTGTTGTAGCTCCAATCAATGTAATAAGGAAGGATGCACTGAATAGGCATCCTTAAAACACATTCTCCGTAAGATGCTTTAGCCGTAACAGTGCACATCTCACCAAACACAGCGTTCTGACCCCCAATGTTCTCTCCAGAGAAGGGTTGAACAAAGGAATCAGTTTCCCGCCATGCAAATTGTTCAAAATTTGCGGGGAGAGCGTTCCCTCCTCTCCCTCGACTTTGCAGTTCGATCCATGCAAATCGCTAACCCTTCTCTGTCGCGGCAGAACGCTGTGCAAATGGTCTTCAGGTACGCATACTTTGCATATCAGGGGGTAGAACTAGGGGCAGAACTACAATAATCTCAAGCAAATCACCTCCTGCACGCTTCCTCCATTGAACGCTCCTCCGTGGACAACGACGAAGACGGGTAGGCCTGAAATGTGATTGCGTCAAACCGCGTTATCTTTACTAATCTCCCTTTCTCGTCTCTTTCTAGTAGCTCTACCGTTTCTGTTTTATTTGTAACCTCATTTCGCTCAAAAATTGATGATGTTGTCACAAAAATGAGGAGATTCACTAGAACAATTACAACTCCGGGCGTGGAATAGATGCACATATTGATTTTTTGGAGTCATCACTACTTCTCACCGGTTGCCACTGCGGGAGCGTACACGTTCAGGTACAGGCAGTCCTCGTAGGTGACGGGGTTGCCGTACTGAAGATGCAGAGGTTATTTCGAAATACGAGAGGCCGTCTTTTCATTTCGCACAATCTCTTACAGAAAGACGAGAGAGTGTCTAGTTTTTTTTTCTAGACATGCTCAGTAAGGGAAATACTGTATTTTCCATAATCCGTGAAACATATGGGCTCTCATGTCGCAGTACGCTCTCGTCGGTCAGACAAAATGAGAGCATGGAAAAGAGACCGTAAAATTTTCGAAAAATCCGGCATACAAGAATCTGGGAGCACTGCTTCACGGCTGTCCAGTTCTTCACTGCTTTCACGCCGGACCAGTTGTTCGGAGGCTGCGGTTTCTGAAATGCATCGACGATAAGGCAGCCTTCTAATCGATAATCGTGACGTCATCATAAAGATTCCCTGTCGATGTATCAATGAAGTCATTGTTTCGTTAATGATGATAAGGCTAACTGAAGGCGAACTTTTAGAGGGATAATGACGTCATCGATACAAATCAAACAGTAAACGTACCTCGAATCTCGCGGGAGGCGCACCGAAGGGAATGCCGTAGAAGCCATTGACCTGCAATGTGTTGGATGTTTTGAATTTCTCTTTTCCTCACGCCTCAGATATGCTTTGGTTATAATTAGTATTGACGCTTGGACGGTTCGTCATAAGTCGTCGGGACGTTTCACAGAAGAGTTCGAGTTACGGGTCGCGGTCTCCACACTCTCTCTCCGGTCAGACAAGCGAGAGAGTGTGTGAAATGAAGAGACGGTGACCCCCGGGCATAAAAAAAGGCAACGAACCTTCACCGGAGAGTCAATGATGCAGACACCCTCGACGACGCCGTTGGCAGTCGTGGCTTGGGGCGTGCACTGGAATGGGCAGGGTTAGGTTAATCCAGAAAGTCATAACTCAGGAAGAGCTAGAGAGCGGTCTGTGTATAACGATGCCCAAACCATCGAATTACCAACTCCAATTTTAAGTACCTTAGGACCCTAGGGAACCGTAGGGCCCCCACTACACACTACATGGCGTCTACGTTCGCCCTGAAGACCGTAGATACCCTATGAACCTTGATGATGCTTACCGCAGCAAGCCCAACCAGGGCAGCGAGAGCTAGCAGGGACCGCATGGTGAGGAAGGAGACTGGATGAAGTGATCCCAATCCGACCACCCCCGCTTATATAGGACCAACCGCGGCAGCCATGCTCTGATTTGCACTGCTTTCTTGCTCGTCAGATAGTGAGAAAGACTTCGCGATTTTGAGAGGCAGTGAACATTGCCCCCACAGAGCAATATTGCGCGCTTTTTATCAATGGACTTTCCGACTCCCCGCGCGCTTGGGATATTAAATTTTTAGGGCGATCTGCACGATTTGATATGCTTTTTTAATGTCATGGGGTGATGGCCCGATGGAGGTTGCAGGCTTTATTGAATTCGAACGAAATGTGTGGCGATTGTGCTCTGACTGTGATTGTGTGTGGTGAATTGAGGATGTGGAAGGTCGAGGCAGGGCTCACTTCATTGCCAAATTTAGAGGCGATCGTTGTAAATTGAAAGACATCGTTTTTTTCGTCTTCTCTGCGAGGAATCAACAAATTGATTCTCTATCTCGCCATTTAGTCTCAAAAATCTCAGAGCACCGGTCATTCCGTGTTTTTATGATAGCTCTCGCAATGAGGTTACGACCGACCAAGGAAAACGACCGTTATCAGCTCGTGCGATTTTGAACAGAACTCCGTAAAAGGTCCACTCGAGTCGCGAAATCCAACGCGAATACATTTTCAAAATTCAGAGTGATAATCGAGTAAGCCTCACTGGTTTCACAGTCGTAGTAGTGATCGGTGCAGCGGTAGTCGTTTTCGGGCACACCGTTTCCGGGGTATTGCCGTTTCCACAGAAGAAAGCGTTCGTGTTGCCTGAAACCTTTTCTTCAAGTAAGGATTACAATTATGTCATACCATTGAGAGACTTCTTGTAGGGTGGAAGACAGACTTTGGCTGGGAAAAGGCACATGGCAAAGCCGCACGGTCCTACATCCTCAGCAGGACCGCTGAATAGGATGGTACTTCGAAATGGAGATCTCAGACCCAAAGTTGCTAAAGCAACTGCTGTTTCATCCTCTGCTAAGATATTACGGCTACAGAGGTATCTACTTCAATTCAGGAAATCGTAAGAAAGCAACTCACGCGCACGGACAATTATCTCCGCATGTTGTCAAACACGTTCGTGTTCTCGTAGCATTATTGCTCGAACCGCAGGTGGTGGCACACGTGCCTATAGAAAGATCCCTTTGGTGGGTCCCTTGTGAAATGAACTGACCAGTAGTAACCCATTCGCTCCAAAATCCTTCCGGTGGGCAGTTTGCCTGAAGGGAAAGTAACTATGCTCCCATTTCAGAAAAGAACTTTTGAGGTAGGGATGTGATCATTAACTTCGGTGATGGGTTCCGTTGAAAAATGCGTACCGGAATCGTGGTAGTTGTCGGGGCAGCGGTAGTTGTCGTTGTCGTTGTAGTGGAGAGCTGGTATATCATTGTTTCAATTCTGCTCGGTGAATCGGGTCCCATGACGATGGCCGGCCGTTGATGTTTGTCTTCTTTCGATCGTTTCCAGTGTACAACAACAAAATATGATAACAATGGAGTATCAAATCATTCGACATGGTAATGCAAGAGATCAAAAAGAGAAAAAAAGAGAAAAAAGGTGATCTTTGAGTTAGGACGACATCATCTGTCCCGACCAGCGCCATGGGACCCGATTAACCGAGCAGCATTTTCCTAATCAGAAGCAGCATTTTGCTTGCAGTGATATAGTACGATCAAGTTATACCCATCCACCCAATCACTGAATCGTATTTTGAGAAAGAAAGCCGAAATTCTCACCGGAACTGCGGTTGTCGGAGCTGCCGTCGTGGAGGTTGTTGTTGAGCGGCACTGATACATCGGGACGTTCGCAGTTCCGCAGAAGAACTCGCTTGTCTCATCTAGAAAATACAGAGAGATACATGAGTGAAAGTCTGTACCGTAAACTTTTCGAAGGCAGGCTTACATTTGAGTGACTTGACGTATCCTTCAGTGCAGGTCTTGTTGGGGAATGCGCACATTTTGATGCCGCACGGTCCGATGTCTTCTGCGGCTCCGCTGAAATTGATTCTGTAACCTAGCTAACGTACCCTGAGAGATATTATCCCTACTTAGTAGTACTTACGTGCAAGGGCACTCTCCACAGACATTGCGGCAGACTCGCTTTCTTGGTGCAACACTGTGCGAGCCACAGTTGGTAGCACATTCACCTAAAGGAGAGATAATAAAAAATGCTTCTAAAAATCACTGCAAATCACTGTAAGATTGGTATTAGACAAACGAAGATACTGGGTTAAACTTGGTTAGATAAGTTATTCGCTCTATAAGAAGGTTCACGTACCAGTTGTCACCCAGTCACTCCACACGCCTTCTGGAGGGCAGGTGGCCTGAGGAGAGAGAATTATTTATGATTTCGTAAGGCGAAATGCCCACCGGAATCGTGGTAGTGGTCGGGGCAGCGGTAGTTGTGGTTGTTGACAAAAGCCCGCATGATTGACTGCACGAACCTAGAATTCATTAATTAATCTAATTACTTGATTAACTAATTACCCGGTCCACACTTGAGCGTAGGAGGGCAGTCAGGATACACAACAGTCTTTCCGTCTCCTCTGTCGATTTCAAGTCCGGAGCCTGAAAAATTCAGTTTTTCATCTTTCCTTAGGACATAAGCTCTTGAGACCCAGGTTCATCAAAAATTTCAGCATTACCCCTGGCCAAGAGCAAGAAGTCTGAGAAGGCATTTAAAGCCTCTCTACAGCATACGGTGAAGAGAAGCGGCGAGTGATCTTATGATAATCGAAAATCTCACTTGTGCACTTCAGATCCTTGATCGCCGTTCCATCAGCGAACCCGACAATCTCTCCCTTGGCGCAGTACTGTTCCTTCCCGGCGAAGAGGGTGAGGTTGACTTCGGGGCCACTGGCCGGCTGGTTCTTGACTCGGCAGGCAGCTGAAATATTGAGCAAGTAGGCTTAAGAGACCGGCTCTGATAAAATTTACCATTTCGGGCCTTTTCCGGACATTCCGCCAGGACTTTCGATCCAGACCGCCATGCTCACATATGATGGCGGGCCTTTGACCTTGTTTACGAAAATGATGACGTCACTGTCCGTATTGCAAAATGCGGCGCGCTAGATGCGCGCGAAGTTCGAAAAGTGCATTTTCGTATCTTTTCAACGGAACAAGCTAGAATCAAAATTCCTTCAGCATTGTGTTAGGCATGCCCAGAATGCACCGAATCACTATAGGGATAAATTCTAGAACGAGTCTCATACTGACTTTGGGTCTCAAAATTTTAGTTTTTTCGAATTTTCACTG
>LS496030.1:246986-266906 GCA_900490845.1 Pristionchus japonicus
CAGTGAAAATTCGAAAAAACTAAAATTTTGAGACCCAAAGTCAGTATGAGACTCGTTCTAGAATTTATCCCTATAGTGATTCGGTGCATTCTGGGCATGCCTAACACAATGCTGAAGGAATTTTGATTCTAGCTTGTTCCGTTGAAAAGATACGAAAATGCACTTTTCGAACTTCGCGCGCATCTAGCGCGCCGCATTTCGCAATACGGACAGTGACGTCATCATTTTCGTAAACAAGGTCAAAGGCCCGCCATCATATGTGAGCATGGCGGTCTGGATCGAAAGTCCTGGCGGAATGTCCGCTGGATGGTGAATTTTCTCGGAGCCGGTCTCTTAAGATATGCCTAAGATAGGCTTAAGGTAGGCATGAGGTACTTACCAACGCACTCCAACGTCGGAGGATTCGTTGCCGTGTAAGTGATCACGCTGTCGTCCTCGACGGTGATTTTGAGGTCGGTGCCTGAAATTTATTCGTCTGGCGGTTGATCTAAGACGTTTTTTCGATCTCTCTTTCACATCTATCGATTTTTCTGACCGGCCAGAGAGTATTGCAAACTGAGATGTACCGTACCTGTGCACTCGATATTCTTGATCGCTGCTCCGTAGCTGAACCTTACGACTGTGCCCGAAGGGCAGTACTGCTCACTCCCCGTAGCGAGATCTTTGCTTTCGAGAGTTCCATCCGGCTTCTTGGTCTTGATCGGGCAGGCGGCTGAAATGATCGGTAGTTCAGTTGAGTACGAGGGGGTATTCAGTGAAGAATTCCTACAGAATCAACGTTACAATACGTTCCACAGGAAGCATATTGAAGTACGGTAGGATACAAATGTGGAAAATGATACCGTATACCATACGAGACTACAGTATGGCGACCTACATCAGGGGCTACCGTATGAAGCCGATCGACTAACCTGAGAGGCTGATAGAGACGAGAAGAAGGAGAAGCTGCTTCATGTTCGACTGATTTGGATGCATTTTCGGGAGTATTTATAGCGATTTTTCGGTTGTGGATGGCAATTCCGCCTACACTCAAGTGCGCCTGCTCTCTAGGATCTCCTCGTTTCCTGTAGTATCTGATCCATCACGAGGAAAGGCTGAATCATTCTGACTAGTGAGAGAGCATGCAACATTGAGAGAGAATTGCTCGATGCTTCTCGAAAAAGGACCAAAAGTGTCATCAGCGATCTCCATTTTCGGCATAGCTAACGTTGCCAACGCATCGCTTTCCCTATTCCTTCGAGAAGAAAAGAAGGATTCGAAGTGTCATCGATGGTGGCATGCTTTGAATAGTCTCCTCGTTTTGCTTATTGTTTCACCGGTCAGAGCAGCGAACGAATAGGAAGAATAATGAGAGATTCTTTCTGGTTTTTGTTCTTTCGGCGTAGCTTTCCTTGCCAACAGGGCGATTTCCCTATTCGAAAGGCATAGCAGCTTGCCTACTATACGAGTAAAAAAGTTTTCCTGGGTAATGACCCAAAAGGGAACTACTTTATCGAGGTATTCAAGTCAAACAAGTCACGAACAGGGACATGACAATCAGAGTGACGATATGCCGTTTCAATAGCACTTGTTGCCCACCGCGCAGGGCGCCGTTTCGCATGAGTAGGGAAGTGAGAGTTCACAATCGGCAGCGGTCCTGAATTGCTGTCATTATATAACTGAGGCTTGAAACTGCTCAAGAAAGCGCATATGCCAACTCATCGATTTCTCCATTCATTCTTTCGATTGAAACAAACTCACCATTTCACTTTGAACCCGGAGATCTGAGACGCGTAGGCGCACTGATTCTTCCCTCCGTTGGTGTCCGGCTGATTCGCATCCCAGTCAGAGAAGGAGGAGGTGGACTGCGAAAGAGCGAACGAGTTCTGTAGAGTGAAACAGCGACAACGGTACCTCATCTTCCCAGTTCCACTCTTTTTCATCACTCTGCAGACCGATCCAGTACTTGGTTTTGGTTCCGAATTGTGCCATACCTGAAATATGTTCATGAGAGTGACGTGAGTGAGGTAAATCGAAATAGTTTGGAGCGTTAATGATTGAAATCGTGGAAAAAATCGATCTTTCTTTAATGTTATTATTGCATGCGAGCCGCAACTTACAGCTGTTTACGAAGAACTCCTTGTCCGGATCGTGAATGGAGACGAGAGCGCCTTGAGACTTGTAGGCAATCTAGAATGAGATGGTTCTGATCGTGTTACTCCGTCAGGATAAGACATCAGTAATATCTAATGAATCGCGATAATGAAAAGTATTGGTATCCTACATGCGTGCAGTTCTCGCGAGCCAGTTGTTGCGGGACTGCAGTGTCAATGGAGTGGAAGCAGCCGACTGAAAATCTCTTCATTAGTTGAGATAAAAAAGGTGGAGGTGCTTCCAAGTCATTTCACTATGTTTGACTCACGATTAGCCCTCGTTCGCACACTCTTTGAGTCATCGTTGAATGGACGAATGTTCCACTTGTCCTTGCAGAAACAGTTGGCTGACATTTTGTCTATCGAGTTTTTTTTCAAGTTTGATGTTTACCTTCACAAAGCACTCCCCAATTTCTCGTAAAATCCTCAGACAGATCAGTGAAGTAGTAGTTCTTAGAAGCGAGGGATTTCAGCGATTCGAGTGGAGAACCTCCCTCAGAAATGAATTCTGAAAAAGA
Organism: Pristionchus japonicus; assembly: GCA_900490845.1. NCBI lineage: Eukaryota > Metazoa > Nematoda > Chromadorea > Rhabditida > Neodiplogasteridae > Pristionchus > Pristionchus japonicus. Next base: position 249,637 of record LS496030.1, read on the forward strand.
AGCGTTCTAAAATGACACTTCGTTCAAACACTCACCATTTACGATGATTATTCCGTCCAGATAATACTGAGCGCTGAAAACGCTTGCGGGCCTGAAAATCGATTGAATGATTCTCAGAATCTTATGAAATACAACTGACGCGACCGAGTTAGTGAGGAAATACACGATCGCCTGAGTATTCCCTCGCCGCTTGTTGGATTCCAACATGTTCAGTGCTGCTTGAAAGGCTCTGAATAGGTTTTCCTTCTCATTTGCTAATTTACTCTTCTCTTTACTCAAAACAACAGGAAAAACATACAGATCGAAATCCATTTCGGCAACGTTGCTCGGCGTGATGGAATCAAGCTTGTCAGTTGATGCCATGTTCAAGTTGTAGATCACCTGATTATGAACAAACATTTAATGGTACAAAAAAATAAAGGGAGAAGATAATTGAAACCTCTGCGGTGTCTGAAGCAGCAATGACTCCTATTCTTGTGTAGAATTCAGCGTTTGTATCGGTATTGAGACCAGAAACGAACGAAGTTACCATAGCTTTGGCCTGAATGTAATTCAAAAATTCGGAATAGAAGAGAGCGCAACCTCCTCCAGCCTCTGAACCATCACATTCGAAGTATCGATAATGATGATCAGTTCCACCCAGATCTCAGAGGTTTTCCAATCGACTGGCTCGCCGTCTTTCATCGCACAATTGCAATAACTATCTGGAACAAGTGTTCGTAACACTGAAACAAGCATACAAAATGTTGAATCCTTGCCAGGAGCTGTCCACGAAGATTGCTCTGGTACTGGATCTGAAACGGGTTTAAAAAAATACTGATGTGATTGAAAAATTCGGTATTTGCAGTTACGACTCACTCGAGTAGTACTGGATCGAGAATCCATCTGAGCCTTGTGCGTTTGTGTATGAAATGTTGAGGCGCTGCAACAAGAAGAGTTAAAGACTAAATTGATACTGAATGAGAAATCAAATGAAAAATATCATATTTGTACCGTAGCGCCAGCGGCGAACATCTTCTTCCGCGAGACAACTCCGTCGTAACTATAATAATTCGGTGGTATTTCCCAGTATCAAGCAGTGAGTGATAAAGCGAGTAAAAACTGGGAACTAAAACGTGTTGTACAATGCCAAAACTCACGTTGTCGTGGGGAACCATTGATTCTCATCGCCTGGAGTCACCATTAGTGTTGCGCCCTTGAAATTGGTGTCCACTTTGAACGCAACGTCTCGTTTACTGTAATAATTTGCAAACAACTCTATTTTTCTGGATAATATGCAAAAAAAATAAATAAAACTGACTCATCAGTCGTCATCAAAAACGTGTCGCTCTGCTTGTCAAACGGAGACCGGAACGACTGATATCCACCATGGTACCGATTCCTACAGTCATTCCACCCGGGTGAAGTGATGAAACCGTCCGACAGAAGGCGATGCTCTTCTGAAATATTAAAATTGCAACCAAGTATATAACAAATATATAAAAACTTACCAAAACCGTAGGTTGGACGGAGAACAATAGAAGTCGAATTAGCGATAACGAGCGTGATAAGAGGGGTGTTCGGCTGGACAGTAAATCCGGGGAAGGGAACTTCACTGGAATGCAATTTTATGCCAAAACTTGTCGCAATTTCCGTTATATCATGCAGAGTTAATGATTGCAGTACTCACAGTGTAGAATTCCTTGAAACGAAGGCTATTTCGCACGAGTCCCTATCGTTTGCCGTATCGAATCCAGCAAGACTTGATTCACCTGAAAGAGACTGGTTGTCGAGCTCAGCGTCAGAGGTCCGAGCTCACCTCATTCCCTCTATCCGCCTCCAGCTTGTACGGTCGTGCGCTCATGAAAGTGACGATCTCTCTGGTCGTCTTTAGCGTGGATCCAGCAACTCTTGCAATATCGTAGACTGACGGAGGGCGGTCTGAAATAGAAAACGAACTTGTGAGAAAACTTGCGACTGGAAAGTGATCAATTTGATTAAAATTTAAGACATGAATCGTTAAAAGTTCAATTTCAAAGTTCGATTACATATTTTGAGATCCATTTCCACGACCCAGAGTGCGACAGTGAACTTCTCTGCGCCTTCAGAGTTCCTGTTGATGACGGAGATGTTTGCGTGTTGCTGGAATAATATTTCGAGAATTCGAAAACATTTAAGCAGCTATTTGCGCCTGAATCTCTGCGATCACCTCGAAAGTCAATGGAATCTTGATCATTTTAGCATCAACTTGCTTTGCAAGGTCGGTAATACTGAAATGTGTTTGATGAATTCAGGCAACTTGACGTTTCCTCGCCTCATGATATCTTTCCCTGTCGAAACATCATGAATGAAGAGATTACTGGCATACGGATCGACTTGGTCGGGGTAATCCTGAACGAATTATAATCCACGCCTTGCAGGCATGATCGAAAAAAGTAAGATCAGCTGAAAATATCACCTCAAATTTGTTACCCATGGTCGAAGCATAGATCAAGCATCCCTTGTCGCATTTGTCGAGATGAACCTGGACCACAGTCAATAAATCGAGGTAAAACCAAAGAAAACCGACCTCCTTCTCTTCGAAATCGTAGACGTCGTAAAGAGTAGAATCCGAGAACACCACTTTGGCATCTGAACTTGAAATGTCTTTTCTATTTGCGTATGAAAGAACTTACACGACAAGTCAGTGACAGCACACAACAGCAATAAGAGTCGCATTCTGAACGACTTTGATCAAAGACAGCAATAAATGTGCGAAATTGGAAAAGACGAAGCCCGTCGCTCGACGTATTCTCGTTTCGTATTTGTAGCCTTTTCGATTTCTCCATCAATCTAAGCTCTTTTTGTCATTCTCTTGACCAAGATTTGTCCGCAAGAGTGTGCAGCTTAAACGATTTCCCAGTACGATCTAGGATCTGCATTAGTCACCCCTTATCGGAGACCAAATGCGGATGTTAGAGTGTGTAGAATAGTAAGAGAAATCCTCAGATCGCACTCAAGCCGGGAGGTTTAGTCACACGTTATCAGTACCGATGCTAATCACCAGAGAAATTTCTTATCGGGGATTTTCGTTCTGATCTGTGCGATGAGTGGGCTAGACTAGGTTCTAGTTCAGAATTAGCCGGTTTTGGCATCTTCTTGCTTACTTTGCGAACTGCAACCGACTAATATGTAAATGTGATGATCTAGTCAGAATTGGCTTGGAGCATGGTCTCGATACCGAGCATGGTCTCGATAGCGCTCTACTATCCAATCAATATGAAAACAAGATCATGGACCAAGCTGATTAGTAGTGGAACTCTTCGACGGGTCTCTTCGACGGAGAAACGCAGAAAGAAGGATGTTCAAGGTCAATTGAATGAAACGTCGCTTGAGGATGCACTCTCTTTTGTTCTTCGCAAAACACTCCTTCACAAAACAGACAGACTCTGTATAAAGCTGTAACACTTTCTAGATGTAGTGCTTAACCGAGTCTTTCTATTCTCATACTCTGCAATGATAACACCTGCACAAATTTCTCGAATGTCATTGTATGTGTTTTATTTCCAATAATCAGCATAATGTCTGAGCCACTTCTTTCAACACTCGATTGCATTTAGACAATGTAGAAAGGAGATGAAGCAAATCGAGTTTGAATAAATACTTCATTGTGCAGTGTGCTCTATAATAACCGTATGGTTTTGCATTCTCTATCATAATGTTCACTGCGTATTCTACTCCATTGAGATTAATTGCCTTCGTCATGCGAAAAGTATCTTCGTAATTATGGTCATAGAAGATTTCCTTGAAAGAATTAACTTATAATTTGAAAGATGAGAGTTTCAAACAACAAGAGTTAACCCACACGGTAATTGAAACTATTCGACTTCGCAAATTCTCTGATTTCCATTTCGTCTTCTGTTAGGGAAAAAATCCAACTAAATGTTCCGATTCTGGTTCTCGCATGAAAGATTTAATATTAGATAAGGACGTTCGCTAAACTGAGGTAGAATCAAACCTCAATTGTATTGAACAACTCTCCAAGGTTCGTAGTGAACGCAGCTCTAAAAGATGCTACGGAACTGAAGTTGTGGAGAGATATTGGGGGACGCTGAAATATCAAACTATTAAAAGCAATTGTTATGAAAAAAAAACTAGCCTTATTCTGTTCTGATTGAGTAATTGGTACAGTTTTTTTGCATCATTTGATAATTCATGCGTCCATTTCTCAATAAATTCAGAAGTGAAAAACCGCTGCGGCAAGTGGAAGAGAGTCTCAAAATTAGATGCAAATCTGAAATAGTCTGATTAATCTGATTAATTTCACTAAATGCGCACTGACTTGCCCAGAACATTGGCATCGAGATCAGATTTGTATTGAGTACTGCCGGTGGCCCCATCATTGAGCGAAATGAAGTGGTCGTAAGGTCGATTATCGAAGTCGACACTTTTGATGCGGGGTTTGCCGCTAAGGCAAGTGCTTAGAGAGGAAAGGAACGAGCGACTTAATTTTATCTGAAAAATATTGCAAAATTAAATTTACGTAAAGCTCGGTTATTCGTTCAAGTCAAACTCACATTGGCAAATTCGATTTCCCTCGGCTCATACTTTGAGATTATGTTCCGGAAATTCTCGAAAAACTCTTCGCTTGCTTCTACTGATGAGTCCTCTTTGTGGCGCAGTTGCTTATTCTAAATGAATTTATCAGGTTGTTGCGAAACTTTGAGCACGATTTTACGTAAAACATAAAAGAGGTGTCTAATCTGACAAATAACTAACTTCAAAAGTGGAGTCGTTCCACGTTCGTAATAATCGATTGAATATGTACTCTACCTTGCGCTGAGTGAAGTTTCTTTCCTGAAAATAATATTCAGCTATCATTCAAACGAAGTATTAGACTATCAAGTTCGCTAAACATTGAGCAAACACTAAACGTACCCAGCTGTTTGCGTTGAATTCGGGAACCTCTGGAAACGACTGGAACAGTTCCTTTCGCGATGAGACTACTCGATATGCAAATGAAGAGCTACCGAAGACCTGAAATTATTTCGATTTGGAATGAGAAAACCTTTACAGAATACCAAGCAGCAAAAGCAATTACCTGCGCTATGGAAATCGCGTGGACCTTCATGCGAATACAACTGAACTGCTTTTGATTCTTAGGATCGGTGATGATTTGGTCGAAACGCGAACAGACGAGACGAAGTGTGGTCATGATCGGTTGTCTGAAAATTGAATGAACAACATTACATCAATAAATTTTGAAGGAAAACTCACTGCTTATTGTCCTGTTCAATCTTTTTGAATATATTCAGCAACAATTCAGTTGGTAGACTACCGAGATCCATCCCCAGCGAATTGAGCTTTCGAACGTGTTTAATACAATTGATAGAAATCGAGTAAAAAACGTAGAGAAATATTGTGAGGCACACTTGAAAGATTGGCCGTTGTGTGGTTTTCGTAGAAACGCAAGATATCGGAACCTGACACATCGGAAGCTTCCAGTCTACTCTTCCCCAGTGGAAAAGATGGCGTCGTAATGCTGGTACTCCGTCTAGTCAACCTCTGGTCGTAAAACTTGAACGGATAGAGGTCCGATCGCTATAGATTTCGGTTTCTTATTTTGAAACGAGATGGTATCAATAATGTAGTGCTTTATCAACAAACGGGTAAAATCACACGAGAGAATGCAATCAGCAGTGCTTATTTCCTACTGAGCAGGGCGCAGTCTCGCACACGTAGGCCACTCCATCCATAGAACAGTCGGCGGCGGTCCTGAAAAATTAGTGAGCCTATTCCACAATTTCAGATTGAGTAAAATACGCGAGATTTTGCGTCAAAATTTCGCGTTTTTAGTAGAAGAGCAGAACCTTTGAAAGATGTCTCACCATCGAACGTTCAATCCTGTCGTCTGAACAGCGTAAGCGCACTGCTTATTGCCTCCATCGGTGTTGGGCTGGTTCGCATCCCAGTCGGAGAAGCCATCAGTTGACTGAAAAAAAGACTTCGTAAATGATCTCTAGTCTAGTCCAGAACAAAGAACTAGAACAGAACACAGAACAGAACAAAGTCTAGAACAAAGAACTAAGTCTAGAACAAAGCACATTGGTCTTCGATATCATTACTATCTAAAGCGAAGAATGAAACAGAACCTTGTCATCCCAGTTCCAATCAGTTCCGTTATTCACCAGACCAAGCCAGTACTTGGTCTTCGATCCGTACTCGGATGCGACTAAAACTTGTTGGTTGATAAGATAAGGTGAAAAGGGAACAACTATTTATCTTATACTGGAGAAATACTGATCAAATTAGTTGCGGAAGGTCTACTTACCGCTGTTCACGAAGAATTCCTTCTGCTGATCGTGAATGGAGACTAGAGCACCGTGCTCCAGGTAGGCATGCTGACAATACTTGCAGTTCTTATTATTTCGAAAATCGGCTTTTAAATTTATAGATGAATCAGCTCAATAACCACGTACCGAACGACACATGCTCTCCGCTTTAGCTTGCGGCTCATAGGAGTTGAACGCTTGGTAGCAACCGCCTGAAACTCGTTCAAGATTTGCATGGCTCGAAGACTTATTTGAGGTCACGACTAGTGTTGGTCTCAATCAATTACAGACGCTAGAAATGGGTATCTAGAATATAACTTTTGAAGAGAGCTGGAGGAACTCACGATTGGCTTCAGTCCGAGGACTCACTGAATCATCGTTGAAGGCATGAATTGTCGTCGAATTCGGGTGACAGAAGCAACTGGCTGAATGAAATCGCATGAAAACATGCCAAATATTATTGAAAAAAGGAAAGACACAAGTATGCCTCTCGTTTTTCAAAAAAACATTCGATCTAAACAAAGCCTATTCTCAGCTAGAGGATAATTATGGACAGGTCAGATCGTGTTCCCGACCTTCGCAGAGCACAATCAAATTGCTGTCGGGGTTGTCGGAGAGATTAGTGAAATAGTAATTCTCAGATGCGAGTGATCTCAGCGAATCGAGTGGGGATCCTCCAGCGTTGACAAACTCTGCAACATTCGTTTCATTCATTGAAAGGTTGCTAAGTGATTAACCATTCACGATGATAATTCCTCTCTTGAACGTGATCCCTTTGAACACATTGGCTCCCGCGACAGTTTCAGGGCTGAAAGCACTTATAATGGAAATTTAAAACCCCTTTTTTCTAACGCTTGAGAATTCGTGAGGAAGTAGATGATCGGTCTCGCTGATCGGTGCACATCTGACTGTGCGGTGTCCACAATCATCTCCAAGGCAGCATCGAACGCTCTGAAATCACGGATTTAATCTTATTTTGTTTATTTACATTGAATTTGACGATAATGGTCTAGAAACGGAAGTCCGAAGGACATAGACCAATACAGCTGGTAGATTCCGAAATAGATGAACGCTGCATATTCAACGCACACATTGAAGTCCATGCTAGGAATGTTTGTCGATTTGACGTCCGCCAGACTGTCCCCAGGGTTCATGTTCATGTTGTAGATGATCTAAAATTTACGGTTAACATAAATAATAATGAGAGTTGTTGCACCTCAGCTTTGTCAGATGCAGCAATCACTCCAATCTTAACGAAGAACTCCGATGTTATATCCGTTTCCAGAAAGCGGGTGAATTCAGATATCATATTTTTAGCCTGGAAACACATCGACTAATTATTTTTTTAAACAGATTTTCTACCTCATTCAAGCGTTCGGACATTGCAGCAGAAATGTCAATTATTAGTACGATATCGAGGTTGAGATCTCTCGGGTTCCAACCAACTGTCGCGCCTCCCGCATTGATCTCGCAGCCGCAGTAACTTTCTGAACATGTTTTACTCCGCCTTTTCAAGAAATAATCCTCAATTTTTTACGAAGAACGACGTTCGCTCACTTTCTCAATCAACGAGGCTCTACATTTCTCAAACTAAAAATTTTCTCAAACTTTTTTAAAGAGACAAATGTCATATAAATTGGAATTTCTCAGTAAACGTCTCACCCGGAGCCACCCAAGGTGTCGGCGCCGTTATAGGATCTGGAAAGGAATAATTTCATCAGATACCGCCCAATTTCGTAGCTTACCCGAGTAGTATGTGGCTATGAATCCTTCAGTTTCCAACAGATTTGAGTAGGAAATATTGAGGCTCTGAATATTGATATTTTTTCCTAGACACGCGAATGTCTGTATCATTTTCAGGTATGTTTCATGAGAAAACGAGTTTAACGTTCAACGAGTAAGGGGTTAACGCTTAATGTGTTTAACGAATTAATAAGAGTGCAGGATGAACTGCTCACTTTTGCATCATGAAGGTAGTCGTCTTGCGGGGATGTCCCGCCGAATCTGAACAAATAGTTATTTATATGTAAAAAGAGTTTTGTAAACATACACCGCATCTATGTAGCCCATCCAGGCATCCACTTCCACTCTCACAAGCAGTTCATCATCCTTCTCGAATTTAGGGTTCACTCGAAGCTCGACATTTCGGAATCTGAGAATATTTCATTTCGCAGGAATAACCGTACAAGAAAGCTCACTCATCGGCCGAAAGGAAGTAGGAATCGGTCGCTTTGTCGAATGGAGAACGGAATCTCTTCATTCCTCCTTGCAATCCAGTACATCCATTCCAACCAGGAGAAGTGATAATGCCATCGGTCAGTGGAAGATTGTGCTCTAAATAACGGAAATAATATGATTTAGTTTGATGCTCACCAAAGTCGTAGCTTGGATGAAACACAATCTGCGTCCATTGGCCGGTGAAGACTGACACGAGGGGAGTATTAGGCTGAATGGTGAACCCGGGAAACGACCTGTCCGGAATGTCCTTTAGTCAGCATCTAGCAAAAGCAAAAGTACGTACGTTGTCGAATTCCGCGTTCGAAACGCAACAGGACAATCGTCGGGTGTCCACCACTCATTGAATCCGGCCAGAATCACGGTGACGTTGTTGAACTAAAAAAAGAAGTATTGACTGATAAAATAACTGTGCAACGGTGCAAAGGTTTGTGCGAACATTAACTTTGATACCGGCATCTAGCCTTTTTCAGTTGATAATTGCCTTACTAATTCATAATCAAAATTCATAATCATAATTGCCTTTTTTAGTGCATAAGTACCTTGTCACCCTTCTGCGCCTCAAGTCGATAGGGTCGCGCACTGATGAACGTGATGTTTCTCGTCGATGTCGTCAGAACGGTGCCAGCGACGTCAGCGATATCGTACACGGCGTGCGCGTAGTCGTCTGAAGTTTATCGTCGCATCAAAGAAGACCGGGACTTTTCAAGTTCCGTACTAGGCCACACCCCCCTTGACTCCACCCCTTCCTCGAAGGAGGGGTGGGATGTTCATAAATATCTTTACTTTCATCTAGACTACAATTTCAAAATGAACTGGATAATCTGTTCATGAATGGTCAAATCAACCGCTGCTAGTTTTTACTCAGTCTAGACACAATTAATTGTACAAATCTATGCATAAAAAACCTGCCCAAACGTGAAAATACTAACAATATTCGACCTCCACAACGTAGAGTGCGACAGTGAATTTCTCTGAACCAGTAGGATTCTTGTTGATGACAGAAATGTTCGAGGAGCCCTGGAAATGATTCGATATTTTTCAATAAATATTATTGATTAAAATGTTATTGACTCACTCTGATGACCAACGGTAGCTTCACTTTGTTCGACTCTACTTGAGCGGCTACTTCGACGATACTAAAATTGCAAATTTTGTGATGTTTTAATTACAAATTTAGTTGCTAACCTCATAATGTCAGAGCCTTTAATATTATCGTGAATGAATAAATTTCTTGCATATGGATCGACCTTTCCCGGGTATTGCTGTACATATTAGCCTTATCTCATCTGTTTGGATGAGAACTCCAAACGAGAACTTTAGGAGGCAATTTTTTGGTTGCGCATATCAGAGACGAGACAATGCTTGGGCCTTCTGCACTTGGCCCAGCCATTCTCATTCTCACGCCTCATCACTCAGAGCGGTCCAATGAGATCAAGGCCCGGGCAAACAAGTGCAAAAGTTCCTAATTCTCATCCGACTCGAGCATCCTACACACATCGAAAGTGCCTCCCATTACTGCTGCATAGATGATGCAGCCATTGTCACAGTCTGGAAGGTGCACCTGACAAGTCGTGAATGATAATGTTTCTTTGCAGGGCACTTCTCCGTTTTTTGGTCCAGGGTATTCTCGACGAGTATACTATCCCTATCATTCCCATTCTCCACCTCGCGCGCAGTCAGAGCGGTCGCAGCCCGGACCAAAAAAACAGAGAACTTCCCTTTGCAGTTTATCAACTGACTTCAGGTTGGTCGAAATCGTACACGTCATACAGAGTAGAGAGGTAGAAATTCACTGCCGAATCTGATTTTTCATAAGTTTTAAATAAATTAAGATAGAAACTTACGAGACAAGCCGATTGCTGTGCACAGTAGAAGTAAGAGACGCATTCTGGAAAATAAATATTTAAAAAAAATTGAATATAGAATCAGTCCAGAAAGCGATCCAAAAAACGTGAAGCTTTCTTGAGAAAGTTTGCTTATCAGTTTCTCGGCTTTGTTTCGATTCTCATTTATAGTCTCGTCCTAAGCGTCACTCCTATCTAAGCTTGCTCTCCTCATATCACTCAATCTTTAGTGAGCATGAGTGATGTGTGAGCGCGTAGACTGAATGATATGAACTACACTCCCACTCTTATCAACCAAATCGACCAGCGGAAACGGGTGGAAGCAGCGGAACCAAGTGCGTAGCCAACTAGAAAACATTCTCATGACTAGGCATGCCAGAGTGAGGAATGACTCTCGTCATTTTCCACACTCTCTAACCGATCAGGCAAGTGAGAGAGTGCGTGAAATGAGGAGAGCCATTCTTCATTCTGACAACCCAACTCATGACTCAGCACAAGGGAAACCCCAGTGAGCTCCATGGAGGATTCTGTGCACTAGGGTTGCAGGATCGGTATCGGTAATGCCGCAATTTGCGGTCATACCGCGTTTGTGCGGTAATGCCGCACGTGACTCTCTCACGTTAGCATGCTATTTCTTGTTTCTAACTGTCTGGTGCGAGAGAGTGCGGTAATACCGATAACGAACCTGCAACCCTACTGTGAACTTCCTGATAGCGAAATCGTCTGAATCTGTCTGCTCAACGACCCCAATAATAACGAGACTGACAAAGAGAAAATACATTTATCCACAAGATCAAATTACATTTCGGGTTAGAAGTGTGATTTAACAGTACTTCTGTCCCACCGAGCAAGGCGGGGTCTCGCACACGAGTCCGATAAGCGGCTCCGAACAATCAGCTGCGGTCCTGAGAAAATAGCGCGCTCAATAATCAATCTCAATTCTGAACATGGCGTTCGAGACGAAACGGATGACATTAGTGAACAGAAAGCAAGGCAGATCACTGAAAGAGCTTTGGACAGAACATACGTACCATCTGACATTCAGACCAGTAGTCTGAACCGCATACGCGCACTGGTTCTTGCCTCCATTTGTGTTCGGTTGGTTCACGTCCCAGTCAGTGAATGAGTTTGTGGACTACAATGATTTTTTTTTATTAATTTCGAAAATAGGAATGAGCACCTTATCATCCCAGTTCCAAGCACTTCCATTGTACTGCAGCCCGAGCCAGTACTTGGTCTTCGGTCCGAATTGAGAGACGACTGAAATGATGAACTTGGTATAATTTCTAGTTGAATAACGAACCACTATTCACGAAAAACTCCTTGTCCTGGTCGTGAATGGAAACAAGAGCGGCGGCGCCTTGATAGCCCTTCTGGAATATCAGTTTACGATTCTACCCTCTGAATCAACCTAAAAGAAGGTTTTTGAAATAAGATAAAACCTTACCAAATGACACATGTCCCGAGAAATTGTCAGATTCATATTGTCGTTGAATGCCTGGTAGCAACCGCCTGAAATTTCACATTTAGCTCTGAATTTCCGGAACATGACTTGTTAATGAAGGAAACATGACTCACGATTCGCCTCTGTCCTCACACTCTTCGAGTCGTCGTTGAACGCAGGTTTGGATGGATTGCAGTAGCAGTTGGCTGAAAATGATCAATGTGTATGCGAAACATAGTTTCGAAATCATTATTACCTTCACACAACACTCCCCAATTGCTCCTGTAGTCTTCAGAAAGATCGGTGAAGAAGTACCCTTCAGAGGCGAGGGACGTCAGGGAAGGAATGGGAGATGCTCCCTTGGAGAGGAATTCTGAATCTTTCTAAATCTTCAAAATATTCATATTCAATGTTTCACCGTTTACGATGATGACACCACCTTCCTTCTTCAAGTAGGTGGCCGCTTGGAAGTCTGCGGGCCTGAAAAACGATCATTTCCTTGAAATTTCCAAACAAAACGCAAAATTAGCGAAAAAGTATTCTTACGCCTCAGAATTCGTGAGAAAATAGACGACCGGTCGGACTCTTGGCCGCATCTGCACATCACTGAACATTTTCACTGCGGAATTGAACGCACTGAAAAGGAATTTTCGAGCAGTGACAGCAGAACGTATTACGGAAATACAGGTGCTTCAAACGTAATGGCATCGGAAAACAATAGAAAAAAGGAGAAAAACTTTTTAAAGAGCAAAAGTAGTTGAATCGTACACAGTAAAGTTCATTTGATCCACGTTTCTCGCCATAATCCCATCCAGATGGTCAGTGGAGCTCATGTTCAGGTTGTAGACTACCTGGAATGGTGATGGGACGTTTAGGAACTCGCGTTTAGGAACCCTCGATGTGTGACGTTTAGGAACCCCTTTTTCCTTTGTCTCCACTCTCTCTCCCCTGCCTCATAGGGGGTTCCTAAACGTCCCAGCACCCCTGGAATTATACTTTTTACAAAAGATATTCAAAATCTTATTTTTATTGTTGTTCGAACCTGATCGTAGTCTGAGGCGGCGATTACTCCAATTCTCGAGTAGTAAGGCGAATGAGGGTCGGTGCTAAGACCAGATACGAAGGACGTCACCATTACCTTAGCCTGGAATTGAATGTGAACGCAGATGGACAATGCAACTTGCTACCTCATCCAATCTCGATGCCATTGCATTGGAAGTGTCGATGATCAGAGCGATCTCCAGCCAAATATCGGAGGCCTTCCAGCCATCTGGTTGACCATTCCTCATCGCACAATTGCAGTAACTTTCTGGAAACAAACAAAAGTGAATTCAAGCCGGTATCTTTTGAATCAGTTCGGCAACGTGATAAAACCAGCTGACCAGGAGCAGTCCACGCAGTGACGGGGTCTGTAATGTGTTTGGCATAAAACAACCATATTTTTCATCAACATTACCCGAATAGTAGAGCGCCAGGAATCCTTGGCTTCCAGACAGATCAGCGTATGAGAAGTTGAAGCCCTGCATTTTTCGTTTCTTTTTCACCCTCTTTGCCAAAGGTTTACCTTAGTATTCACAAAGTAGTTATCCTTTTCATGCGTTCCGTCGTAGCTGAAATAGTATAGTACAGTACTAAGTGCTCCAAAAATTGGGTGATATTGCTTGGAAAAGCGCTGAATAAAGGCACGCACATCGCCGTCGGGTACCAGTTCACGCCATCCTCTTCTTGGACCTTGAGCGCATGTGCAGAGTCGAGATTGGGAATAACAGCCAGAGCGAAGTTGAACTCTCTAGAATAGATTCACGCTATCTAGTATTCTTAGAAACTGAAATGTTGATGACTCAGCAAAAACACTGGAATTCGTACACATTTTTATGAGATGAATAGGAAGTTGTTACGTGAATTCGATTCGATTTGAGTTTTGCTGTACGGCTAAGTACGAAGATCCCAATCCCCTCCCCTAAGTTGCCGTTCTGCAGTCCCATTGCCTCGATGCCAGGATAAATGTCTTAATGTACGGCTAATGAAGTACTCACTGATCCGACGAGAGAAGGAAAGAGTCAGTGGGTTTGTCGAACGGAGATCGGAACGTTTGGATTCCGCCATTGATCCCTGTGCATCCATTCCACCCGGGAGACGTGATGAAACCGTCCTCAGAGAGTGGACGGGTGCGCTCTGCAATTGTGTGAATCATCGGCGCGTTTCGGACTTTTCATGTTCATGATGAGTGACTAATCTGCTCTGTCTTAGACACTTTGTAGGAGTTGTGTGGTATTTTATTCCGTGAACTATTTAGAGTAAACGATGTAGTGACGCTTACCAAAGTCGTAGCTTGGGTGAAACACAATGGTGGTCCAGTGTTTAGCAAACAGCGAAACGAGAGGAGTATTGGGCTGGATGGTGAATCCCGGGAAAGGAGTGTATCTGAAGTAGATGTCTATTCACCTCTTTTTATTAACTATGAGGCAGAAAGGTGAGTCTTGCGTAGTCGAATTCTTTGTCTGAAACGCGACTGGGCAACGATCGCTGTAGGAGTTGTCGAAACCGGCCAGAGTCATGGTGATGCTGTTTGACTGGAAGAATTGAGCGCATTATCATCTCGTTTGACTGATTGCGGCGCTAATCTTCAGTTTGTACAGGGATCCTTGAATAAAGATAGTACCAACCTCATCTGAAGCGTCAGCCACCAATTTGTACGGTCGGGCACTGACGAATGTCGCGTTGTAATGGGCCGTTATCAGCACTGTTCCGGCAACATCAGCAATATCATAGACTGGTTGATAGTCTGGAAGTGTTAAAACTTAACTAATGTGTGGTTTTCTATGCAGCAAAGATAGATGCAACGGATTGATATTCTTGGTGGATTCTTTCAATCCGGACGCAAAGGGAAACAGGGTATTTTCAAAGTTCATGAACAACAAACTCACTGTACACATCCTTCTTCACCACGTAAAGCACGGTCGTGAATTTCTCCGCGCCAGCAGCGTTTTTGTTCTGGACGACAATGTTCGATAGTGACTGAAAAGTGACTTGTTATTTCGGCGCGAAAAACTAAAGAACCTGAGAAGAAACTTACTTGGAACATTAGAGGAAGCTTCGAATAGTCCGATTGGACTCGGGCTGCCACTTGAGCGATGCTGAAAGTTCGAAAGTGTAACACAAAACAGCTCAATATTGGTTCTAGACAAAAAAAAGATCATATGCAGAAGTTGACTTTAAAAAAAAGATAATTTCCTAGAATTTTTGGATACAAAAATAAATGCAAACCTGATATTGATGCCCGTCTTGCTATCGTAGATGAACAGATTGCTCGCGTATGGGTCCACCTTGTTGGGATATTTCTAAATTGCGCATTTTATTTTTAAATTAAATTATTTTGTTACATCAAACGTGTTGCCCATCGTAGCGGCGAAGATAACACATCCAGAGAAGCAATCGGGGAGTCCGACCTAATAAGCAGAAAAAATAAATAAAATAAAATAAGATATAAAATGAAATAAAAATAAAAAGCAGGCCTTTGAGAAGTTCAGGAGCATATTGGCCGATCATCAATTTCAAATTGGTAGATGTGTCTCACCTCAGGCACATCAAAATCGTAGACATCATACAGCGTCGAGCTCGCGAAATTCACCGCCGATTCTGAGTTTGCTTACTATTATTTCTAATAAAAAATTAAATTACCTGATAGACCAACAGTGGCACACAACAATAAGAGAAGTCTCATTCTGAAATGGCGCTAATTGGCTGAAAATACGACAGTTTTTGCGGAGAAAATGGAGGTTCAAGGTAATTGCTCTGTTGTCGGGCTCTCGTTCTCGTCTCTAATTTATACTCTCCACTCGAAATCATCGTCAGCAACAGCCCTCGCTTATCGAGACTATAATCTCCATCATTAGTCATGTTTTATCAGCTAAATCTTGTCACAGATTACGATTGCAACCAGTTAAAGAATTGCGTTTCCGTTGTTAATTATTGTTAATTCAGTGAGAACTCCACGAGAACTCAGCAGCTCAAATTCAGATTCACGAACAATTTTTGCATAATGTATTTTGAAACTAGAATATATTGGTCGCTGATTCATCAAAGATGAACTGAACTGATAAGAGCTTGTGTTGAATTCTCTGCTGTCTGCGATTCAAGCGAAGATCTGCTTATAGATTGACTCATCAACTTGATGTGTTCTCTAGCATGTCCTTTCAAAAAGTATCGGTACTTGTCTAGTTCTCCGGAAGAATGTCTAACCTCCATCCACCATCGACCACCAACCCTGCGCTTGAAATAATCTTATTAGGAATGAGTGAAACTCAACAATTCTTCCGGAGAACTAGACAAGTGCCCAAGTATCTATGTCAAGTCTGGTGAAGCATACGCATCAAATTACTATTGTTGGGTTCGGCAATTTTCACAGCCCCTTTCATTATCGTGTCTTTCACACTGAAATCGAAGTGACGAGGCATTAAGCACCAGGATTAACTAGACAAGAGTGATCTTTATAGCCACCATTCGTGGATTTCTTATCAGTATTGGGACTGCACAACGCACTCCAATGATTCATCTTCCTCAAATACTCTGATCACTCGGTTCAATGTGATAAATTCTATCGAAAAGGCCAATTGGAGATGCTTGCTGGTTCCATCATGTTTCAAACAACGCTTTGATAGAGTCTCTTCAAACACCTCTTCTTCTTGAGAAAAACGAAGAATTTTGCCACGATCTGAAATAAGCTTTTATCAAAATATTTTTGGTATCAGACGTACTTTCCAGAAGTACATCGATACGGCTAGCCAGATGCTCAGCATTATGGTCACAATAATGTTCACTGAAAAGATTGATAACACTTTTCATGAAATTTTCTCACAAATTTCCGCTTCGAAATTGTCGGAAAATCGATCAACAAAGTCGTTAACAATCGTGTGCACGAGACTATTTTCTCGAATGGCAAGTAGATTAGAATTCTCAGAAGGAGTGTATTGCATGTAAACATCGAGTAACCACAGGCAGAGCTCGATTGCAATCATGAGTATGTAGTATGTCTGAACACATTCTCGATTCTGATTCTGAAGGAGTCGATACTATCAGGGAATGACCTGGGCCAACCATCAGTTCCAAGATTCTTGCTATGTTAGCACAGGAGGGGTGAAAATGCTTACCGATCAATCACAAACCTGGTGAATTAGGAAGGGAACGACTAGGAATGGAATTTCATCCAAAATGGATAACGCCAGAGCCAGAATGCACAAGAAATCGATGAACGTAGAAACTCCGATTGAAAATGACTTCAAATTTTAATTTTTTTCGAAAATCAAGAATTCTAACTCACCCAATGTTTATGCGATATAAGAATCAAGCTTCTTGCAATGAGCGATAGAAGAGATGTGTAAGTGATGAAACGAACTGCTTTCTGTCAAAAAGGGATCGTTGAATAAAACAAAGCAGAGTTTCAAACGCGGGTCG
>LS496030.1:268340-283018 GCA_900490845.1 Pristionchus japonicus
CGCGGGTCGCCGGATCTTCGTTTCACACATTCCCTCATCGGTCGTAGAGAGCATGCGAAATGAATAGCCGGCGACCAGTCTTTCGAACGGATAAATTGAGGATAAATAGAAAACATTGCTCACGGTGACATGTGCAGAACCACAGAATTGATGGTATTTTCGAATGTCAAGTGGAACCAAATGATGATTTTTCGCTGCCGTGCGCATCTGAATTGCACTATTTTGAGCCGTCTGAGCGAGGAATGTCACAATGAAACGAAGGGGAAGCCGAAGAGACCCGAAATGACAAACGCGAAGTGAGTTCGCAAGATGAAATGAGAGTTGCGAGGCGAAACACAATTACAGTTCAATCGCCGAGTTTATGAGATACTAGTTTTATCTCAGCTACTCATCAAAAGACGTCAATGTTAAAGAGTTTTGAAGCAAAAAATATTCAATTGTATGCAAACAATGCTGAGGACTCTTGTTTCGAAACATTCCGCTGGTCAATTCAGAGCAGGAGAAATAAGTGGTACATATAACTATTCTCTCCAGTAGCTCGATATAGTGCATAATTGCATTCATTATCAGTAGTCGACTTGCCAATATCGGATTAATTGCATTGCCAAATGAGGTAGTAAGAGATCATTGAGGTAGTGAATCAAGTTTCACATTCAAATTGGCTTTTAAAATTGTTTGTTGACACAACTAAGCAATTACAGTAATCTCAAAAAGGACGCTGAAAGGTCTTCAACATACATATCTGACATTCATGATTATTTATGCTTGCCGATCGAAAAATGTCCGCTGCTCTTCCATCTCTTCCACATAATCTAGTGCAGAGAATATGCAAGTTTCTGCCCGAATCGCGCATTCTTCGGATGAGACAGGTTTCAGAATTCATTGTTCCGCAATTTCAGAATGATTTTAGGTGTGCAAGCCATTAAACGAGATCATTTGTGACATTTTCTGTAATCACGCGCATTCGATAGATGAAGTTTGCGTCAAGAGAAAGGATCTGCTGGTTTCTTTTTCTTCCTTGGATTTTTTTTTTAAACAGAAAGTCTCAGGATTCAAATACAAGACAGAGGGTGTATGATGAAAGGATTTCAATACATTTCACAAATTTGCCTTATCCTCATCCTCTGTGGAAACTGTCTTTCGCTCGAGCGATTACTCAACTAGATGAATATCGCGGAAATTGCTATCCAGTAGGTGTTTCTCAAATTCTTGAAGCTTCAGAAAACGTTTGCAGAAACATCCCTTCTACATTCTCCTTCATTTAGTACCGGAGGAAATGGCTCGGTTTCTGAAATACTTGAAACTGTTCACCAAGAACACAACATTTTATTGCATTCGTTTCCGCGACTACATAGAACCGGAAAATGTTTGGATGTTTTCTACATATTTTGAAGAGCGTTCGATTCAAGCAGTTTATATTTTCATGGAGAGCAACATAAATACAATACAATCCAGTCCGGAAGTGTTGTAAGAATAAGCTCTCTACGAAACTATGGAACGTGAACCAGTTGCAGGACAATGTTTCTCGATTTCTTCCGAAAAGTGCGAGCAAAGCACATTGAATTCGCTTTTCACGAACTGCGCAAAGGTGAAACGGACATAAAAATTGCGTTTTTCGAAAATTGGCTCTCAGATTCCATCAAATTCATGGTGCAACTTGCAAGCCTTGCGAACTCTCTCACATTTGACACGAGTCACGCCAATAACGAGATTCTTGCGCGCATACAGTTAAGCAATGTTGTAAAAGCCATTCTGAGTGGAAAATGCCAGAAATTGGACTTTACCCCCTATAATGTGCAGTTATCCATATTCGAGGTAGAAAAACTGATGGAGGTGAGCGCAGGCCTTCAATATCCATCAATGAACTGCTCACATTTAGCATTTCCATCATTTGGAGAAAAAGGTGGTATTTCGTTCACACCTACATGAAGTAAACGCTCAAGTTGGCGCATTCAAGAGTTGCCGAAGAGGTCATCCTGATGTCCCTTGCATATGCCCTCTGTGATCAGATGTTCACTACTATTTATGAAATTTGATTAGATTGTATTAAGTATTCCATTGGAATTCCAATAACTCTTCATTTCTTTCCCTGTCTCGAAAGAAAGCAGTCACATTTCTTTGCTCGCTTATTGTAACTTCGGAATTCCATTCCATCAAGAGAACCCAATTATTCATGATTATTTATGCTTGCCGATCGAAAAATGTCCGCTGCTCTTCCATCTCTTCCACATAATCTAGTGCAGAGAATATGCAAGTTTCTGCCCGAATCGCGCATTCTTCGGATGAGACAGGTTTCAGAATTCATTGTTCCGCAATTTCAGAATGATTTTAGGTGTGCAAGCCATTCCTCCTCCGCTCTCGTTCGCCCATTTTGTGCAGTGATAGTGAGCTGGTGTACTACTGAAATGGTCGTCACTGAATTTTTTTATCTCTCTTTTTTATGAGTGCGCAAGTGCAAATGCAGTGTTCGTTTTTTTTCTGTCCATTAACGGTTACATTTCACTTTATGAATGTTTGGAACAAGAATAACATTTGTTTTCGTTTTGCTTCTTTTCTAAAATAGGTTTCAAGCGAGCAAAAACTTATTCTCGTACTCTTCTCGAGCTAGTAGGAAGAGGGTCGGGAATGTGCATGATAGCATTCTTTATTGATAATCGACACGACATTCATGGATTAGCTTAACCGCCAAATGACGTAGTCAGAGATCGACGAAAAGTGAATCAAGTTCCAAATTCAAATTGGCGCCTAAAATATTTGTTGACACAAGTAAGCGAGTACAGTAATTGCACAAAAGACGCTAACAGCTTGCAATCTTGACATTTGCTGTTTATTATTATTTCTTCTCGCTGGCAGAAGAATGTCTCTTAATTTCCTTCCACAGAATCTAGTGCAGGAAATATGCAAATATCTTCCAGAATCGGTCATACTTCTGATGAGACAGGTTAAAGATATTTCTTTATCTCACATTTTACCATGATTTTAGGTGTGCAAGCCACTAAATGAGAGTATTTGCAATATTCACTGTTCTTACGCGCAAGTGCTAGAACTTTATGTTTACCGAAAGGCAAGTTTCCCCTGTCCTCTCCCTTTCTATCGATAACATTTTAAACACGGAATGAAGCAGAATTGTTCCAGATTGTGAATAATTGTGATGAATGCATATCAATCCTTTTCAAAAACTGTCTACCCCATTCACTTTGGAAGCTGTCATTTGCTCTAGCGACTTCTGAACTTAACGAATTCCGCGAGAACTGTAGACCAGTAAATGATTCTCAAATTCATTAACCTTCTGTGAACATTTTCAGGAAAAAAGTTACTACATTCGCGTTCACTTAATTGCTAAGGAAATGGCAAGATTTTTGAAATACTTGAACCTGTTCGCTAAGAACGCAACATTTGATTGCATAACTTTCCGCGATTGCTTGGAACCGGAAAATATTTCCATGTTTTCTACATTTTTCGAAGGGAAATCGACTGAATACGTTCATTTACGCATGACGAACTACAAAATAACTCGGCAAAACTATCAGAAAGTTTCGTAAGTACTCTGTTGTTCTCTGCGACACTATGTGATGTAAATTCCTTGCAGGAAACCGATTCTCGATTTTTGTCGAAAAGTTCATGCAAAGCATATTCAATGCGCGTTTAACGAATTAAACGAAGGTGAACGCACTCTCAATGCCATCCAAATGAACGCTTTCCAATCGTGGCTCTCAGGAACTATCGAAATCATGGTGCAACTTGCGAGTATTGCGAGGTCGCTCAAATTCGAGTCGACCGGCCCCAGCAACAACCTTTCTTCCTGCCAGTTATGCAATGTTGTAAAGTCCATTCTGAGTCGGAGATGCGAGAAATTGATCCTTGTACTATATCAGAAACAGTTTTCTAAAAATGATATGGAAAATTTGTTGCAGGTGAGTTTTTGACTCAAATTCTGCAATAGCCGTGAACTGGTTTCTTTGTAGCATTTAAATCATTTGGAGAAAAACATAGAGTTTCGTTCATCCATGCATGAAGTAGAAGCTCAAGTTGGCGCACTCAAGATTCGCCGTGAAGAACTCGGCCAGTGTATACGCCTTGTGTGATAAGATGGCAGACTCAAGCCCTCCACCACCCCTGTCCATCCCTCAAAATTCTACAAAATGTTCTACAAACTGCCCCCTCTCTGAAAATCCTGATTCCCTTTCACTCTCCTTCTTCCCAATTATTGATCCTCTTTCACAAAGTTTCGATTGTTTTCTATTTCACTGAATCTTTATGAGTTAGCAAGGATAAATTTTATACTGTCTGTTTCGCCAAGGTAACGCAATTACAGTGCAGACATATTTATGTACGGCTTTATGCTTGATTGCATTCATTATCGATCCGTAACAATTATGAAGCATAGATATAATCAACTGTCAAACTACAGAGTGTAAGAACCAAGCGAAGTTGAATCGAGTTTCAAATTCAAATACGCATCTAAACTATTCGTTCACATAACTAAGCGATTATTGGCAAAAAGACGCTTAAAGATCTCCAGCACTTTAATCGCCGGAATTCATTATTGTTTCTGCTTGCCGATCGAAGCATGGCCGTTGCTCTCCCTAATCTTCCACAGAGTCTAGTGCAAAGAATATGCAAATATCTCCCTGATTCGGCCATACTTCGGATGAGAAACGTTGGATAATTTATGTTTAACAATTTTGTTCTAAACTCAGGTGTGCAAACCGCTCAACGAGAGCATTTGCAACATTTTCTGCACCGACCAGCGGCTGATTGGTGAATTTAGTGTTGGAAGGCTGGCGAGTTTTTTCATTATTTTCGTGTCAAACCATTTTCCTTCACGCGATTAAGAGACCGGTTCGTTAAGAATCGAGGATCCTCCGGACACGTTCCTCTCGGAACGGGGTCAGCCAGCCCATACTCTAGCGCTAGGAGGGTCTTATGCTTGCATTGCTCATAGCACCCATTGTTCGGCGTCTACACACTTACGGCATGAGAAAAGCCGATATATGTGTAAAATGTTCGAAAAATCATAAACTACAAAGTTGATGAGACAGACTCAAATGTTTACGTGCATCACGTTAGAGGTCCCTAGTGCCCCCTAGAGAGCAGTTCATATTGAATGCTGCTCTATTCTAGAACAATTTTCTACTCTCAATTTTTCATTTTCCGATTAAAATAGCAAGTTGTTGCCGAAGGAGCTGAGGATATCCTAGGTCTCCGTTGTAGCCCACTAGCATAGGTAGCTGAATATTCATCAATCAGACTTCTCCGGATTTTCCCGTTCAAGATATTCGAACATGAAAGTGCGAGACCGATGCTCCGATTTCAGATTATCTACAATTCATTTATTCTTTCGGAGTATTTTGAGCAAAGCAACACCTAATTATTATTACTACGCCATATTGCGAATAATCATTGCCATAGGAATCGATTTTCTCATCATGAGTTTTTCGGACCATGTTCATGGTGTCGGACTGACCCACCACCATGGTCATGATCCAAAATGGGCCTTGAAAGTCATGATTGAGGAACTTCATGTACTATATGCCATTGAATATTACAGTCCCCCAGTAACCTACCGTACGCAGATAAACCTGTCTGATAATCTGTCAGTCGTGGAATCATGAATTGACTTTTTAAATAAAATTCAAAAAAAAATCAGTATGTGATAATCATATTACGGTTTCTCTGCGTACGGTATGTTACTGGGGGACTGTACTATGCAATGGCGTATAGTACATGAAGTTCCTCAATAATGAATTTCAAGGCCCATTTTGGACCATGACCCCGGGTTCATGGTGGTGGGTCACTCCGAGACCATGAACCCCGGGTCATGGTCCGAAAAACTCATGATGAGAAAATCGATTCCTATGGCAATGATTATTCGCAATATGGCGCAGTAATACTAATTAGTTGTTGCTTTGCTCAAAATACTCCGAAAGAATAAATGAATTGTAGATAATCTGAAATCGGAGCATCGGTCTCGCACCTTCATGTTCGAATATCTTGAATGGGAAAATTCGGAGAAGTCTGATTGATGAATATTCAGCTACCTATGCTAGTGGGCTATAACGGAGACCTAGGATATCCTCAGCTCCTGCGGCAACAACTTGCTATTTTAATCGGAAAATGAAAAATTGAGAGTAGAAAAATGTTCTAGAATAGAGCAGCATTCAATCTAAACTGCTCTCTAGGGGGCACTGGGGACCTCTAACGTGATGCACGTAAACATTTGAATCTGTCTCATCAACTTTGTAGTTTATGATTTTTCGAACATTTTACACATATATCGGCTTTTCTCATGCCGTAAGTGTGTAGACGCCGAACAATGGGTGCTATGAGCAATGCAAGCATAAGACCCTCCTAGCGCTAGAGTATGGGCTGGCTGACCCCGTTCCGAGAGGAACGTGTCCGGTGGGTAGGTGAAATTCCTCGATTTTTACCGAGCCGGTCTCTTAAGAGACCGGCTCCGGGAAAATTGACTTTCCCCCGGACATTGCGCCAGGACTTTCGATCCCGGCCGTCATACTCATAGGACCTGAGGGACCTTTGACCTTGTTTACCAATATGTTGATGAAACCGGCCAAGTTGCGCATTGCAGCGCGCCAGGTGCGCGCACATGGAAAAATGTTGAAAAATCATTACTTGTGAATGGAAAGAGCTAGAATCAAAATTCCTTCTGCATTGTGTTAGGCTTCCCCAAAGTGTGCTGGGACCATAGTGCTAAACTTTTGAGAGTGTCTCTGCCATAAATCGAGAAATGGAAAGTCTGAACTTCTGAATGAGCCTTTCATCATCATCACACTTGAGAATATTGGTGCCACGGCACACTCTCGTGATAGGTAATACCAAGCAACATAAAGAGGAATTTTATCTGCTTCGGTTGATATTTTGTGATTTTATCTTTCAAGATGAATTTTAAAAAATCAGTTCTCTATTCCTCGTTCGCTAGATTACGGTAATAGGGGTTACGGTGTAATGTTGGGGCACTGTACTACATATTGGCGTATAGTACCTCAAGTTCCTCCATCATGATTTTTCGGGCAGATTTTGGACCATGACCCCGGGTTCATGGTAGTGAACCACTTTCGAACCATGAACCAGTCATGGTCCGAAAAACTCATAGTGTTGAATTCGACTCCTATGGCCATGAGCACTCAGGAGGTGGTGTTACGATACCATGTGGGTGCTTGGTTCCTGAAAACTCAAAGAGGCGAGGTGGAAAATGTCGAAAAGGCCGACCCGAAAATGACTTCGGATCACTCAGATGAACTTTACAAAAATGTTCATTTCCGAAACTCTTTCGTATGTGGTGGTATCGATGCAGGAGGGTATGGGCTACATCTGCATACCTAGTTTATACGCCCCCAAATGATCCCTTGATAGAGAAAACTCGAAAAAACCGAAAATCTAAGTGCAAAACCTGGCTATGTGCTCATCCAAAAAATAATCCGAATAGTGTTCCTGTGCACTTACGTCAACCCTAACGCAATGCAAAAGGAAATTCGATTCTAGCTTGTTCCGTTGAAGAGACATGAAAACCCTGTTTTTAAAGTTCGTGCGCACCTGGAGCGCCGCATGGCGCACTGCGGACCAATATTTCATCAATTTCATAAACAAGGTGAAAGGGCCTCCAACATATGTGAGTATGGCGATTTGTATCCTGGCCCTAGGGAAATGTCCGCAGGGTGGTGAATTTTTCCCGATCCGGTCTCTTAAACAGTGTTGTTTTAGAATGATGATCATTGGCTTACGCTCACTGTTAGAGGTTGCTGGCCACGTAGGCTTTGGAAGTTGCGCTACGTTCAAGCTTTATCACTAAGTGGAATTGTAGAAACTCCATGGAACCTATGGAATCCATGGAGTTGGTTCCGGAAGCGCTGTTGGGTAATTTATTCGTATCGATATTGGCAGTACGTTGCGATTTTTCAGGGATCGGACGATTTTCTTCGCATTTGCTTAACGCCTGAAGAATTGAAGAGATATTTGGAATACTTGAAACCCTTTACCAAGAAAACAGTTTTTGAAACCGTTTTTTTCTACAGCTATATCGAGCCGGAAGTTATTGGCACAGTGTCGGCATTTTTGGAAGCGAGATCGGCTAAACGCATGCTCATACGCGAAAGAGCCAATGGGATAGATAGACAAATCAACCATCAAGTATTGTAAGGTTTTGTCTCTCTCCTATACAACAATGCCATAGTTACAGGCCACTGTTTCTTGATATGATTCGAAAGGTTCGACCAAGTTACGTTCAATACGCCTATAACGACCTGCACATAGGTGAACTCACTCAAACGGTCGTTTTTTTCACAGAATTCGCTTCAAGGTACTGTCGATTTCATGACGAAACTTGCTGGCATTGCGAGTTCGCTCAGATTTGACTCGTACAGTAAAGAAGAAGCAAACCTCCAAGTTTTTCCTATATTTCAAGCTGTGTTTAATGAAAAATGCGTGGAATTGACGCTGAAATTCAAGGAAAAGCAGTTATCCAAAGAAGAGGCGGAAAATCTTTTGCAGGTGCGTTCATTAAAAATTTTTCGTATTTCAAAACTTGGGTTTCTGTAGTTAAAATTGTCAGATTTCAGTTCACCAATCACTTGGAGAAAAAGGTGGAGTTTATTGCATGTCCGGCTCAACAAATCGTAGCTAACGTTGGAGCATTCAAAGTTACCATGCCAGGCGGAGTCTTGAACATCTGTCATTTGTGATTTGACGAATAATTGTTGCGGTTATCAATAAATCTTTCTCACCGAAGCTCGCGCGTAAAAAATTATCCGCCCACCGAACGAAATGTAATTAATTTATTTTTATTTCATTATTAATTTTTTGTTTAAATGGTATTTGCTCGTCTCTGAGCATCTGTCGCTAACAACCCTGTAAATCAGAAATGAACTTTAATGCGCGAGAAATGGATGAATCTGAATGAAAGAGACTGGATAATGCATGATCCTATCATGCCATCTTCCTGGTCTCTCACTTTAACGTGCTCTCTCGCTCTCACTGACCGACGAGAAAATCTTTGCAGAGCCCTGCAGTCCTAACTCACCCAATGTGGATGGAGATCATATTGTTACTTCTTTATCGAATCAATTGCCAAATGCCGGAGTGTGAGTCCCGCAAGAAAGGGATACAAGATTAGCAGTGTCGCTTTAGAAGCGCAGATCAAGATGGGTATCAGGAAGGGATTTGGATCTCCTCATTTGATAGTCATTCGGCAAGGTTCGGGGTGGGGGATCGGTCTTCTTTCCTGGCCGCAGACCCATTAGATGGCAAAAAAAAGGGAGCCAAGTTTTTAATTCAAATAAGCGTCTAAAAGTTGTTGGTAAGAGTGAGCTAATATAGTAATTTTACAAAAGGACGCTTCTGCATATCTCGTCCGAATTCGGATTCTGTCACTCATTTTCAAATCCTGGGAGGAAGGGAAATGCCAGTCCCATTCAAATCTCCTCTTCAACATCTTCCTCAGAATCTAGTGCAGAAAATATGCAAGTGTCTGAAAGAACCGGTCGTGCTTCAGTTGAGACAGGTTTCAGATTTATTATTATTTCGAAATTTTGGTACTTTTTTTAGGTGTGCAAGTCATTGAACGAGAGCATTTGCAATATTTACTGTACTTACCCACATGCCCTGGATGAACTTTTTGCTTACAGAGATGTGATTGGTCATTTCTTTTTTTCTCTTGATACTACTTTTCGAAAGGAAAAGAACAGAATAGTTCCAGATTTATGATAAGAGATGGGAAGGAAGGATAGTGCTCGTGTTCAAAAATTATTGGCCCGATCCTCTTTGGAAGCTGCCCTTTGCTCTTGCTGTTTACGAACTCGATGTTTATCAGCGGAATTGCAGTCCATTTGTCCGAAGCCACTATATTCTCCTTCGCTTATTGCCAGAGGAATTGGACAAATTTTTGAAATACTTGAAACTCTTCACTGAGAATACAACCTTTAAACGCATAATTTTCGGCGATTGCTTGAAACCGGAAGATATTTGCCCGATTGCTAATTTTTTTGAAGCGAGATCACTTCAAGCCGTTTACATTAGCATGGACCATTACGAAATAAACAGACAGATCAATCAAAAATTCATGTAAGTCTTTGCTCTCTGCTATAGTTTCAAATATGAGTTTATTAAAGGGCAGTGTTTCTTATTTTTTTTCAAAAAGCAAGATCGGAGCACATTGTTTACTCCTTTAACGACTTGCCCGAAGGTTAAGTGGTCATTTAAATGATTGTTTCTCAAAATGTTGCTCTCAGGAACTGCCGAATTTATGGTGCAACTTTCAAGCTTGTCTAAATCGCTCAAATTTGTCTTAACCAACCACATGCACAAGTTTCCTGAACACATTCAGTTATGTCAGGTTGTAAAGACCATTCTGAGCAGAAAATGCGAGAAAATGGTCCTCAGATTACAGCAATTATCCTATTCAGAAGTGGAGAATCTGTTGCAGGCGAGCGTAGTATTTTTAACTATTTTTTTACTCATCGATCACGTTATAGCACATCCATCATTTGGAGAAAAGGGTGGAGTTTCATACAGAAATGGATCGCGTAGACATCGATGCTCAAATTGGTATGCTCAAGGTGTGCGAAGAAGCACGTCAAGACTATCCGAGAAATCTGTGCATTCGACATTTGTGATAAAAATGACTCAACGCCCACTCGATCAACCCTTATCATCGCTCAAATTCGATAAAGCATGTCATGCTATTCTTTTCACTCCCGCTCTCTGCGTCTCATTCGCTCTCAAGCACCGATGCAGAGAGCATGGGCACTGGTGCTCAAGTTGCATTGTTTTCGATTTCACTGATATGTGTTTGCAACTGCAATTTTTTGTTATTGCTTGTCTAGAGAAAACTACAGCTTCAGCACAGAATTCAAAAAGATCATTCAAATATTGTTCATTGCACCCAGTGGGAAGTAATGTTCACACAGGGATAAGATTACAGTAATAATATAAGAAGCCAGTTTTTCGTAAAGATTTTTGTCCTGAAACGAATAAGCGACTACTGTAGTAACAAGAAAAGGACGCATGTTCTTCACAAACCACAAATAATAATATTTACTTGTGACCTAAATCCAATAAAAATGGCTGTGAGCCTTGCGGATTTTCCAATGAATTTGATCCACAAAATCTGTGAATATGTATCTCTTGAGACATTGCTACAGCTGAGACAGGTGATCAGATTTGATTACATTATTCACTCTAGTCATAAAGTAAGCTCACGCTACATGATCATTGCAACATAGCAAATGTTATGGATCTCTTCCCGGTCCGTGCCGTAACCTTTGCTGTCTTGCAATCATCGTTCAGTTTGCTTTCAACAACGTTCATTGAAGGTCTGCAAATCTCTCAACGATGATGTTAGTAATCTTCTCTCCTCTGGATTGGCCTCGATCAAGGAATTGGCAATGTCTGATGAAGTGAGCGGTTATTGTAATTTCTTCTCAAAGTTTTCATCCATTTTAGCTTACGCGCTCTTGTTTTCAGATCATACTCAGCGCTAAAAACTTTCGAAATTACCTAGCGTTGCTGTTCGGAATAATAAGCATACTGCGCAAAATCGGATTGGACCCTTCAAAATATCTCAAAGTCGAGAGTTACGACAATGTAAATCGTTTGATACCATACATTCCGCCCCAATCAAAATCATTACAGATAATCCGAATCCATTCTTTGCCTCAAGGAGTGAGGAATTTTTTCGAGCACTTAAATCTTCTTACGAAATACGCAAAATTTCATAACGTAGCGTTCTGCGGATGTGATAAACCGGAGACCATACGTGCATCTATGAAGTTGTTAGAGAAGAAAAATATAAAGCGAGTGTTTATTCAAAAGTATGACAGGATTACTAGCATTGATACTCAGTAAGGACGAAGTTAACTCTGGCTTGAGGCATCAGGCCTTGAAATGATCTTGATAGCCCTTATTCGCTGACCTTTCAGAAATATATTGCTCTCATTTCTCCAGTCCATAGAGCATGAACATGCTTACATCTTGTGTGATCTTGGTTTGTTGTATCTCCAATTTTACAATAGAATGCAAAAATGTTTTTTTTCAGGCTCTATAGACTTTGTATATCAAGTTGCGACCATAAGCAAGTCAATATTCTTGTCTGGGAAAATCAAGCAAATTTCTTCTGGCCAGCTAACTGTTTTTGTGCAAGAAATTTTAAGCAAGAGTTGCGAAAGGCTCAATTTCATTGGACAGAGTCCTCGTTTACCCCGTGATGATGTGGAAAAAATAATCACTGTATTTTTTCTGATTTTCAGCTTCTTGAAATTACATATTTCAGTTCTTTCATTTTCTGAAGAAGAAAGTGCTTTTCTCATCAATGATCGATCAGGAAATAAATGAATATTACCAAGTTGGATCATACAACGTTTTATTTTCTCATGGAAGAGTGGATATTAAGCATCAGGAGATGTCAGCGGAATACTAAGCTTTTCTGCTGGTTTTGTGATTGAAAAAATTGAATTTGAACTGGAAATCGTATTAATGATCGTGTTCTCTTGCGAAATGTTACAGGAAAACTAATTAAATGCGATTTGTTTCCCTCGTCTTTGCCCTCCCAATAAATAAATTCCTGAAACTTAAAGGAGGGCTAATAGCGAAGAAATGGTCGAGAACGCTCTGTCATAGTCTGCAAAAATCCTAGGTCAAGAGAGGCATAGAATCCACTCCTTCGGAAAGACCACATTCGGAAAGACCGCTCTCTAACCAATACGTTACACAAGGGTATTAGAGCTCCTCCTCTTGTCTCACACTACAACCGTTATGTTTTCATTTTCAAATTCCCGCCATTCCCTGTCCTTTCAATGTCCATGGTACAGAGCCAAGTCGCTATAAAATATAATATTCTCGCAAAAGCAATAATATTCTCGCAAAAGATGCGAAACATGCGAAAACATGCGGTTTTCGGATTTCTGATTTGGTTCCTGATAGATACAGTTCTTCGTTGTCAGATTAGTCTTCTAATATTTGTTATTTCACCTCCTTTAACAACGATAAGTAGTGAATCTGACACGGCTCTCCGTCTACAGTAATTTCCGATAAATATGGACTCATTTCATGCAAATAAGCGTCTCAATGCAATTTCTGTGCTTCGTCGTTCAGTTTTATAAGTTTTTCTGTGCAAAAATGTCGTTCGACCTTACAAACTTGTCCTCGAATTTATTAGGTAAAATCTGCGCAGTCATTAATGAGGATTCAATCCTTGAACTGAGAAAGGTAAGGAATACTATCCTTTTTTATAAATATTATGGCAAATTGTTCTTATCGAAGGTATCCAAATGCGTCAACGAATCAATTTGCAATGCCCTTCTCACTCGGAGGACTGTCGTCGATTACATGCGGATTTCAAAAGTGGTGAGTACGATAATTCATCAAACAATTCTGAAATTGAACGAAAAATCTTGCAGAACGATCACAGCATGCTGGCGTTCGCATTCGCAAGCGATCGAGATTTCGTCGCTTGGAGGATAACTCTCAACGATGCATTTGTGAAGTTCAATCTCGCTAGGAATGATAATCCCTCGCGCAGAGAGTACTACGATATAGTTCGCTTCTTTTCTGACATTCTATTACTCCTTTATTCAGGTAATTGAATATGATCAAGCCAATATGACAGCCCTTCTGGAATTCTTGAAGCCTCTTGTGTCAAACTCCGAGATCGGTGAACTTAGCTTCGACCGTCTCAAATGCCCAATTTTTGTTCGCCCGTGCACAAACTTCATCGATAGAGTGCGCATTCGTTCTGTGGTATTTCAACATTGTGATTTCGCCGAGGAAACAAGTGCTTGGCATGCCATATCAGAGAAAATTCAGTACGAACACGTTTGCGTAACCACAACGCTCACCCCAGGTTACCAATTTCAGTGAATAAGCATGAAAATATCAATAGATTGTGCAGGCGCTGTCAATTTCATTCTTCATGTGGCCACCTTCACGAAACCATTGGTCATCGACAATGATAGATCTGCAATACCGAGCGCCCAATTTATCCCAGTGATTCAAAAAATTCTATCGCGAAAATGTGAAAAGCTAAGTGTACTCTACGGTTATAATCAGAAATTCTCGATGCGCCACACAGAGAAGATAGTGGCAGTAAGTATTATAATAACCCTTTGTCCCTTTGAGTTTTTTATCTCGAAAAAAAGCATCGTACACTGACTTTTTTTCAAATGTGAAATATTATTCAGTATCTCCATCGCTTGGACAAACGAGTGAGACTATCGATGAGCGTCTGTGAAGGAGCATCCAATACTTTTCAAGTCGGAAACTACATTGTGAATTTCAGAAATGAACGCAACTTTGATGCCACACATCTTTGATATTATATTTTCCACCGACAAATCATATTTTTGCGCGAAATCCTTGTCGATATTTATGTCTTTTTTTCATTGTATATTTTAGCAGATAGTAATTCAAGGAGAGGAATACAAATTCGTCGAGAAAGCATCCTATCTCGGAACAACAATTTCGTTCCCGCTCAACCCATCCGAAGAACTGGAAAGGAGAATTAGATGTGCGTGGGGCGCGTGGAGCAAAATTCACAATTTGATGATCTCACCACGGCTGTCTTTGAAACATAAACGAAGAGCTTTTGAAACTCTAATTACGCCTGCAGCTCTTTACGGTGCCGAACTCTGGGCTCTTCGTCAATCAGACAAACAAAAACTTCGAATAGC
>LS496030.1:283844-297644 GCA_900490845.1 Pristionchus japonicus
TGACATCCTGGCTCCCCTACAACCACAAAAGATCAAAAGGCCGCCCTCTAATTCGATGGAGCGACGAAATTCATACTATAATCGGAGAAGACTGGTGGTCCATATCACCGGAAGAATACAACGCCAGACGAGATCAGCAAGCGCGTTAACACCCTCCCCGCTTGATTCTGATAAACATTGATTGATTGATTGATTGATTTTAGCAGATCTAGCGAATGTTTGCATGAAATGAGTCATTGCATTATTTTTTGAGTAAAAACACAATTTGGAAAATTTGGAAAGAAAGCTGGTGTGGAAAGCTTTCCGACTGTTTTGAAAAAAAAGAGCCAACGCCAGAATATATTACAGACTTTTGAAACGAAAATCATGTTGAGTTAGATTTTTTCTTAGAGTACCTTCTAAAATAGACGCGTATTGTCACCATTTATTCGCGGTTTTTGAATATTTTGAGAGGTATGCCTCTTGACCTGATCAGCCTTTCTCCGATTTTAATCGGCAAAATATGCAAATTCTTACCTGGGTCAACGTGTATCCTCCAACTGAGACAGGTGGCTCATTTCCGATTCCATTTAACGAACCTTTCTCATCTGAAGGTCAGCAAATCTCTCAACGATACTATTTGCAATCTCATCTCTACTCGAGAGACCATGGTGAACCACATGGACATATCTAATATGGTGAGGCTAATGTGAATCATTTTCAGCGGATTCATTTTAGGATTCCGCTGCGCTTATTTTTCATTTCGTAAAAAACCTAGATCGACTTATTTGGAAGCTGTGTCTTGCTAAGGCATTAAAAATGCTGAATCTGAGCCTCATGCCAACAAATAGTCCCAATGACCCTTTCAAAATAGTTTGTTACCTTTTTGTGCATCAAAACACTTCGACTTTCAGTGTCTAGGGGAAGAACCAGCGGAGATGAACTCCCTTTTGGAATACTTGAAGCCCCTGATTTCATCCGTTAGGCTGAACTTAATATTTTCTCAGACGCGAATCCGGCATTTGTTCGCACATGTGAAAATTTTCTCGAAGGAAAAATCATCAGAATGTTGCATCTCGATCACTGTGACTTCAGTATTGAACCAAATGCCTGGCTTGTTATTCCTAGGAAGGTCGCATTTCATAATATTCTCGTTATTACGGAGCTCAAGAAAGACGAGTCTTCTGTAAGAAAGAAGTTCGCAAAATGTGATTTGTAGGTGATGTATATTTCTTAAACGAATTGGCTGATGCAACTAAATCGCTGCACATAAAAATCGATGAATCTAATTTGTCGATTGCACAGGCAATGGCAGTACTTCTGACAAGAAAATGCGAAAGTCTCATGTTTTTCTTCGATGAAAGGAAATCATTTTCGATGAATGAAGTCGAGAAATTAGTTAGGGTGAGTATTATACGTTATTTTTTCATTATTATAGTTCAAACGCATGTTTCAGTGCATGCATCATCTGGATAAGAGGGTGGCAATATACATGCGAAAAGTGAACGGGAGAATCCGTGCTCAAATCGGAAACTACCAATTGAGAATGAGTGATGGAGCAGGCTTGCACATGTTCCACCACTCTTCCGTTCACGTGGCACTTGCTGGATACCGTTAAAACAATGCATTAAAAGTTAATGAAAATTCGTTCATATGTTCACATCCTCAAGTCATTCAAATCGATAAATTCAATTGATATTTTGCTTGCACATTGCACAAGCTTAATATTCAAAAAAAACAAGTTGAAAGAAAGAAAGAAACACATAGAAGCTTCTCACTTTTTTAGCAAATTTAGCAGTAGAGTAGCAATCTTCGCCAGAAGATATAATGAAAAGTTTTTCAGCAATAGGTCACGGTATGTTTGAATTGACACAACTATCAAATTACTGTAGGTTTCAAATACAGACGCAAATCACAAGCTTGTCTAGTTTCTTGCGTCGTATCATTTCTTTAAATTCGTGGAAAATGTGTGCAATTATGTCGCTTGATCTTTCGAGTTTATCGCCGCATGTGATCGGAAAAATCTGCAAATTCGTTCCTAAAACATATTCAATCCTTCAACTAAGACAGGTTGCATTTTATTCTGTTCATTGTGTGAGAAGCTCTCAATTCAAGACATGCAAATCGATCAACGAAACTATTGGCGATATGTTCAATACACGGAAACTAGTGATGTACCACATGTACATTTCTAGAAAGGTGACATTTATTTGAGAAGTACACTGAAAAATTGGTAATTTTTCAGTACGACGACTGCATGATTGCCTTCAATTTCTTAGAAGACGAAGAAAAATGTTTGTGGAAGCTGTGTCTTACATATTACTTCAAACATATGAATCTTGCGCGGATCGGTGACCCAACAAATTCTTCTGATATAGTTCGCTTAGTTTTATTCATTTTTTTTTAAATGCACTTTGTATTTCAGTCTATTGTATTGGCTCCAGCTCAGATGGAATCATTTCTTGATCATTTGAAGCCTTTGATTTCAAATGCTAAAATCGACGATCTGAGAATACTTTATGATGCGTGTCCGAAGCTTGTTCGAGCTTGCACCGTATTTCTTGAAGCAAAACGGTTTAGAAGGTTGAGTTTCAATGATTGTAACATTGAATGGGAACCAAATGTGTGGCTTGAAGTGCTAAATAAGGTAGTATTTGACCAAGTCGACATGTACATTGACAGGATTAACAAAGGTAAAGAACTATGTTTTTACACACAAAAATTCATACTTTTGCGCAGAATCTCTCAACTTTATATATCACTCGGCCAATATTGCACGTTCAATGGACATAATGATACGACAGTCGGATTTGCCCAGCTCTGAAGTAATCGCAATAATACGAGGAATTTTGTCAAGAAAATGCGACAGACTGGTGATCTGGTTTGCTCGAAACAGTCCATTTTCGACGCTTCAAGCGAAGAATATAGTCAGTGTAAGTGACTTGCTGACACTCTTCCTATCAAGCAGCTGGCCAGCGGGGTTGTCGAACGACAGTAAAATCGCTTGATGTGGCAGCACCTTTACCTTTACCTTCACGATACCTTCCTACAAGATAAACGACCAGAACTTGTGGTAGCTACATCACTTCAGTTTCTCCACCACTTGGACAAGCGTGTGGCGTTGACTATGCACAACGGGGAAGGCACAGACGATGCGCAAGTCGGCAGCTACAATGTAAGTGTAAAATATGGATGGCTTGGCAAGAAACGCTCTCTTCACACTCGCACACTCTCTCATCGGTCAGATAGGCGAGAGAGTGTGCGAAATGAGGAAAGTCATTTGTTGCCAAGCCATCCCTAGGTTTGAATCGAGGCGAGAGAGTGGGTGAAATGAAGAGACGTATTTCGAACTCTAATTGGCTTTCAGGTGAGCATTGTCGGGGGGCGACACTGGAAGATGCTGATTCAGCATCTAAATTGTGATCCGATAGTTGAAGACTGATCAACTACCAAGACTGTTACTCAGCAAGAAGCCTGCCTCTCAAATCTTCTCTTTTCGCAATCTTCCTATCTTAATATTGCACATCGACATTATTGGTTGTCACTGTATGAATAAAAAAAACCTATTGTAATCTGGCCACGAGGGATGACGCTGTTAGCACAATTGACAAATTATCAAATCTGAGAAAATTTCATAATAAACAAAGTATCAAATCTGACAAAAAGCAACTATAGTACTACTGCCAAATTGACGCTTGTTTAATTTCGCGCTATCATAACCACACTTTTCGTGATTACTGGATTGATTCACTCTTAAACATGCCTTTCGACATTTTGACTCTGTCTCCGAATGCAATTGCTGAAATTTGCAAATTCTTGCCTGAACTGTCTGTTCTTCTGTTGAGACTGGTGAGATTTCTCGATTTTTTTCAATAATCAATCACGTTTATGCAGGTTTGCAAATCAGTCAACGAACTCGTATGCGATTTCACAATTCGGAGAACTTTTGTGGACACTATTAACGTTGACACGGTTTCGATTGTGAACGCGCAGCCATTGCGCGCCAACCAATACGAGATTCAACTCTGTAAGCTATCATTTGGATTCAAGCAAGAGCGACTTAGAGCGACTTAGCCAAAATGGAAGCAATTTCTTATCAAAATCACTTCGGAACTGGATCTTGCTCCTCCAAGAATCGATGCACGCGCCATTTGGTTGATCAATTTGGTAAGTTAATTCAAATATTCAGAACAGTATTGACGAAATTCTTGGTTAAGATTGTTGAATTAGATACTGAAAGCACGAAAAGGCTTCTCGAACATATGAAGGCCTACGGTTCAAACGTTGACTTCGATATGATTATGATCAGGCCCAATGCTCGTACAGAGCTGATTCGCATTTGCTCAGATTTTTTCGAGGGCGAAGAAATTAGAGAGCTATTTTTGGATCACTGCCAATTTGCAAGAGAAACCAGCGCATGGCTCAGTCTAGCTAAGACAGCTAAGTTTAACGTTATCAAAATATGGTCGACGTTTGACACAGGTAAGCTCAATAACAACAAGATATAGCACGGCGTAAACTAAAAATTCTGCACCAGGTGCACGGACGTGGAAGAATAGGGTGTTTTGGACATATATTTACAACCCTACTAAGGGAGGATAAAAATTAAAGTTAATAGTAGATATGATGAAACCTTCATGGAATAAGAAAACATGCAAAATTACAATTCTTTTTCTTGATTTGCAAAAATTCACCCTTGATACGCAAAAAAATTGCATCCTAGAAAAAAAACGTGAAAAAATTGCACGACAATTTTTTCACGTTTTCAAAATCGAGAAAAAATTGCAGAGCAATTTTTTTCTTGATTTTGTCTCCCTTTCTCAGCCTTCGGGGCGCGAGCAAAAGACGAAGGAGAGTGGAAGGAATAGAACCCTCAACTTGCGGTATGTGCGCCAACACGTTACCTCTATGCTACACTCGGATGAGTTCTTCTCCCTTGAATTGATTCTAAGACTCCGCGGTGCAATAGTCAATCGAGAACAGGAAGATGTGTTTTTCCATAAAATTGAATTATTTCCCAAGCAGCATGGCTTGTGAATAATCAGTAAGTTACCGAAACAGTAACTAGAAAGTTAAATAAGGACTAAAGCTTCCTGTTATCGATTGCCCTTGCACCGCAAAGTCATAGAATCAATTCAAGGGAGAGGAATTCAACCGAGTGTAGCATAGCACAGGTATCAGGAGAGAATGTATCAAAAAAGCCCCATCCGGAACTAGATTTTTCAAACCCAATTGAAATCGACCATATTATGATGGATACATACCCTGGTGACAAGGATTCGAACTATCCGGTCCACGAGTCCCGCAGCCGGCTTTTAGGGAATTTCCGGTTCTGAAACCGGCTATGGTGTTTCTCATGACCCAGATGAGCTAGAAACGTGTTCGCTGGCTCAAAAAAATACGGAAAAATGAATAAAGCAAGAAAAAAATTTTTGGCCGATTTTTCGGACCAGAATTGAGTTTCTTAAAAATCGAAAACGGTTTCCAGTGCAGAAAAATTAAATTCCTCTTCCATTTCCTGGTTCCATTGTCTGGTTTTTCTTGCTGTTTATGATAGAGGGACTTCATAGGCGTATGATTAAAAAATAAAAAGTGGAAATCAGGGGGGGGTCTTTTCGAGATAAAAAATCCCAAAGGTTGAAAATTGTGGTCTTTGAAGGTTTTCTTGCATTTACTACTCACTATCCAAGTGATTTCCGGCACATACCGTTGGGATGGTATTTACTCACCCTCACGCAAAGAAAAATCATCATAGGAGTCGATTCGGAGAAAGTCATTTTTGGACCAAAACCATGAACCCGGGGTCATGGTACAAAATTGACCTTGAAAGTCACGATGGAGGAACTTCATATACTATGTGCCAATGTACAGTACAGTACCCCAGTAATTTACCGTGACCCATACTACCGTAATCTGTAGATCGTGGAATCGAGAACTGACTTTTAAAATAATATTTTGAAAAAAATCACTTTGCGATAACCGGAATACGGACATATGTGTTACGGTGAATTACTGGGGTACTGTACTGTACATTGGCACATAGTATTTGAAGATCCTCCATCATGACTTTCGATGTGGATTTTGGACCATGACCCCTGGTTCATGGTTTTGGTCCAAAAATGACTTTCTCCGAATCGACTCCTATGATGATTTTTCTTTGCGTGAGGGTGAGTAAATACCATCCCAACGGTATGTGCCGGAAATCACTTGGATAGTGAGTAGTAAATGCAAGAAAACCTTCAAAAACCACAATTTTCAACCTTTGGGATTTTTTATCTCGAAAAGACCCCCCCTAATTTCCACTTTTTATTTTTTTTATCATACGCCTATGAAGTCCCTCTATCATAAACAGCAAGAAAAACCAGACAATGGAACCAGGAAATTGAAGAGGAATTTAATTTTTCTGCACTGGAAACCGTTTTCGATTTTTAAGAAACTCAATTCTGGTCCGAAAAATCGGCCAAAAATTTTATTCTTGCTTTATTCATTTTTCCGCATTTTTTGAGACAAAGAACACGTTTCTAGCTCAACTGGGTCCTGAGATACACCATAGCCGGTTCCAGAACCGGAAATTTCCTAAAAGCCGGCTGCGGGACTCGTGGACCGGATAGTTCGAATCCTTGTCACCAGGGTATGTATCCATCATAATATGGTCGATTTCAATTGGGTTTGAAAAATCTAGTTCTTGAGCTCATACATTCTCTCCTGATCCCTGTGATAGTGGTAACGTGTTTGCGCCACGTACCGCAAGTTAAGGGTTCTATTCCTTCCACTCTCCTTCGTCTTTTGCTCGCGCCCCGAAGGCTGAAACAGGGGACAAAATCGAGAAAAAATTGCTCTGCAATTTTTTCACGTTTTTTCTGGGATGCATTTTTTTTACGTTGAGCGAAAGGGGAGAAGAGATGCGAATATTATTTTCGATACTATTTTGATGAATCAAAATTGCCGTGCACCTGGTGCAGAATTTTTAGTTTACAGCGTGCTATATCGTATGTAT
Organism: Pristionchus japonicus; assembly: GCA_900490845.1. Classification (NCBI taxonomy): domain Eukaryota; kingdom Metazoa; phylum Nematoda; class Chromadorea; order Rhabditida; family Neodiplogasteridae; genus Pristionchus; species Pristionchus japonicus. Next base: position 290,821 of record LS496030.1, read on the forward strand.
TCCACTTACAGATACTGTAAAATTCGTCTTTCAACTGGCAAACATTGCAAAATCGTTGCATCTTGATTTCTCCGATTCCGAATATGCATGTATGCAAAAAATAACACTAGTAAAAGAAATTCTAAAGACGAAATGCGGCACACTGGTTGTCTGGGCAATGCATCCTTTTGAAATCACTGAAGTAGAGCATCTAATACGCGTACGGTTTCTTTTCTCTCTCTCTCCTTTCAAGTGCAATGCTTACAACAATCGATTTGCAGTTTGTCCATCATTTGGAAAAGCCGGTGTTGTTAGCTGTAACATACAGATGCTCGAGTATATCAGCAAACGTTATGCTGCGTCAAGTCGGAAGATACAAAGTAAAATATATGTATGGATACTTGAATGTCAAATATTTTCCACATAATGATTGAATTTCCTCTGAGAAGCAATCGATGTTTTACTGATGAATACACAATGATTGAATTGCATTTGTCGTGATTCCATTTTCCAGGCGTTGGGGCTTATTTTGAACATTGCCGTCTTGGCAAGAACGAATCTCCTCAACGAGGGATGTTGAAAGTATCAGACAACGACAAACTTTCACAGCTGGTTAAAAAATTGAAACAGGCGCTGTTCATTCACGAACCTTTTTCTATGTGAATTATCTGAATTGATTTTTCTTTAACTAAACATGCCTTTCGACATCACGACTCTGTCTCCGAATGCAACTGCTGAAATTGCCAGTACTCGCCTGGCATAACTTTCTCTCTCGCCGATCAGACAAAACGAGAGATCATGGAAAAGTGAGAGACCGTCATAAATCCTGGTGCTCAGTGAACACAGTTGGCAATAATAACGCCAAAAGTGCACTCCTCCTTTCCAATAACCGCAAAGGGTATTACTAAGTGTAATTCCTTCACGCTTTGAAGTTCAAACGTGCGTGTTTTCGCCGATCGCAGGTGCAAATTTCGGAGACTTGCCGTTTGTGTCATTTCTTCATGTCCAGTCTTCTGATGAATTCTACCGAACTGAGTCGCGAATTTCAGTCAACTATTATTCTGGTGCAACACATAACCGGTATGATATTCTCGCAGTCACTGTTGAACAACATTATTTAGGCGCGTCCACATTCATTTTCAATGCATTCGTTTGCATTCTGATTTTTCTCGATAGCGATCCGAGAGGGAAAGCGTATCGGAAATACGTATTCTGTTTGCAAGTAATGTGAATCTTCACTATGCCATTACTACCTTTTCATTCAGTTTTGTTCAACACTCGCGGATATTTTTCTCAGTATTTATTCTCCAATTTATCAATTGAACTGTCGCGTTATCTATGCTGACTCGAATCTTGCATGTGTAATAAGAGGAGTAAACGCGCTAGTAAGCCGTCTAAATCAGGCCTTACGGATTCAACCACTTTCAGATAATTTACATGGCTGGTTTTGCCGAGACAATAGTCCTATACTTTGCTTGCGTGTACTTTCGCAGAAACGTCAGTTTCTTCCGATAACGCTACTTGTGACTTTGATTACTGCCCTTATTTTCAGACTTTACTTCCACGAGGAACTCGGTTTTGCTTCTATGGTTGGAAATACGTCGTTACTCTAACTGCAGTTCAAGTGTTCACAATCATAGCTATTGGCGTGCTATACTACGCCATAACTAGTCTAGAAGCTTCAATTGAGGTACTTCCTAGAAAGGATTGCAAGAAGAGCGATAAAAATTTGCAGGAGATTCCTTCAACAGTAGACTGGGTCACGCTAAAACCAACATTTCTCGTCATTTCCGGGACTCGTTTCAACTATCCGGCCATGATTTGTTTGCAACTTTCTTTTTCCTGTCCAATATAGGGATTTCAGTCGCAATACTCTCAGAAGTGCTGATCGCTATACTGGTATTTCCTATGATTGCTCAACTCACCGCCGAAATCAAGAATGGCATGACGAAAGCCAGCCCAGCTACTAAGAGGTTGACGAAATCAAAACTTCTGTACAAAACAAGTTTTTTATACTCAGGTACCAAACACGAGCAGTTCTTTCACTCAGAATGCAGGTGAAAACCTCTAATCTCTCTGACTTTTTAATTGAACTAATAGGGCGCAGTACCGAGTCTCTTCTACGCTGTGCCAGTGCTTGGCGAGATCGGGATTTACGCATACACCTTGTTTGTCAGTTCTGAAGAGGCTGCTAATAATCGTACAGGTTCTCTGAAGACATACGGTAGCCGATCTATCGATAACTGATTTTATTTCCAGTCTCATCTCTCTCTGCCCTTGCCTGCAACACAATGAGTCTGCACACATTCGTGCATTCTCTCACAATTCTTGCTTGTTCGCCTTCTTACCGGAAGACAATCTTATCCCTGATTGAGAAGATATCATCAACCACAACCCGAACAGCATTCGGAGAAAGAATAACAGTAGATCAAGTGAAATTCTTTGATCTGAAGAAAGGCACGACAGTTATCAGCCGATTCTGAATGATGATAAACTGCTCATCATCGTACAGAAGAAAGAAAGAACAGAACCGCAGCATCTTTGAAAAACAATTGAATAAAAATGTGATCTCAACGGACAGAAAATATTAGCGCACTCGAATAAGTGAGGCAGGTGTATTGAGAGACAAAATCTTTGCCAACTTAGCCTTGGTTAAAAAGAACTAATAGCGAATGGATGAATTCAACCGAGCTGAGTGACGAGTTTCAGTCCACAGTAACTCTGGTTCATCACATTTACGGTATCAATTAATGGTTTTCCTCAACATTCGTATGACTCCACTTTTCAAGGTAGCGTTGCTCTACTGTTCAACTCATTCGTTTGCCTTCTAATTGCTTTCGACAGTGATTCTCGAGGAAGAGACTATCGCAAGTATCTTTTCCCTCTGCAAGTAGGTCTCTTTTTTCAATCACTGAATCGTATTTCTATTTCTGATGGTGATAACATTATTACCCAACACTACAGTTGTTTTCCACTCTAGCCGATGTAATTCTGAGCGCGTATTCTCCCTTCTTCCAAGTCAATTGCCGAGTGGTATACGCTGATTCGGCCCTAGCTCAGCGCGTGGATATTGTCGCAGCAATCGTACGTTTAAGTTTCGAGGGCAGTATTTGGAACAGTATTCTATGCTTACCCCTCTCATTCCCCGCCTCACTTCTCAAGAAGAGCGGTCATAGAGATGGAGACCCTGGGCCAAAATACAGAAGATCCCAGCATTTTTATAGATGGCATACTCAGTATGTGTGGCTGAGGTCGGGGTCTCCTACTTCTTCTGCGTTTATTATCGAAGAAGGGTATTCATTTTCACGCCATCACAAATACTGATGTCAAGAATGACTCTCCTCATTTTCCGTACTCTCTAACCGACCAGGCAATCGAGAGAGTGTGTGAAATGAGGAGAGTCATTCTTCATCCTGTCATCCCAAATGGTTCAATGAGCCCTAGATGATCCTGCCTCAAGCACTGTTCGTGTTTCGTGGATGGAAGTATGCCATCCTACTATTTGCATCACAAATAGCCGTTGTCGGTGTAATTTATGATGCCACTCTCTTTTTGTCCGAATTCAAGCCTTCTGCTGAGGTAAAATACATATTTTTTGCCGAAATGTAACCTGTTGAGGACACAATATCTGATCTGATCTTCTGGATCAAACGAAAGGCGCAGTTCTTCATTATGTACAGTGCGAAAATCAGCAGTAAGTCTATAATCAGTGAGTAACTATTAAAGTTACAAGTTTCAACGAAAATTTCAGTTATTCTTAGCGGCATTTCTATCACAGCTATCCTTGTTTCAATCATGATTGTGCAACTGACACGGGAAATCAGGCAAGGGATGAATTTGGCAAGTCCTGCCACGAAAAAGTTTGATTTATTTAATGAAAGGGAATAAAAATGAATTTTCAAGATACCAAAAACGCGCCGTTTCCTCGTTAATAATGCAGGTGAATCACACTTTTTTCCTTGTTTTTTTTCATTCTCAGATCTTGCCAGGGAACAGTTCCCACATTATTCTTCATTGCGCCAATTTCCTGCGTGTTTAGCATTCTCATCGTATCAATGATTGTTGGAGAGGAGGAAACGGCATGGAGCAAGGCAGGTGGGTTTCGCTGATTATTCATTCAATTCACGGCTGAAAACTATTGCAGTATCCATCACATCCGTTCTCTCGGTCAGCTTGATGAGCGTTCACTCAATCGTGCATTCGCTCACCATTATCGCGTGCTCTCCGCACTATCGCAAAACAATTGACGGAATGGCAAGATCTGTGGCCGGCTCTGTGCTCGATGTCGTCGGAATGAGAAACATCATTCCGATTGGACAAGCCCGTCAGATTTCGGAAACTGTCCAAACAATAAATAGATGATGATATTTCAACAGAAGCGGAACACTTGGTAAATCCAGAACACAGATATCGAAAAAAGAGCGAAATATTCCCTTTCTCGAAACAATTATGATTGAAAGAAGTAATCTTCGCATCAAAATACAAACAAATTTCAACTGCAAACGTCGTCACAAGCAATGGGCAGGTGTTTCCAGTACTCACGTCTCGGGAGAAGAAAGAAGCGGTCATTCGGAGCACGAACTCAACGGACGTGAGTCGCACTTATCAGCCCACAAAGATCCACTGCATCGACACCACCTGCGGTGGAGTTCTCTGCATGCATACCAAGTGAATTTCGAAAGGACATAATTCATGATCATATCACGGGTTTTCTGCAAGAATGCCTGCCGCCAGAAAAAATTTCATTACCCCAAACATGGTCAAAGATGGTTTATAGGAACCAATGGGGGACTCCTTAAGATGCACTAATTTTGGTCAAATTCACATGTTATCGATTTTCTAATTACAAACGGCCATACTTATTCTTCGCCGAAATGGAATATAGGAAGAACATGGCGCATCATTTGAACATCATTGATGGGTTTAGTGGAGATTTGTAAATGTTGTCGCAGCTATATTTATGAAAATATCATACTAACGATATTACATTTGCCTTCAGAAAAGTCGACGCTTGAGTTTTTTCCGCTATATTTATCAAAAACACAATTGAATACTTTTTTCGTGTTCAAACGAGTGGTTCATGCCGCGATTGATCGTGACTTATTTGACGTGAATGCCGAGAGATTCCCTGCAAAATCAATCGTCACATTTTTTTAAATTGCATTGTCCTAACCTTGACGAAGAGTTCCTTTCTGTGCCCCTGCGACACGTGTACCACAGATGCCTCGAATCGGTCGAATCAACGGCCTAATCGTCTGAACGATCGCTTCTCTATACGAAGGAGAGCACGCGAGAATCGTGAGAGAGTGAGAAAACGCGTGAAGACTCAGCAAACACGAGCAGATAATGGAGAATTGTGACACTGCGAAGTTAACTAAGTCGGATGAGAACCATTTGCATATTCCGCCTATTACATGTTCTCTTGCTGAAGGTTTCATCCAATAGGATCTCTTCCGAATGTTTCCATCCGAACTCTGTTCACTTCAACACTCTCTCGCCTCTTTGACCGGTGAGAGAGTGTGTGAAATGGAGAGACGGTGACTCGTTTGTCAAACTCTGGTAACAAACCTCGAGTATCTCTGCACGCGACCTCATCTCCAACAATCGTCGTGCTTAGGTGCACCACTACAATTGCCATCAATGGAATGCCGAAGAAAGAGCCCGGTACGACTCCCTGAGAAAGAACTTTTGCCAGGTCTTCTCCAGATTCTCATGGCTAAGCAAAAGCAATCCTAAGCCAATTGTGGCCTGTTTGAATGGTGATGAGACTGAACAATAAGGCAGAACGGCTCATTGAAGCTGCAATAAGCGATAAAAATGGCACCTGAAGAATGAGAGAAAACACCGCACGCCTTTGGTACCTTAATTTAATGTATTGTAAGATAAGTATTTTTCTTTAAAATATGCCTCACTTTCTAGTTGCTTCACTCGCGTTAGCCATTCCGTGTTTGATCGTAAACAAAAGCTCGACAATCATAGCAACAATAATGTAGAAAATCACTGCAGCCCCTGATGCTATGACTGAAACTTTCGGTTGGGCATGATGAAAAAACGGATGAGAACGCACAAACAGCGGCGGGTAGGTTCATATTCTTAGCGGAAAGATAGATATAACTAGGCTTAGTGATCACCCAACTCAACATTTCCGGGAGATCCTAAAAGTTAATTTTAAATAAATTAGTAAGATGCAAACCGCAAACCTGATTCTTCGAATTGAATGGGGAATATATTATGTATGCATCCACTGCATAAAGTGCGAAGATTACGTGCCCAACAATGTGTAAGACCGCGTATTTCCAACCGTGCAAAGAGAACACGCTTCGAGGAATGAGCATCTAGAACTAGAGTTTTTAGAGTTCGAAGGTCCCAAGTAAGCTCACTTTTCTTCGGAAATACACACAGAAAAAGTAAGAGTATAAAATTGCTTCCAAGAGCATGATGTATCATAAGAATCACGAGAGAATGTACCAGCCTGAGAACAATTTTTTTCAAACCCATTTCAAATCGGTCATACTATGGTGGATACATACACTGGTGACAAGGATTCGAACTATCCGGTCCACGAGTCCCACAGCCGGCTTTCAGGGATTTCCCGGTTCTGGACCCGGCTATTGGGTATCTCAGCACAGAGATGAGCTAGAATCTGGTTCTACGGCTCAAAATACGCGGAAAAATACGACAAACAAGAATCTTTTTAGAAATCGAAAATTCGATTTTTTTTCGACAAAGTTATGATTAAAAAACCGAAAACCGGATCCTTTAAAAATTGCTGCGACTGCCTAGAACTCAAAAGGCAGGGAATTTTATTGCATAATATGAAAGAGTGGATACAGGGGTATGATTTA
>LS496030.1:306307-359980 GCA_900490845.1 Pristionchus japonicus
AGGTCCAGAGTGCACCCATGACCCCCGGGTCATGGTCCTCGACGACAAAATCGCCTCCGGAAAAATACTCAAAGTGCTTCAATCTTCCCCAAACTTCAAAGTTAACACATTTAGGCCCTGACCATTCCAGTACACATATACATTCGGTGAAAGCTACGTTTCCGCTGTTTGGAGTTTGGCAGTACACCAACTTCGGGAATCAAAAGTGGGGGGTGGAGTAAAACCGAATTCTGTCAAAGGTGGTGGAACATGTTCATATGCATGGGAGGCACACTGTGTGATATGTGGGACCTTGCTCCCCCTTCGAAAAGCTGGAAAAAATCAAAGAAAAATGCCTCCTGGACTTGCAAAATAGACGTTAGAAGCGAAGTTGAAATAAAGTTTCCGTTGAAAGTTTGCACATTTGAGCTCACTAACACAATGCAAAAAGAATTTCGACTCTAGATTGTTCGGCTGACTAGATATGAAAAACCATTTTTTGAACTTCCCGCGCACATGGCGCACCACGCACGCGACGAGGAATCCCAAAAACACCACTTCGTCGATCAGGGGCCCAGACTCTCTCATGCCATGGTAGTGGGGAGGGCTGGATCTTTGTGCTAGGGAGATGTCCGCGGGATGCTTAATTTTTCCCGAGACAGTCTCTTAAAATTACTTTATTCGTTTTCATTCAAAAAACTAAACAAACAAACAATTCAAGTGCGATTGCTGTGGCCACTGTCCCAAATGAATAAACTGCCAGAAGAATCACTCTAAGACAAGTGAGATACGGATTCCGCTGATAATAATGCACTTTATCGTTAGTAATGAAACTTCCCTGATTATCTGATTTCAGGACAAGGACAGGACAGAACGAGTCGTTTCATTGATTCTGATCACGAATATTGTCATTTGTAAAAATACGTTTCACTAAATTGGGGATTGGGTTTCTTTGGGAACGCAGTTTTCTATTGTCTTTGTACCTATTTCGATTAAAACGCTGGCGTAGATAAATGAATGCTTTTGAACTTCGAAGGGTGAAAATTTTGACATCCTTCAGGTTTAGAGACGAGTTTTTGAGATAAGATTTCTTCAGTGAAGCGGCCAACCCACAATCGATTTTATGGATGCAATCAACGATTGTGCTCGAAAACAAGAATGAAAACCACGAGCTGCTGCTAAATGAAGAGGGACAGTTTTATGAGTCTCGTTTTCATTAGATAATATGATTTTTTGGATTTTTTTGTACTTTTTTGGAGAGTCTGGAAGTAAAGAAAGAAAAGAATACATTCGTTGTGTGGGACAGCGGTTTTGACTCTGTGAGCTCAACTCAACCCTATCAGCCGGCCAGAAATATCAGCATGTTTCAATACCAAGCAACAATATGCAGTGAAACAGGATAGACTTCTCCGAAACTCTCTGCCTTTGTTCTTACCGCTGTGTTCAGCACAAGAGGGTATCACTTGCCCTAGCTAATAAGCAGGCTCTGAATGAAAGCCATAGGCATGAATCTCTTCCAATGATCACTCGATGCTGAGGCAGACATCGAATTGCTTGGTGTCAAATCAGTTGAGCATGCGCCAAGAAAGCGAGAAAAAACGGAGTATTCGACCCTGTCATCACAATTTATGGTTTTGTGACGCAGTGAGCTCATCTCAAGCCTACTTCCGCTGTGATTTCAGTCAGGAGTTCCATGCGGATGTTGTCGCTCGAGCAAAACAATCTGCCGCAATTCGGAGATCTCGACTAGGGATGTCAGAATGAAGAATGACTCTCCTCACTTTCCACACTCTCTAACCGATCAGGCAGGCGAGAGAGTCTGCGAAATGAGGAGAGTCATTCTTCATTCTGACATCCCTAATCTCGACAGGAGACAAGCAGGCAACATTTTCTCTGAAACTCTCGAAATTAAGTTTTCTCTCTCAACTTCTCTCAAATAATCCATAGCGTTGTTTTTTCTTACCAAAGGAAGAGCCTACGTAACTTTCGATTTGTTTTGCCACTATAAAACACCGTTGAGTGTTGAAGTTTTCTCAATTCAGTTATTCTCGGGAAATCATCATCACCTATTGTACCTTTTCGCTTAATTTTCCCTATTCCAGTACTATGGCTTCCCTTCGATTCCTTCTACTTCTGCTTCTTTCTCTCCTCGTCATCTGTGCTCAGGAAGTACGGGTATTTAAATGTCGTAGAGTAGACGTAAAATTTTTTTTTTGAAGTCAGACTCTCATATGACGATGCTGTACGAGGAACGAAACGAACAACGAATTTCATAATCTCTTTGCAGTGCGATATCACACCAGATTGCTCAGATTTTTCGCAATGCACCTATCCGTTTTGCGAAGACGGCCAGCGGGCTTCTAGCCATTTTGAAGTTAGCCTCTTATATATTTTAATACTTCAACACCCGACTATTTCAGTGCGGAGCCTGCTGTCCTTCTTGCCCATAACGGAATACTGATTCCATTCTCTCGTCATGCAAGTGGGTGATTAATCTACTGACAAAGCATAGCACTTCAATGGCATTCTGATTCCAGATCACTTCGACCGATACAAACATCGCTTCCGCTACCATTCTTCATCCGTTTTCTTTCTGATTCGTAAATTGGGTTTTCTGGGGGGGGGGGTGTATTTGTCTATCTATCGTTTACATGAACCTCTCGAAATGAAGAATTGGCAATCTCTCGGTTCTTAAAGCTGGTATACGCTTATTTCGCTCTCCATTTTCGCTCCGTTTGATGAGTGATTCGTGTTTCTTGGGGAATAGTTTCGTTCTACATTTCATCAAAAAAAGGTTTCGAAGACGTTCCCACAAGCAAGAATCGATCGAACTGGAACAAAAATAGTGAACAATTATCATTTTGGTTCACGTTTGTCTGAAGAAGAAAAAGAGAAAGCCGACAATTCATCTCCAAATAAAATTAAGTTGTAGCGATTACATGAAGAAGAGAGTTATGACATTTTCTACGTTACTTTTTTGACGCCGCGACGTCATAAGACCATGAACCAAAATCAGAACAACTTCCTGTTTCAAGAAACTGAGATAATTCTATGCCACATGCACTCAAAACAACTGCAACAACGAAAACACTCGCTGACACATTTCTTTGCTCCAAATCATCCGTAGATCTAGCACTGAAGCGATGCAGCCAGAGATCAAATTTGATTTTCCGGCACAATTCTCTTCTCTGGCACATGACTTCCTGGTATTCCCTGTGTTGCCTCATGTAATCCCGAAGCTCATGCAAATTTGGCGTGGATTTTTTTATTATTTCATTCCCCTCCCCTCCCCGCCCTGGAAAGTTACGTTTCCCAAACGTTCTCGCTCTCACTTCACAGTAGAGTTCGAAATACGAGTTGTGTTTCTTCACATTCTCTCGTCTCTCTAATCAGTGAGAGAGTGTGTGAAATGAAGCGACGATTACCCGTATTTCGAACTCTCTTTCACAAATGTGTCAACTACAACTGCTCATTGCAGTTCCATGAATACCGTGAGAGTCCTCCTCCTACTCCTTGTCGCTCTTCTCGCTCTCAGTGAAGTGAATGGGGTGAATAATGGCATTAATGCAACTTTTATGCTTGTACCCAGGAAAAGGCTGTTTTTCAGTTTCTTTATTTGAGGCGTACAATTGCAGTGCATTGACCGCTCTACTTGCACGTCTTGTCCCGATCTGACCGGGATGTGCGAATATGACGATCAACTGTTTGATAGTGTAAGTTTGCTTTTTTCATAATTGAAATTTCTCAAATTTTCTCAAATTGCAGTGCTCCGCATGCTGCGCGTGGTGTCCCTAACTGCAGCGACTGTCAAGTCCAATCAATTGACTGATTACTGATCTACCATCCATTTTCAATATCTTACCCCTCCCACCCTGCACTATATTCCAATCATCGCTTCTGCTCTTGTAATTTTTAACAAAAAAACAACTGTGACTTGGAATCTTACGATCATTCAGTTCCTAAGTCATGCTTGGATAACATGAAATAAAATACTTTTATATACCCATCGTAATCTTTCTCTTCGAAAGAAGGATGTTTTCTACACGCATCGATTATTGACTCGTCAAAAAAAAGATTGGGCTTGATTTCTCGAACATCAATACACAAATTGAACGGGAATATCGAGAAATACATGACAACCAGATATGACAACCTTTCTCTGTGGGCCTCTCCGCATTTCACTGCCTTCAACTGAAAACTGCCAGATATCGCCTTACTTGCGAAGTAGAAGCGGAGAATCCCGTTAATGATCACAAAGTGGACGAGGCACATCACATCCAAACAGGTGGGCATGCGACCAAAATAGCCAGAAATAGAGGATCATCACTTCCAGAAACACATCACATCCAAACAGGTACGGCCAAAATAGTTAGAAATGAAGGATTAATTCACAACATAGCTTCTGACTCCGTGACGCAACGAGTTCACTTCAGATCACAGCAAAATGTGGCCAAAAACAGACTTCCATCGATAGATCTACAATCCGAGTGGAAAAGAACATTTTCTCTGAACCTCCAAAACTACCGTACTCTTTCTTTATCTCTCACTCTGCTTCTATGTCACATTTCGAAATGCGTTGTCGTGGAACCATCGGTTTAAAATACTGTCATATTTTGCCACTACAAAAGCCCTCAATCTCCGGTCTTATCATTATTTTCTCGGTTCAGATCCATGATTCGCATCTTTCTCCTACTCCTCGTCGTTATTCTGGCACTCAGTGCAGCCCATAAGGTGAGCAGCCTATGCGTCATGAAAACTTTGGTTCCCTTCATACTTCGCTTCCGGTATCGCCTCTTAGGAATCTGCCAAGATATTAATCTTGGCCTGATTGATCGAAATTAGAACGAATCGAAGATACAAATAGAATAGAAACGGTAAAGCTGCTAGAAAGAAACAAGAAAGGGAGATTTCTAAAGATAACGCGTCTCATTTGCAGTGCATTAACCGTTCCACTTGCCCTGCTCGTTGTCCCCAGCTGCCATGCGCTAACCCAATGATTGATCATGTAAATTTGCATTTAAAATTATTTGTTAAAATATAATGGAATAACTCACCAAATTGCAGTGCCTTTCCTGCTGCGGTCTCTGTCTCTAACTGCAGCTACTGTCATCACTTGAAAGCAACTGATCTACTGTCCTGTTTCTATTTCTTACTCACACACGAAATTCTGACCAGATCATTGTTTCTGCTCCCTTTAATCTTTTCTCATAAAACCAACCTCAAATTTTTCGACCATGATAAATGTTTTACAACTCTATCATGTTTGCATTTACAAATAATTTCGTTTGTTCTTCCTAGTTTCCCAGAAGAAACGATTTAATTGATGTAAGAATTGATGAACATCAGATCAACACAAGGTTCTGAGATTGAAAAAAAATGAATTGCTCGTTGAAGAGCATTCAATTGATGCTCGGGTACTCGCTTTTTTTGTATTCACATAAGATCTCTCATCCCGCGTTGCCCATTTTGCCATATTGCAACGGCTACATGACTCGGGTAGAACAAGAATTGAGCGTGAGGTACGGTATGCTCAGTGTGCATTCGACGGCCAAGTCAATGATCACCTTTTTTGTCAAACATCCATTCGATATATCGCTCTGTTCGCTATCATTGCCTTCAACGGAAAGGTGAGCAAAACTTTTGGAAGGTCAAGCAAAATATATTTCAGGTTCTTGCTGCTAATTACTGCGACGGTGAATGCGAGTGCATTCTAGATGAGGATGTGAGACGATTTCGTTTTTTTGCTATTGAAACTTAAAGAGAGTCGGCGGTCAAAATTATTTTTTTCAAATTATTTTATTTTTGAGCTTGGTTATGCTCTGACATACGCCAATGAATAAAAAAGCAAAACAAAAATATAAATTATGAGTCAAACAGTTAATTAAATAATTGTTGTGTATTTTGGTATACTGTATCAATAGCATCCTTCAAATGTCGATGTTTCATGAATCGCGCTCGGCATCGCGCACGCCAGCCATACACTATTTTTCATTTTTCGTTGTCCTTCGATTCGCGCTGTGTTTTCCTTTGTTTTGACGATTGTTTTGCTCCCATTTATGCACGATATATATGTAAACCTTGTTGCCATCGTATAGTGAAGTATTTGTTAGGCTGTAAGCACACTATCATGCCTTTTCCTGTTCACGACTGATGCCACTTGTCATAGTTTTCTTTGTTGCTCGAATATTTCACCGCAAACGACGTGTGTACGTGATTTGAGCGGTTAATTGTATCCCTTCCAGTGTGTTATGACCCGTGTCGCGCCTGCCAATGGCCACACGTACTTCGCGAAGAAGGAGCATCTCTTCGCGTGCCTCCAGGAGGACTCTGGAATATCGACAGAACAGTTCCTGAGCAGGTGCCAGGAATTGCCTGACTTCGACGGTTAGTTTTGTACCGAATAAGGCCTTTGGCCCGTTTCTTCTAGCCAAAAGTGATTTAAACCCGTTGATCTAGTTTTCACGAGTGATTGTGAACCGTTTCTTCCAGGTTTCATGGGAACTGCGGTCGCTCTCGTCAAGAGCAACATCGCAGGCAACGTGACTAAGGTATTTCCGCTGTTCAACCTTCAATTTTCCCTTCCTTTTGACGATTGTCATGTTTCGGAGCATGTCGTTGTCGTACTCAAGACGATTAAGTCCTTTCCAGGTTCGAACTCGGTGGCAAAAGGATCCCCACCAAAAAGATGATAGCGACAAATTGGGCATCGCCGCCGAGGGACGGCTCTGGCTCAAAAGGTATGCTGTTTTTTGTTGTTGGATATTTTGCGTCTTTCCTCGTTGCACTTAAAGTTATATCGTCAAGTCTTGCTTTATCACAATGAATTCATCGCGAATCATATCTCCAAGGCGCGTAACCTTGATATTTCTAAGCTACGATCTATATTTTCCCGTTATTATCGCCAAAATGAAACACACCACGCTGTCAGAATATCAGAAACTACCCATTTTGACGCGATGTGGATGTTAACAATGACTAATTCACACTAATTAATCTAATTAAGGTCGTAATTCAAGCGGCTCCTCATTGGAAGACAGTTCTGAAGGCCGCCGCTGAGGGTCGTGAGGGAATGAACGAAGTCTGCGTTGAGCACTTTGAGGTTTTCGTTGTTTCTCATTTAATATCTTCCCAGGCGCAAAATATGCTCTGGTATCCTCATATTGTTTCGATGTTCGTTCATAGCAGTACCCTAAATTTACACGTTGCACAAGAATAGTTATACGTTGATCATTGTTATGATCTCGTTACAATTAATAATTTATTAATTAATCAACGCTTGTTGAATTACTTCAACTAGGCACTTTCCAGGAGCACTTGGACAACTTCAAGATGAACGTGAAGACGCTGGTTGACTACTACGTCGCCAAGGGCCTGGATACGCCCATTCCCAACCAGTAGCTGTGATTTCCCCCTTAATTATTGTTAGTTTCAATCGTATTACCAATGTAACCCTGTTCATAGAAGATCTTTTACGTATTTTGCTATGAGGCACTGTCGTTGTTCCTGATGCCCTAGGCAAACGATCTTTATGTTTCGTTTCGTGTTCATTGTGAGAACGCTTTGTTGTGACGCTGGGAGTAACGATATCTGCATAAAATGTTTTAAACTATAATATGTCCATGCTGATCAACACTTGATGGATCCCTGAGAGGTTGAGAAAGTCACAGAAAGATTAGGACATTGTTATTCGCATCGGCAACACGAACTTCTGACATTTGAATGCCACTTATGTTTCGCTCTCTTTGATTTGCATTTCCCTTCCCCTTGAAAAACTCCCAAAATAACCTTGGCAAACAACGCCGATGGAGTCTGGTTGGCGGCCGTTGAGGTGATTACCGCAACAGCAAACCCCCGCTTTCTTATCAAGTTTCTCCCTCCACTGCCGGGCAATCGATCGGCTTCCTCGGGCAGCATACTGAGCCTACGGTGGGTAACCCACCCATATATTCCGCTTGAACGGGTAAGAGTTTCCCGAGAAGGCCCATAGACGCCCGTGCCTAAACAAACAGTGCGGCGCTTCGCCATCTTTGAATAACTATTTATTACAAGAGATAATGGCCAGTTTCGAATCGAAATACATCATCGGCGATAGTTCCAAGACGATTGTATCATTTTACTAAGCTGAACACCGTGTAAACCGAGCGTAAATTGAATCGGCGAAGCGGAACCACCACGAGAGACGACACTGGTTGATCTGATTGATCAAAAATGGTGCAATTTGACGCCCCGTGACCACTAACACCGAAAATAGCTTGAAAACAGCGAAAACATGACTGAAACGGGGCTCAAACTAACAAAGTTTGCGATAAAACAGTCGATGTCCGTCGTTTTCAAACTACAGTATGAAAAATGACGGCTATAACAATCGACAACTAACTATGCTATTGATACCGTAATCAACGCATTTAAATATTAATAACTCCTTAATTACTTAATTATAAAATTTACTATTTCAGCATTACGTTTAGCAACAGGGAACACGTCATTTGAGCTATGATCACTTTTTGCATGCCGACTCCCTTTAATTTTTTATCAATTTCGCACTATTTTTCAGGGAGATTATGACTGCGCATAGTGATCATAACGACGCACGTTCACCAACGACAACACTCAACACTCAACTATTACGACTCATACCATTCCGACTGCTTCAATTGTTGATATTTTCCGATTCTGGAGAACTGTGATCATTCGATTTCGAAGAAAGCTTGACTACTGCCAGAACAAAGCAATTCCGTCGAAAAACAACAAGATTTAGAGCGCAAATATACAATAATATGATTATCCTACTCTGTCAACAGCGGTCTTCGGTCCCATGAGGCACTGAGTTCATTGGAAATCGCTTGTCCCGCTGAATAAACATAGAGAATTTGATTCCGAGTCGTCGAAAGCCCAGGGATGCGATATTTCGAACGTGGGATTCAACGAAAACATCAGGCTTGATTCCGGAGATCTCACTTGAGAGCAAGACAGTAGGGAGGAACCCTCATGATTTTCCATGCTCTTTCTACGCTTTGTTTTCCAAGTTTTCGTTTCCAAACATAGATTATACAGCAGTCTTCGGTTCCATGAGGCACTGAGTTCATTGGAGACCGTGATTGAAAGGTGCCAAACATACGGAATTTAATTCCGAATTGTCGAAAACATACGGAATACGGTATTTTGAGCATGGCAACCAGCGACAACACTCCTCCGGTTTCCGGAGATCTCCCTCGGTAGTGAGGCTGTGAAGCAGGAACTCTCTTGACTTTGCCTACTCATTCTACGCTTTGTTTTCCAAGTTTTTGTTTCCCATGGCGCCCGGCTCATGCAAATTCTGGCACTATAAAATGGCACGTGAAAGCAACAACCGCAATCCATTCCGGTTTTGGCCATTGCGGCATGGCACTCAACCAATTCTTCCTCCTTCTCCTTCTCGCTCTGTTCGCTGTCATGACCTACAACGGAATGGCGAGTAGAGTGCGAAATTCGGGTCGCCGTCTCTTCATTTCGCACACTCTCTCACCGGTCTGAGAGGCGCGAGTCTGTCCGTCTCTTCACTGTGCGAAAAAGTGACGACGACTCGAATTTCGCACTCTAGTATTGAGTGAATGGTCGAAACACTCACGCAGTACGCATTTCAGGCTCTTGCATTCTGCCACCAAGACTGCAAAGCCTGCGAATTTGACGAACATGTGAGATTTTTACCGCTCTTGCAGCCAATATTTCCAAATACTGAAGTGAAATTGTTGATTAATTTGAGGGAGCATCGTCTTGCAAAGATGACGACTAGAACGTTCATTCGACAGCGGCACTGGCACTCGTTCAACAATTATCAATTTCTGATTCTACTCCACTGTTATTATTTGAGCGCTCTTAACTTGGGTTTTTGTAAAAATAAAGGGAAAGTAATGGGAAATGATGATTCGGCGTTCTTGCACAAGTAAACTCGAAAAACTTTCTCCGAATTGTGAATAAACGGGGCATTGCGTGACGAAATCAGTGATTTCGTCGAAATACCCCAGTTTTGTTGTACCACTGCCAGAAATCTAACGTTATTTAAACTCAAGCAATTGTTATAAAACGAGTCAGATTGCTACTGCAGTCCAACTTCGGAGAATGATAGCAGGTTCAAGCCTAGAGAAGAGAATGAAAGATAGAAGATCGGCGTGTTGATGCAAACATAGCCGCACTGTTTAGGAAGGGAGTGAGGAAATCGCTCTTCCACAAAAAAAATCGTTATCATTCAGATCTTCTCGATAAACGTTCTGAAAAGAATGCGACCAAGCTAACAAGATAACGTGATCACGGTCACGATTATTTCATGACATGGATTAGTATACAGTATATATAGTGATTACGATTGATCAATTGTGCATCGACGTAATATCAATACCTGTGAACCTAAAACGAGGTCGTGTTGTCAAAACTACGTTTCTTTTGCCAGTTTAGAACATCCTAAAAATGCCAGCAGCGGCCTTCGACTCTACTACGCACTGAATTCATTTGCAACCACTCTGGCATGCTGCCAAGAGTGAGTGTGACATCCGGCTTATGCAAATTGATGACACAGTAGCCACTATGAAACATGCATGAATCTGGCTGGCATCACAATCATGGCATCTATTCATTTCCTGCTGTTCTTCTTTCTCTCTATCATAGCAGCCTACGTTATGAGCGAAATGGTGAGTTTGCGAACCAACGTTCGATCTCATAAATTTAATTCTTCATTTCGCAGGTCGAAGGCACTATGTGCGGAGGCGTTGACTGCACGCACGGTCACTGCATTACAGAGAAGGTAACATTCATAAAGTAGATCGCGTTTTCCTTTCGCACACTCTTTTGTCACTCAGCCGATGAAATTGTGTGTGCGAAACGATATTACATTGTCCAGATAAATTCGTAGTTCGATCGCAACCAAACAATTTTCAGCCCGTTTGCAAGCCTGGCATGTTCTGCCCTATGTGGGTAAGGAACGTTTGCGTCAAGAAATAGAGATATCTGTGCCCAAACAGTTGCAAATTATCGGCAGGTTGAATTCATAAACTTTCCTTTCATGATGCTTGTCATCCTTCTTCAACTTGGCCTCCTGTTTTTCCTGTTTTAATATGTAATCTGTGTCAACGTTGTGATATTAACATAGTTGTTGTCATGATTGTCGGCAATTCGAACTATTCAATGGCCGAGATAAAATGAATAAATGTATTGTGCGATTCGGGCTGATTGCTCTAAATTTCGTTTGTCGTTAACATGATTCCTGGTAAAAGTATGAAAAAAATACTTTCCGCACTGATCTGATGAGTTGATCAATATTTGGGCGAGATTTGGTCTCATTTCCGTGATCACCCGAAATGTACCATCGGAATGCTTACTGCCAAAACAAAGCAAAGCCGGCAAAATACCACGAGACCTAGAATGTCGAAAACATAACTAATCTGACTAGGCTATCATGCCAACAAATGAAAATATGACTACCTGTCAATCTTCTCTCAATTCATGCATCATTTAACTTTTTCATTTGTGCACCGACAAAACAGTTTTATGAGCATATAGGTAATAAAGGGTAAAGACAGTTATTGTTTCAGTTAGTGAGGAAGCAGTGGTGTTCCCAATTTGGTTAACGTTGAAACAACGTTTATTGCAACTGTTCTGTATTTCTCACTCGAAAATGATCTATCATTTCTTTTATTCATTCATAATCATATAATTTTTATCTGAATGGGCAATTTGTGTCCTCTTTGTTGGATTCCGTAGACTCTCGACTTCACTTTTGCGAGAAGGACTCTGAAATAATATCATCAACTTCTTTCACGGAATCATCGGCACTAGGTCGGATGAGAACATTCGGATGATAACCTACTGGATGAGAACCTAATGAGGGCGAGAGAACAACGGTTATGCAATAGACGGAATATGCAAATGGTTTTCATCCAGTAGGTTATCATCCGAATGTTCTCATCCGACCTAGTGCCGAATCATCTCACCTGTTCTATCACTTTCGATTCTTCATCGTGTAACGTGACGATCTATGCAATTTTGATTATTTACTAGTAGTTCAGCTATTTCAACAGACCTTGTCGAGCGCAATCTTCACGCCATATTGCTTTTCACCCTCGAAAGCGTCCACTATCAACCACCATTATTTCTTCGTGCTCGACATAATTGAGGCTGTGGAGAGTATGTAGAACTCTGAAATTTCTTTTTTCTGATTCCGCAGAATGAAAGAAGATAGCAAAAATGAGCAGAGAATGAAACTGTAGAAGAGGAAAAAAAGAGCAACTCAATGCACGCAGGCAAAACGATCGAACAGTGGATACTTGTCTGTGAGCATCACACCATTGTGTTGATATCCCAATGACAGTTTTGGATCGAAAAGCACGTAAAAATGACGATGTATCACATTTACTCGTATGGTGGTATCACACGATCTTGGTGTTATTGTGAGGAGTAGGACTCCTTCGTCATATCACTGATTCATGCCGAGTGTGAGGAAAACAAGGAAATGATAACAACAAAGAATTCTGCACAAATACAAACCTTGCAAATATATTTCGTTTTTTTTCGTGAAATATGAATGAATCTGAATACAATTCAACATGATTTATTCATTTCGTTCACTTTTAGAACAAGTTCATGAAAATAAACTTTCAGAAATACGCTTGAAATGTAGCAAAATGTGACAATGAAAATCCCAATGATCCCATGAAAACCTTCCCAATGTTTTGTGAAGAGAACTGTTGAGAGCGGAAGCTGAAATTTATGCATTTGTTACGCACTAGAGTTCGAAATACGAACGAATTGTTTCGTTCGATTTGACCCACTCGGATCGGTATGACGCAAGTGCCAAAAGAAAGACTAGTGAGTAGCACTTAGAGAGTTCGCCAATGGCCAACAAGTCTTATCAACGAACCTCAACGAAAATTTCGAGCCGCCTATATCGTTTTGCAAAAGGCCGCTACACACTTAGCGGCGCTGCAGCCTCTGGGCTGCAATTTAATCATTTAAAAAATATCACTAAATGTCCGATACCACAATGTGTACGCAGCGTTGATTGGCACCACAGTTTTTGTTCTTGCACGCCTCTTGGATGAAATTCGCCGCTATTCCGGCATAGCTGATGATGAAGAGAGCACGAATCAGGAGGAGAATGAATCTGGTAGCCATGGATCTGGAATTGGCGCCTAATTTCCAAATAGAGAGCGAAATACGAATCCTCGTCTCTTCATTTCGCACATTCTCTCGGCTCTCTAACCACTGAGAGTGTGTGCGAAAAGAAGAGACGATTGTTTCGAACTGAGAAGCGAAGCGAGAATGAATGGCTTTCACTGTGATGAGGTCTCTTTTTATACCGAAATATCCGATGGCTTTTCGATGTTGACAGGAAACGAAATGTGGTAGAAAAGTGAAAATAGTGTGGATATCGATGAGTGTGTGTGTGTGTTTTCGCTATGCCACATTTCAAATCTGTTTTGCTTAGCTTGTATGCTGATTTAGTTCGGATTCCGAGTGAAACTCGGAAAAACAATTCAATGTCACAGAAATTTCGAGGGAGCATGTACATTCAGGAGTGGTCAGTCCACGTGTTCCTCACAACAGAGACTGATCATCGGATGGCAGTAAGATCTTCGGGTGAGTTTTCACGCCGAAAATAACTCTTTCGCCTGTTCTGCCAACCTGATCTTAATTGAACTTAGCGCCCCATTCAGTAACAGATTGATACTGTATAATGTGCTGAATTCACCATTTGCCTTATAGTCTGATAATATTGTTAGCAAGACGATGTAGACCTTCTACACACTCGATATTGCGAAGTATAAAATTGTTATCTGAAATATATTGGTTGCGTAAGAATCGAGCAAATCAATTAGAGTCAGGCACAGTGAATTTTGACCATGTTGTCAAAATAAGGGAAACGACGTTTTTGAGGATAGTGATCACCATGTCAACTTTATTTCATTCCAACTCGATCGGTGCAGCCGTGCAGCAACCATGATGCATGACACCATTTTTCAGCTGCTCAGTTCCCCTATGACCGATTGCATTGAAAATTCCACCACTTACGTATTCGACTATGGCGAATCGATTCATCATATTTGTATTTCATGAAAAACATGCGTTCGCTTTTAAAACCATTTTTCTCGAAAACTAGGTGCCAGTGGAACTAGGTTTTCGCACCGTTGCATGCGCCTCGTAGTGGGGATCAATATTCGTATGCATAGTGTGAGGAAAAAAAGGACCATAAATTTGATGTAATTACATTTGTTGACGATTTTCCTCTCTTATTCCCTCCTCTCTCCCCTCGCACACCGCGTCATTCGAGCGATGAGGAGGAATGATGAAGCAAGACAAAGAGATTCATTTCATTCCTCACTCGGCAATGGGATCGCGCGGTGTGTGAGGTGAGGAAGAAGGGAATAAGAGAGGAAAATCGTCGACAAATGTAATTATAACAAATTTACGGCCGTTTTTTTCCTCACACTATGCATACGAATATTGATCCCCACTACGAGGCGCATGCAACGGTGCGAAAACCTAGTTCCACTGGCACCTAGTATTCGAGAAAAATGGTTTTAAAAGCGAACGCATGTTTTTCATGAAATACAAATATGATGAATCGATTCGCCATAGTCGAATACATAAGTTGTGAAATTTTCAAAGCGATCGGTCATAGGGGAACTGAGCAGCTGTAAAATGGTGTATGCAGCATGGTTGCTGCACGGCTGCACCGATCGAGTTGGAATGAAATGAAGTTGACCATGGTGATCGCTACCCTCAAAAACGTCGTTTCCCTTATTTTGACAACATGGTCAAAATTCACTGTGCCAGCCATTGCTCGATTCTTACGCAACCGGCCTCATATTTGACTCGGTTGTGTTATTGTAACAAAAGTCACCATTTTCTGCCCCGTTTTGATCAGGAGACTTTTTCTGTGCAAAATAATGTATGTTTCTATAATGTTTTTACAACGTAAAGATAAGTTATCCGTCAAGATCGTCTGTCAGTGATCACTCGATGTCGTGGACAAGCATCGCGATACATGGCGCCCAAACAGGTGAGCATGTGCCTCGAAAACAAGGAAACTGGGAATATAAAAGAGATGTCGGGTTCATGTCACCAAAGTTTCGACTCTGCGACGCAGTGAGGCCACTTAGAACCAACTAAGGAGGCTGTGATCAACTCTTCTACATGAGCGCGGAAGCATTCTCACCGTTCATAATTCGTTTTCCGAGCGAAGAAATACCGAAACACTGGTTCCAGAAAAAAATAGGGATGGTCATTTGAAAGGAACCCTGTGTAATTCTGAAAAAGGCCATCGAATATCATTGATAATCAATCGCTAATGCAAAGTAATATGGCTTACAAAATTTCCGTCGTTCCTTCTTGAGAATCTAGAAGAAGTCAAGCTTGGTTCTTGACTCAGAGCAGCTACTTTCTCATCGACTGAACTTAATCTTCTAATCTTGATCTTCTTTCTCTCTTGATCTTGGTCCTTTCTGAATAAAAAAGCTTGGGAAAAATGTTCTGCATTCGACTCACACTTAGCTATCTAAACAATAAGAGCTCATTCGGGTAAAAATAGGGCAAATCCTGAGTGAATCGGCACAATAAACAAATTGCCAATTCCATTTACACATGAAATGTCCGTTGCGTGTATTTGATGCTTGTTCTTGTTATTTGTGGATTATGTATTTGTTTCGTTGACTCCAGAGAACAAGTTAATGAAAGTAAATTTTCAGAAATTTGTTTTAGATGTAGCAAAATGTCCCAATGATCCCAGTGAAATCCCAATGAAATCTTCGCAATGGTAGAGAAATGCTGAGAGTGGAAGCTGAAATGTTCATTGGATATTATCCGCTGATTTGGTTTTTTTTTTTTTTTTGTGGTTATCCTCGGAATATTCTCAACTTCAATCGTTTCTTTCCCACTCGAATCGGTGTGTGTGTCTCTCGCAATTGAGAAATGAGAAATCCACTTGCGAGTGGCTCCAACAACTCTTTTCTGAGCCAGCCTAGTGGCTCAGCGCTGGATCACCTGTTTGCCGGCATTAATGCCACGTTATTGCTCTGCAGTTGGCCTCCACACAATTAGCGGATCGACAATTTTTGGTTTTCTGAAACATAAACATCTAAAGTAATAGAACTGCATGTCCATTACCAGTGTGTATACACATATCTCAATTGGACAGTGGATTGCCTTGCACGCATCATCGATGAAATCCGCCGCTATTCCGGCATAACTGATGATGAAAAGCGACAGAATCAGGAGCAAAATGAATCTGTTAGCCATGGACCTGAAATGGTTGCAAAATATTCAAGCAGGTTTCTCTGGTTTCTTCCAACCACTGGTAGACCAAAGTCCTAACCGCTGATTTCCGAACTAGTGGTTGGAACTTTGGTTCACCAGTGGTTGGCAGATACCAGAGCAGAGCGAAGTAAAGTGCACAACAAGGTTCTGCGTCTCTTCATTTCACACACTCTCTCGGCTTGCTAGAGAGAGTATCTGCGAAATGAAGAGACGATTACCTTAATTTCTAACTCTAGAGCGAAGCGAGAATGAATGGCTTTCACTGTGATTAGGTCTCCATTTATACCGAAATATCCGATGGCTTTTCGATGTTGACAGGAAACGAAATGTGGCAGAAAAGTGAAAATAGTGTGGATATTGAAGAGTGTGTGTTTTTGCAATGCCATGTTTCGAAGGATATTGGCTCGGAAATGTATTTGCCTGGCTTGTATGCCCCCAAATCCGAATGTAACCCGGAAAAACAATCCAATGTCACAGAAATGTCGAGAGAGCATGTGTATTCAGGAGTGGTCAGCTTATTTGTTCCTCACAACAGGAACTGATCATCGGATGGCAGTAAAATCTTCGGATGAGTTTTCACGCCGAAAACATCACTGTCACATGTTCCCGTATGCGACAGCATCAACTTGGGAATCAGCTGTTCTTTTCTGTACTCGATACACTTTGCTATCCTAAGACGTAGTACGTGTAAAAATCGTGCAAATCCTGAGTGAACCGGCAAAGTAAAAAAATTGACAACTCATCCAACCGCATTATCTTTATGAATCATCCTATATTGTCGCCATACCGTTTATGATCCTTCCATAACCTAGTTTGGCCTCAATCCATCTAAATATGAAACGACCGTTGCTGTATTTGATGCTTGTTCTTGTTATTTATGGATAATATATTTATTTCGCTCACTCCAAAGAACAAGTTTATGAAAGAAAATTGTCTGAATATTCTTGAGATGTTCCTAAGCGTCCCAAATGAAAATCCCAACGAAAACATCCCAATGGTCTGTGTAGAGAAATATTGTGAGTAGAAGCTGAAATGTACATTGCTTATTGGCCTACGAATGTTGCCAACTACACTTGATTCGCGTGAATTTTCATTTAGTTAGAAATGAGAAATTCACTCGTGAGTTGATTGGCACTAGGCGAGTGCAGTTTCACTCGCCAATGGCAAGCAACTCTTTTCTCATCGAACCTCAACGGAAATTGAGAGCGGTCTATGCCAGAATGCTTCTACAGATGGCATCTACACACTTAGCGGACCGACAATTTTTGGTTTTCTGAAACATAAAATTCATAAATATTAGTAATTAATGTCCGATACCAGTTCGTACACACAGAGTTCCCTGTCACATCCTCTGGACATACACGCGTCATCAATGAAATTCGCCGCTATTCCGGCATAGCTGATGATGAAGAGAGCAAGGGTCAGGAGCATAATGAATCTGGTAGCCATGACCCTGGAATAGGGGCAACATCTTCAAACAGAGCGAAGTAGAGTGCGAAATACGGGTCTCCTCTTGGCTCTCTAACCGAGTGTGCGAAATGAAGAAACGAAAACCCGTATTTCGAACTCTAGAGCGAAGCGAGAATGAATGGACATCGCTGTAATGAGATCTGAATTTATACCGAACTTTCAGATGGAATTTGTTGTTGTTCCGGAAACGAAATGTGGCAGAAAATGGAAAATAGTGTGGAAATTGATGAGTGTGTGTGTGTTTGCTATGCCATGTTTCGAAGGATATTAGTCGGCATGACACTGGAATGTTTTTTGCCTGGCTTGTATGCCCCACAATCCGAATGAAAACCCGGAAAAACAATCCAATGTCACAGAAATGTCGAGAGAGTCGAGAGATTCAGGAGTGATCAGTCCACATGTTCCTCACAACAGGAACTGATCATCGGATGGCAGTAAGATCTTCGGGTGAGTTTCCACCCCGGAAACAGCTCTGTCACATGTTTTGACTATGTCGAGCTGGTCTATAGTGAACTTAGCGATTCATACAGTCGAAGACTAATATTGTAAAACTTTCCTTATGCTTTCAAGTTCGATCATATTGTTAGCAAGAAGATGCAAGCTCTCTGCACACTCGATATTGCAATAAGCAGTATCAGATTGGTATTGAAAATATTTGATGTTCAAAAGCATTTTAAGTTTCAATAATGTTTTCAATAATAAAAAACGTTATCCATCAAGATCTTCCGTTAGTGATCACTCGATATCGTGGACAAGCATCACAATACATGGTGCCTTGACAGATGAGCATGTGCATCGAAAACAAGGAAACACGGAATATTAATGCCTGTTTCATGTCAACATTGTTTTTGGCTGTGTGACGAGGTGAGACCATGATGGACCAACTTAACAGGCCCAGATCAACCTGATGAAAATCACCATTAGCCATTTTATAAGACCGCGATCGTTCTTTCTGTTAAACTTTCGTTTTTTTTCGTTCCGCTTCAAAATCGCGGAAATATCATGCTACTAGTTCCTTATTAATTTATTCGTCCACAAAGCCAAAGATCATTCAATGGGGTGGACAAACATCACTATACAAGCTGTCCAAACAGGAGAGCACGTGCCTCGAGAACAAGGAAACACAAAACATTAATGAGATGCCTGTTTCATGTCAACATGGTTTTTGACACAGTGACGTGGAAAGAGCGTTTTAGATCAGGATTTGATACTTGAACTAATACAGATAAAATAAATCCATTGAATGAAGCCATTGTTGGTCCATCATGATCTCACCTCGTCACACAGTCAAAAACTAAGTTTACGTGAAGCCGTCTTCTTCTAATATTTCAATTTATATCCCGACTTCTGTAATATTCGTTGAATTTTGAGCTTCAATAGCGAATTGTTTGGAATTATATCATTCCCAAAACCTTACAGCGAAAACGTTTCACATACGACCAAAAATAATATTTATCAGCAAAGTATTTGATAAAGTTAAAGCATCGAAAAAAAAGATTGATGCTAGACAATGAAGATACGGCAAACGTGATGGTTGAGTTTGCAATGGTTCTATGGGCGCGCTCAATTCATAAATATAACAATGCAGAGAGTGGAGAACGATAGGATCGTTAGACGAGTTTCCATGCTCGATCCCGTGTAGGCCTCAACATATTGGTCTAGTTGAAACCGTTCGCCAATTGCTTGCTTCATTTCCTTCAAAATTTGGAAGAATTCTTTGTAGCCGGCGATAAAATCGATTCTCGAAGCTTCTGGGAGAGCGGCCACTTTAGGTTCTATCCAGTCGAACTAAAATATCGTTTACTGTCACAGAATACGATTGAGACTCACTAAATTCGGTATCTTTGCTTTCTTAGAATTGAGGAATGCGTGTACCTGCAAATTTAAAGTTATGGATTTTTGATTTTGTGCGATAAGAGGATGTATAAAAAAATGTGGTTAGTGTAGCATCTTAACTGTTACAGATCATTTGAAACCGCCTGACTTACCCCACGTACTAGTTCCTTTGCTTCATCAGTTCTAAGCTTCATGAATCCTTTCCGAATATAGTCAGCAATTGGGGCCCAGGCCTTCTTGTATATCGGAGCAGCATTGCCGAGCTTGCCGACAGCCTGAATTTCTATTCCGCTCTATCTACAGAAGATTTTGAAATGTAACGCTACCCGGGACATCGGGTACCCAAGAAAAGAGTGAATTACCCGTGATGATGCAAATTCCCATTACAATTTCATTCACCACTATTCCGGGTAACTCTCATTATCGACTCCCACCTGATCGGGAACGAATTACCCGCCCCGTATTACACACTCTAATCTATAGTCAGCCTACGTGTTTACCTCATCCATGTTTTTGAAGTTATCTTTCATGAACGTTCTGATAAATTCCTCGAGCGCATCCTGCTCTCCTTTCGTAGGCGACTGACTGACAGGAGCGAATTCCATGATTATGAAAATCGTGGAAGCAGGAAGAATTTCTGCAATGCTTCCGAAATTGTTAACTATATCTGATCAATTTGTGAACCGCATGATCTATACCGAGCGGCCACCATCAAGTTGAATGCCGACCTGCGTGAAACAACTCGCCATGTAGATGTGCAAGTGACAAGTCGATCACTTTCTACAGACTAATACAGGAAAAAAAGCTTACCTGCAATCCGAACGAGGTCAGTCGCATTGGGATAGCTATATTTCGGAGCATCGGAGCTTAATGCTGAGACCGGGAGTAGAAAGAGAATCCAGATCATTCCCACTGAAGAAGAGTTGGCGTCACAGGAAAAATTCAGGATGAAAAAAGAGTGCACGTTCTACAGCATAGACACAAGATATGTATATTTTTACACGAAGATTCCAACTGTTCTGGGTTGAGAAACAGGTGGCGATTCGAGCCGAGCTGCTGCGCTCTGCGAATGTGAAGGTTATGTTTTAACTTTTACCTCTCGATATTGGAAAAGCCGAATGTTGTGACTCAGCTCATATCGCGCGATGCAATAAGCTCAACTTTTCCGATTGCGATATTCTAAAAAAAGCGATATTTTGTTCTTCAGATACAGGTAAGATCGATTTCCGTCAGAGACCATTGGGTGAAACAAACAAATTGTTTTATTCTGAACAACCAATAGTTGTTGAACGTCAGATCATTCATTTTCAAGTTCCACTGCTTTCTTTCCAAACACCCTCCAAAACTGCAACGTTTCTCTATCATTCCCAGTCACGATCGACTCTCCATCCGGAGACATAGCCATGTAGAGATGGCGGGCATGATTAGGCTGTCTGATCACTGGACGAAGTTCGGGATAGCGCCAGGTTATTAACTGAAATGGACCTTATTTAGACATCCTTTCTCGAAGTCAAGAAGTACGTGTTCCTTTTTGCTTTAGTATAAAAGAACCTCTTTACCTCATTGTGATTATATCCATGAGCGGAAACCAACTCATTCGAGTGTTTGCTCCACCCAATATTGCATATTTGCGAGTTAGTACTGATGGATTGCATTGGAACGCCGGCTAGTGTGTCCCAGAACCTGAAAATCATTCGATTTTCTGGCTCTCAATCACCTTTTATGACTATCTTCCGCAATGTAGGGTGTTTCGAAACAGAGTTGGTCAAATATTTTAGGGTCTCGATTTTCCATCGATTCGCTTTGTCTGACCGACGAGAGAGCAATGAGAGACCTTTCCAACCCTGTTTCGAAATTATGAAATTACCTGATCTTTCCGTCACTATTACCTTCCGCAAAAATTAATTAAAATTTGAAATATTAAAATTAACATTTTCGAAATTATGAATTTACCTGATCTTTCCATCGCTGTTTCCGCCGCCTGACGTGAGCAGACCCCGATGGTGCGGTGACCAGTCCAGAGCCTGTATTAGCCCATTATCGATTTCAGTTTTCCACAATGCATGGCAGATGAAGAAAAATTCTTCCTATTTCAGATGCTCTCCCACAGGTCAGAGAGCGAGAACGTATGCAAAATGAGGAGGATGATCTCTTAGTTTGCCATCCCTAATCATCATTTATTCAGACTCACCTTGACGCAAGCTGTGTGTTCCGTGAACGTCAGGCAAGGTTCCGGTCTTCGCAGATTCCAGACCTGGACCGCATTATCATTGCCGCTCGAGGCAAGTTGCTGCTTGTCGGGCGACCACTTGAGCCCGCACACCTGCGTTGTTGTTGTTGTTGTTGGTGTTGTTGTTGTTGTTGTTTCGATGCTAAAGCAATCAACACTCACATTTATCCTATGCCCAGCCAGCCTGATCACACCACTATCATCGTTGAGGTGCGTGCGGGTATCCCAATGGAGTATGGCACTGAAATTCAAAATTTTATTTTGAAATTCATATTGAGCCGATTCACCCAAATTGACAGCCAAGCGTGAGCGAATCTCCATTCCAAGCAAGACATGCTATTTTGTCGCCATCCATTCTATTAAGCCTTTCACTGATCTTTGCCTGTGTTTCAACGTCCCATACCTAAAGGTTTGAACAATCGTGGCACAAATAGGGGACACGTTAATACCTGAGTTCTACCATTGCTTGACCCTAACGACAGTAATCTTCCGCTCTCAGCGAATTGAACTGACGTGAACGTCTCATAAATGGAGTCGAATTCGGAGAGTTTAATTGCCTGGAATCATATTTGATTGGTAAACAAACAGGCAGAATTAGAATTCCTCGCGAGGAAACTGTGCACTCTTGCACCCCGAAGAGAATGCACTTTCCATGATTAAAAAAACTGTTTTTCAACAGGGTTATTGCTCGGAGTTGGGGAGGCGTTGTGCGATATTTGACAGAATTCGCAGGAGTGCTGTGAAATAAATGGTTTCAAAGATTCACCTCATTTTCTTTATCATCATACATTTTCAGAAGCCAAGTGACATTTTTCAAGCCGACCGCGAGCACATTTTGACTGCTCCAATCAACGAGATTGATGTAGAAGTTGTCTTCGAGTTCGGGAGCATCCAAAGTCTGATGAAATCGTCGAAGTGGTTCAAAGAGAAAAATGCAACTAACCGAATAGGCCTCCATGTGTTGAGTGCGTGGAGGAATTGAGTGATCTATCGGAAGATGGTAAAAAGCTTATTTAACCGAGTGAGAGTGTTTTAGTTTCTTTTCTTAGATGCGACTGGTTAAAACAATCTATTTTCGAAATTTGTGTCATCTAAATGTGGCTTCGATCTCGTCTGCTTGCTTACAACCAGCGGCTGTCAGAATATGTTTCAGCAGAATATTTTGTAGTATGATTTTGTTACTTCTCAGACTCGAACCCTTTTGCAACCAGAAAAGCGAAAAAGAATCTTCGCCTGACTTTTGAAAGGTTCCCTGAGTCAGAAACACTTTTTTCTTTGCCTCTTTCAAAACGGCCAAAGGAAACTGAGAAGGAGAAAATAAGAATGGTGGTCTCGATTGATTTTTCGTCAGGAACAAACATGATACGTTATGAAATCAAAGATGTCCTGAATATGGTGCAAAAAAAGCAATAAAACATCGCATGCGCTCTTTCACAACTTCGATTGGTTCCTTTCGCAATCCTCCAACACCTAGCGAAGATTGTTTGGCTGACCACGTTGACTCATGTTATTGTCAACTCTGATCCGATTGTTACGCAAGCGATGTGCTAAAGTTCGACGTTCGAATAGTCAACTCTTCGTTTAGCACACTCTCTCACCAGTCAGAGAGGCGAGACTGTATGCGAAGTGAAGAGCCGGAGAACGCGTGCCAAGCTAATACATTACTAATGATTGCATCGAGCACTTGAACTATTGATGAAATGTCTCGCAGTGTATGCCATGCGCGCGATAGCTCTTTTTATGAACAGAAACTATAGTTGTTTCGAAATGTCACTGATCCATTAATACGATTTCGAAACAGTCTTTCATCAATTTCAGTCGTTTCCTTACACTGTTCGACTCAGTTTGACGAGGCGCGCTAGATTCATTATCTACTATTTCTTTCTAACATTTTCATCTCATCTTATCCCAATTTTAGGTCATGATGACCAACAGTGGAGACTTCCATAAAGAACCCCACAACATGAACGAAACTGTAACTTGCAATTTTTTTAATGAATCAGTTACATTTTATTCAGATCTCTATCCGCATCGTTGTCCTCGCTTCTCTCGTTGCATTCATCATCAGAAGTCTAGCGACTGTCTATATCGGAGAGCCTTGGGTTCGCCTTTCTTTTTATATTCTCGGGCATTTTCTCTCCTTCAAACTTTCTTATTATTTGTAATAGTTTTCTTTCAGCTAGTTTTCTATCGTTCACGTTTCTCATTCGTAGATCAAGCAAACCTAAAAAGTGTGCAAAACCGAAAAAGCAAATATCATTTTCAGACAATCCTCACAATCGTTTACACTCTGGTCGACTTCGTCAGTGTGATGATGCTGTGCATTGCAGTGATGGAGGAATTGAAACCTCTATGCTACCCATATCTTATCTTCCAAGTAAGTGATTATCTCTAGGGATGGCGAATGAAGAGGTTGTATTGCACTCTTCATTCTCCCTCTCACGGGCGCGCAGATCGGTGTCATTCTTCAAGAAGAGCGAGGCGGCGCGGCGAGCTCTTCATGAAGAATAAGAGGGGAAATGAGAGGGTTCTCCACGTTATTCTGCTTCTTCATGAAGAGGGAGAGCGGCCGCGTCGCTCTTCATGAAGAGCAAAATGAGAGGGAGGGAAAATGACCTCTTCATTCTTTGATTATCTCTTCATTCGCCCTCCCTAATTATCTCGCTCCTCCTTTTGGTTTATCACTGACGATTCAGGTATTCGACACAACCCGCATGCTTTACTCGAGTACCGTCGTCATCTTTGAAGATGAAATAACGAATAATTCAACAGGATCAAGTGAACGTGAGCTCTTTGGCATATTTCACAATTCTTTGCTCGACTTTTCAGTGCATGTGTCGATCATAGCCGGGAGAATTCTCTGGATCGCCGTGTTTGCTTACTCCTGCAGGGTGTGTTGATGCGGAATTGTTGTTCCGACTCGCATAAGTGAAGCGCAACTAGGTTAGATACGAATATAAACAGTAACGCTGCTAGGAAGAGACAAGAGTGGGAGATTTCTGAAAGTAACGCGGAAGGACGCCGGTTGAATGTTCAGGCTAGCACTGTTTGTCTACTCCTGCAAGGTGTGTTGATGCAGAATGTGGCACTTGTGGAGTTCAATGGAAGAGGGTTTACTCACCACTTGTTAGGCAATCTAATGAATAGATTGGGTGAAACATATCTAATCTTCCGGAGAACTTCACAAGTGCAAACATGTTTTCTCCGAATTTCCATAAGACGATGTGATCATTCATATTAAACTGCCGAGCAATAGCAGGTCATCAGTGACCACTTCTCGCTACTAAATGTAGAGGATACGCAAATATCCTCATTTTCTGTGATATTTATGTATTTCGTTATCGTTGGTTACTGTAACCGAGTCAGTATCGATTAGTTAATTAATCGCATTATGATAATTATCCGTTAATTAAGCTAATTAAGCAAATATTTAAATGTTCTTTAATTAAGTCAATTGACGATTCACTATTGTTCAATCGGTAGATACTCCCACGCGGAAATGCCTGATTCCTACCGTAACCCGTTGAGTCACTCTCTAGGAACGACTTTTCCTTTTTCAGTCGATAGTCAGTCGTTTTCCCGTTCTTCTCGCGTGTTGTTGTTTGTTTTTTGTCTTTATTGATCGTTCATAAAACTCTTATCAATTACCTTGTTGATCTCTTGCCTGTAAAAAGGTACTCTGGGGCATTTGTGACGGGTTTTCGTCCTCTTCTCTGCGTTTCTCCTTGATTTCGTCAACTCGCCTTTTCTTCTTGCTTTCCGGTCATTGGACCAGCCATTGGGCACCTTTAGCGAGCATATTGGGCTTGTTAGTTTCCGCCATTGGGCACGCCATTGGGCATAAACCTTGTGTGTAGTTGCTAGCCATCGGGCATTCGCGATTTGTTGATTTCCGCCTAAGGTTCTCTTCGAAATTGTGATTCTTGCAGCTACCTCAAGGGGAAGACTTGGACTTACACCACACCCACACCCGCGACGACGACGCCCGACTGAGCGTTCAAGATCAAGGGAATAAGTGAAAAGTGAGACTTGTCTATTTATTTGCTGAAGTGACCTCGCCTTCGTTGTTTACACCCTGTTGTCCGGAAGCACACAGGGAAAACGTGTTAATGATTGATACAGTCCTGCGTTGGCAGATTAGCCATCTATTCTTTGCTATTCAATCAATCAATCAATCAATTTAACATATCAGGCAATGAATGCTAGATGAGGATGGGGCGGAAATCTTCATGGGGTACAGTTGCCAATAGCTCGGTCCAAATCGTCTCTCCAGCGCACACTGGTGAGACGATTCTTTGCTATTAGTCCTCCTTTATCAGAACTTTCTGAAACTCAGACGAGCATGTTTAACGGCGATAAGAACGTCACATGTTTCGTTTCGAAATGGGTTGCGAAAGAAACGCCTTTTCGAAAGTATAGTGGATGCATGACTAGTCACGCTCGACGAAGGCATGCCACGGGGTTGTTTCGTTTTTTTTTCACTCTCTGCACTCTGTTTTGAATTCACAATGGACGCTTTTGGTACTCCGATCTCTATTAGCGTGCCATTTTCTCTGGTATTGCCATTCAGTTTCTCTTTCATCGTAATTGGACTCTAGTCATGCGTTTGACTTCATCCACCCCTTCCTCTACTAATCCCATCAAATGGGTCAGCTACAACATGCAGCAAGGTATGATTCTTACTCTGCACCTTCATCTTCTGTTTGCATTACTTGGTGTTGATTCAACGTGTTTTTCAAGTCATTATTATTTAAATTATTAGATTTGTTTGTTAAAAATAACAAATATTTGCAGACTGCGTGGTCGTCGCTAGCGACACTGGTGTGCGCATCTTCAACTGCCATCCACTCACGGAGGCGGTCAATCTTAGTGAAGGTACGAAATGCGGCTCACCATTTCTCTTTTCACATGTTCTTTGGGCGGTTAGATAGGCGAGAGAGTATGTGAGATGAGGAGACAGAGTGCGCATCTTCAACTGCCATCCACTGATGGAGGCGGTCAATCTTAGTGAAGGTACCATCTCTCTTAACCACTTATCACCTTCTGATGTTATCAAAGTTTCAAAGGATTCATGCTATCACAACCTTTTTTGAAACAAGTCATCTACAAAAATGATAAATATAGATAAGAACAGAATTTGACATAGTTCGAAACGTTCATCTCTGTCAGAATCTCTGGAAAAATGACTAGGATAACAGAATGCCTTTTCAGACCAGGTCGGCAGCATTCGTATCGCCCAGGTCCTCCATCGATCCAACATCATCGCTCTTGTCTCTGGAGGAAACAGGCCCAAGTTCGCCCCGAATAGTCGTGAGTTTCCTACTTTTCTTTTCTCGATAAATCGATAAATCGAAAGAAACTCACAGAGAATGTGGAGTTGAGTATCAATGAGTATTGAAATCTCATTCTAGTCATGATCTGGGACAACAACAACAAGCACTTCGTGGCCGAATGCGCTGTTCAAGGAGGACCAATTATCAACCTGCTGATTAACACTACACGGTACGTACACAGGGCATTCTGACCCTTACATACTTGCCTTCACCAAGAACACTGAATAAGAATGCTCGCTTTCTCGATTATTTGTGGCGTACAATGATGCTATTGCCCTCTAAAGTACTCGACATCCTTCTCCAATCCAACCGCATCCACATATTCGGCCTGCAACTCTTAGCCCCTACTTAGCTCTTATTTATAGAACGACTGAAGCACAACCATCTTCAGGGGACCTCCACTAGTGTCCTATGCACAACTTACGTAATTCATTCCAGCCTCATCCTCCTCCAGTCCAACCGCATCCACATATTCGGCCTTCAACCTCTCCGCTTTCTTCGAGCGGAATCAACCCGAGTGAATCTTCAAGGACTAGCAGCGATGGGAGGCGAGGGAAACTCGGCTGTTCTGGCGTTTCCGTCACTGAAACTAGGGACTGTGCAGGTACAATTACGAAATAATACTCAAACGTTGTAACATCACTCAAATAGTTCGATTGGAGTACGGTTTTAGTAGTTTTCAATGAACTGACGATACAATTTTCAGTTGATCCCCGTCGAGCAGCTGACCATCAATAACAGCAAGAAGCCACTCTCCTCTGCCATCATAGCTGCTCACACGGGAGAGATCGCCGCGCTGGCAGTGAATGCACAGGGAACACTGCTGGCAAGCGGGTCGAGTAAGGTTAGTATTGAGCTGTCTTGTTTTTTCACTCTTAGTGACGCTAAAACGTGACAAACAAACCGTGTACGCACTACCAGTACAGCGATTTCTCCCACGCCACGCACACAGGAGAGATCGCTGCACTAGCAGTGAATGCGCAAGGGACTCTGTTGGCTAGTGGGTCAGCTTAGGTGAGCACTAAGCTTGATCGTTGGCTAGTGTTTCCTTCTAGCTTAGAGCCCTACACTACCATGAACATGAGCCAATGTTAATGCAAATATTGATTCATTTGATAACATAATTCCAGGGCACAATCATCCGCATCTTCGACACTCGGACTCGTCTTCCGTTGAATGAGCTGAGAAGGGGCACCGACCCGGCTACTCTACACTGGTTCGTTTTCATAAAGTTTAAAATGAATGGAAAATTGTGAGCCATAGGCGATCGCATCAAATATTAGTCAAAGGTGCTCATTCTTGAAACGTATTCACTTTCCAGTATCTCCTTCTCCCCCTGCGGTTCATTCCTCGCTTCGAGCAGCGACAAATCAACTGTCCATATCTTCCCGACAAGGGAGACGACGGTGGAGACAGGATGGAGTGTGCGAAGACTGATTGATGATACGAAGAGGTGATTTTTTGGTCTTTTTTAGACTGATTGACGATACGAAACGGTGATTTTTTCGAACAGCGTTCTTGATTAAACATTTCGTCAATAAAAAAAAAACCATTATTGTGACGCAGCTCAATAAACGCACTTGGCAAATCCGTCTCTCCGGTCTGCCAGAAGTGAGGGAAACCCTTTTCACACACCTGATCAGGAAATTATACGGTCTCTCATTTTCCCATGTTCTTTGTCTGACCGGTGAGAGAGCATTGCGACATGAGAGGCCGTTGAATATTTGCGCAGCCCTGCTCCTAATGCAGGCAATATTTTTAATGTGTCAATGACCAATCTCAGAAGCTGCGCCCAGTTCTCCCTCCCCGAGGACACCGTAGCCAAGCTGGCCTTCGTTACTGAGGAGGTCAAGAGCGGATCATCGTCAACGTCGTCAACGCAAATGGTATGACTAGTTCATCATTCTATTCAGTAGCTAGCTGTAAGTCTTCAACTCTCTATTGCACGTCACTATACAGTCGATAGTTCAATGATGACTGTTCAAAAATCGTGGTACACTGATAGGGCTGAGAATAGATAAATAAAATAATATTAAAACAAAACCACTATTCCAGTCCGTAGTAGCAGTCTGCACCAATGGAACCTATCATCGCTTCGCGTTCAACAAGGATGGATTGTGTGAGAGAAGATCATTCGACCATCTACTACAGATCGGAACGGAGAGGGAGTTCTGGACCACTCCATTCTAAATGTGTGATTGTATCCTACTCATAAAATTACATCATTTGCCGGTTTGTACGAATTTTTTTTCAAAAAGAAGGGTTGTCTTCATTTATTATTGACATCATCAGACTTCCTCGTTCAAATGAATTGTTTTTGTTGGAATGTTTGATTTGTTGGTCCGATTCAATGTTCTTTCATTGATCTCGTGCTATCTTTATCTTTGACTGGAAAGTGTAGTCTATGAGTAGAAAGCTTTGGCGAGTCGGGGAAAATTCCGGCAGAGGTAAGAAAGATACTTGCTTCTCTACATCAGGCTGTTCATCACCTCTATTGTTGTTCAGAAGAGAGGGATCAGTGTAATTGCGGAGAGAGAATTGAGTGGAGGATTAGTGTCTGTTTGATGTATCCCTTACGAAAATACTTCTTTTTTCCAGAAACCGATTTTATTTATTGAAATCGATAGACGAAACACATCAATAGCGAGAATGACGATGGAATATTATCTAAAATTGTACTCCGTATTTTTGATCTTCGTGGTTGCGCGAAAAGGGGTTTGCAGAAACGATGGTCGTGTGAACTAGTGATCAGTGACACACGATCTTGACCGGTGAGAACGAAATAATGATCGACGAGGTATGCACGCCTTTCCCTTCTTCAATCCGCAATCGTCATCAGAAGTAGATGGTGTGTCAGTAGCTCTGCAATGATGTGAATTTCCTTTAATTCAACGGGAAAGAATGGTAGACACATAATTCATTGGCTATATTGATATTATAAATGCCATTCAGTTTATCGGATCTGTGAAAATAAAACTCACTTCATGTTGAACAAGGTGTCACAATTGCTTAGGTCGCCATCCAAAGTTGAGAATGTGTAGGATTCTGAAATACTTTCCTTTCTCAATCGATCGTTTGTGAATATGAATATGGGAGGTGCGCACAGAATCAGTTTTTGAAAGTCGAGGATACAGTGGTAAAAGTAAATCAAAAGAAAGAGGGAGACTGAGAAGAGAAAGCGAGAATTGAGACTGATCCGACTGATCGCACATCCGTTCAGCGAGAGAGGGCGGAAGAGGAAGATCGGTGTAATGCAGCAAGGCCTGAGAAGCAGAAAGCGACAAATGAGAAGAGATGCTTAGGAGGTCAAGAATGATCAAAAAAAACAGATTTATAATTAGTCCATACATCAATTTACAATTTTTGAATTGCTCAAAAAGTTCCATGGGAATGGGAGAATGATGGAATGTATGTGACTACCATCCACGTAACCGTCTTCGATGATTGCATAGACTACCACGATGACATTGATAATTCGACCATCTACAGTTATCTCCTACTTGCAGGCATCGTCATGTACTGCTGTCTCAACAATGGCAAGCACAGGGTGATCTACAGGGACACCAATCATGCGACTCGTTGGAATGCTGGTGTGATCCATCTCCGATTCCCAACAGTAAACACACTCCATGGCTGCTGTGATCTCCTTCCTCTTGAATCACTACGTTTCTTCGATTGAAGGTGAGAGATAGGTGATTTGGTGCGCTGAAATTAGCAATTTTCAAGTCATTTTGGAAATTATATTGTGATTGCTCAGAGAGAGAAAGAGGCCCACTGGAATCCTCCTTTTCGATAAACAAATATTTTTACTCACATATCTTTCAGCGAGAAATCATCCTTCTTCCAAGCTGTTGTTTGTCCGCCAGAGTTGAGAATGGGTAGGATTCTGAAACAGCAAAATGCGAAGTGGGCGCGAACTGAATTGAGCAAAAACGAAAGGATAACATGACAAAATCAAAAGAAGAGAGGCTGGGAGGAGCAGAGAAGTATTTAGTGAATCGAGTCCCCAGTGATCACGCATCTGTTCAGTGATTGAGAGGGAAGAGGCAAGGTATCAGTGTAACGAGATCAACAGGTGAATGCGGAAATCAGAAAGATAATTAGCTGAGCTGAGTAATTAGTGGCCAATTGATCGACATAGTTAAATGCGGATTTATCAGGCAGCAGATTTATTACAATTGGTTGCGATATCGTGCGGGTTCTCAATTATACAGGAAAGATGAAGTGATGTTTTCACGGCACTTGTGTTGAATTCCTTTTGGTTATCGAAACACAATAGCAGAGGTTTGTCGGGAAACTAACTATATCGTTGGCAGTCATTCTTAAGTACTTGCTTAAGGCGAATAAGAAAAGTGCGGGGGACAGAGAGAAATAGATAGAGCGAGATAGAGATAAAGAGATAGCGAGCCAATGCAACATTACATCTGGTCGATGGCGACTCAAATTATCGATCACTGATCATTGCACAGTTGGTTAGAGATGATGCAGTGGGTAGCTCGCACTTCTCCGTCTCGATGGATGGAATTTCAGAAGCTTCATTATCCTTCCCTTCGTCTGGATCCATCAGGCCTCTTTCGATCAGATTTCTCAATCTGAAATGATCTTGGAACCAACCGAGTGATCGCTTTTTCATGCCATAAAGAATTGCTGGGGGGCGATCAAAACACCAACGATCAAAACACCAACGGGTAATAACTTGGCTGGGAGTTGACCTAGGGCAATCAATATTGTATCATTGTTATCAGTAGAGGCATACGGTATTTCACTACCGTAGTCGTCAGGAATCGCGAACTGATTTTTTTCATCGAACCATGACCCGGGGGTCATGGTCCAAAATGGTCGAGGGTCGACCAAAAGTAAAGTGTGTTACAGTAACCGGGCATGTACAGTAACCCGAACTACCGTAGTGCGGGAATCGCAAACTAACTTTTTTCTTAAAGTGCGAGATATGAATTTGATCTTTGGTATGTTGTGTCTACCGTACCCAGACATGATACCGTAACCCTAGATACCGTAGTTCGGGAATCGCGAACTGATTTTTAAAACAAAATAATTTTAAAAATCGAATAAAGTCAGTTTGCGGTTCCCGGATTACGGTATATCGGGTTACGGTAACATTTATGGGTACGGTAAAACAACAGACCAAAGATCAAATTTATATCTCACACTTTACGAAAAAAGCTAGTTTGCGATTCCCGGACTACGGTAGTTCGGGTTACTGTACATGCCCGGTTACTGTAACACACTTTACTTTTGGCCGATCCCCGACCATTTTGGACCATGACCCCCGGGTCATGGTTCGATGAAAAAAAATCAGTTCGCGATTCCTGACGACTACGGTAGTGAAATACCGTATGCCTCCACTGATAACAATGATGCGACATTGATTGCCCTAGGTCAACTACCAGCCGAGTTATGACCCGTTGGTGTTATGATCGTTGGTGTTTTGATCGCCCCCCGAATTGCTGAGACTATTCTTACACTAGGTGTTATCATGAAAGAACAAAAATACGCACCACATTATGAATTGATTATTCGATTCTCCGATTCTGCAGTTCATGGTCGAGTGTTGAGAATGTGTAGGATTCTGTAATAATAAATAAGATTGGATGTTTGAAAAAAGAGAAAATCTGTGCAAAGAAGCATGTTGCGGGACTCAAGCAAACAACGAGGTGAGGCAACGTTCACAAAATATAGGCAGGACAATCGAGACAGAGAGTCCGCAAGACGCGAGGAGGAAAAGTTCTGCTAACTGATCCACTTCACATCTGTTTACGGCAAGAGAGAGAGGACGAGAGGAAGGGGTGTAATGAGCTGAGAGGCAGGAAAAAAGAAAGAAGGAGAAAAACGAAGCATTGCTTTACCTGCGGACGACGAGAATAAAACATATATATATGAAAATATATTTAAAATAATTTAAATATATTTATCAGACAATTCTCAGTATGCAGACATATTGGTCATTTTCTACGGATCGCGGACTATCGATGATCGACTCAATAAACAAATATCATATCTCCGTCTCGTTTGAACTCATAGTCGTGCTTTCTCATTGGAGAATGGTGGACGGGCGTAGACACTCCTCATTCAACACGGTCTCTGCTTTCTCTGATCGATGAGAGAGTATGCGGAATGAGGAGAGTCCAGATCTACCCTTTAATCCTTCTCGTGATGTCGTGATCTGAAATGAGTCTGTTGCTCTAATTTCATGAAATAGAACGATTTATTTAGACCATTTAAATGAAAAAAAACACAACAAATACTAACTTTTTTCCTCAAATGACTGTTCGATTCTTGATGAGCTCATGACGTAGAGTGAGAGAATGAGTAGGATTCTGAAATGTGTGCTCGATGCGTTAATCGATCACAACATAAGAGAGTTGGAGATATTCAAGAGAAACGAGCTTCGCGTTCTGCATTCGAAATCAAAACACGAGGTTGAAGTTGCCAAATTTCCGTCAAATTATCAAGAATGAGAATCACAAAATACTAGGGAGGAAGAGTGCTTCTAACTAATCCCGATTCGCATCTGTTCAAGAATTGGGAGATGCAGAAAGTGAGGGGTATTCGACTCACAGAATGAAAATCAAAAAGATACGAGAGAACGGATGTATTTATAAAGCTCAGAAATTAAATCTCAGAAGAGTAAAGAGAAAGAGGGTCGCTCTGTACATTTGTTCACCTATGGAGAAAGGACGAGAGGAATGAGAGGCGAGTGTAATAGCGGAGGAAGATGACGAAAGAGTAGACGAAGTGCGTCAAGAGGAATTGCTGGTTGCGTGATCATTGCGATATCTTTCTCGTTCATCTAATCTTTTTGACGATTTGTTCGTAACACACTAGATATCGATTTAATGAGTCATTTATCATACAGTACCGGAAAAAAGTATTTGGTCACTTTTTCAAACATGTGCATCTTTCTCGTCAGAAGAGGGAGCTGGCTGATATTTTTAGGGTAGTCGAGGAATGTATGAGAGCTTCTGATGCTGACAGTGAAATTTGCTGATAACTCATATTGTTGCATAGTGATGACGCAATCCTACGTTCACTCATTCGAAAGATCTGTTTTCGCCGAGGGAATTTTTCCCGCACACTAGACTTTTTGTGCATAAAGATCAGCCCAAGGGCTACTCAGAAAAAAAGTTTCAAGTTGCTGCGGCCACTCCCCGTAGCAGCAGAAATTCAGGAAAATCGAGGTCGAAATTTCACAACTCTACCGCTAGCGGTGCTAGAACCTTGTTCTAAAGCTTAAAATGATTCTTGTGATGAGTGTCGATGTTCCTGAGAATATGGCCCCATTGACCCACTATTTACCTTTGGGCATCACAAAAGTCACTTTTACACATAGTCATTATTTGAGGGTTCACCACTCCAAGAGTGATTTTTGCAAAACATAGTTTCGGTGCAGGAGGGTCCCAATACCGCTGAACTCTCGATGCCAAACTTTTTAGACCACTGCGACATCTCTCCGCCTAGTGGCAAACGATTTACGAAGGCATACTGGTTATCAAAGTACTCGCCTTGTCCAATATCGGCTATGTCAAACGCATTCAATCATGCTCAGACTGTGGAATCAGTTCGCTTACACTATGGAGATAATCGATGCAAAGTTTCAGAACTGTAGCTCAACTGGAAAGGAACTTATGAATAATGAAAGCAAAATTAATATGGCTGAGGCGAAAAATTTGACAGCCAGTATGCCTTCGTAAATCGTTTGCCACTAGGTGGAGAGATGTCGCAGTGGTCTAAATAGTTGGGCATCGAGAGTTCAGCGGTATTGGGACCCTCCTGCACCGGAACCATGTTTTTGCGAAAATCACCCTTGGAGTGGTGAACCCTCAAATAATGACTATGTGAAAAAGTGACTTTTGTGATGCCCAAGGGCAAATAGTGGGTCAATGGGGCCATATTCTCAGGAACATCGACACTCATCACAAGAATCATTTTAAGCATTAGAACAAGGTTCTAGCACCGCTAGCGGTAGAGTTGTGAAATTTCGACCTCGATTTTCCTGAATTTCTGCTGCTACGGGGAGTGGCCGCAGCAACTTGAAACTTTTTTTCTGAGTAGCCCTTGGACTGATCTTTATGCACAAAAAGTCTAGTGTGCGGGAAAAATTCCCTCGGCGAAAACAGATCTTTCGAATGAGTGAACGTAGGATTGCGTTATCACTATGCAACAATATGAGTTATCAGCAAATTTCACTGTCAGCATCGGAAGCTCTGATACATTCCCCGACTACCCTAAAAAAATCAGTCAGCTCCCTCTTCTGACGAGAAAGATGCACATGTTTGAAAAAGTGACCAAATACTTTTTTCCGGTACTGTACATCCATTAGTGATCGGATTGGAAAAAAAGGGAAAAAATAGATACAATACGTGCTGAACAAAGACGAATCCGCTCGAAATTGAACTAGATTCTCTTCATTTCTTCGACATGAAAAGAAAATGGAATATCTGGTTCTTCAAGATTCCATTCTTGATTAGGTAGAGAATCGGAAGATGACAGGAGCAAGACCAGCACAAGCCCACGGAATGAAAGCTGTGCGTGTGAAGTACGTGTTCCATCCGGAAGTTCACTCGTTCTCGTTAAGCTGATCTATCGTCAGAGATGAACGGTAAGCGTCTGCAAATTGTAGCATGTGCGACATCTCAGATCAAAATAATATTGTGAGCCGAGAGTTCCTTCCTAAATTCAAGGTTCAAAACAGAGAAATTGATCTTGCCATAGGAGAAAAATGACTGACCGCAATCATACGTCGAATCCATAGGTCTGTTTGAAAGGAATCATTCTCTCAATAAAGAAATTTGCCTGAAATGTGGGAGATTGCCGCACGACGTGTTTGATACTCACATTTGCTCCCTCAATCTATTTATATGCTCGAATTTGGCATCGTTTGGCATAGTAGAGAACGAGTAGGGTTCTAAAACGGAGTTCACTCTCGAGGAAATACGAACAGGCAACAAAATACGCCAATGAGGAGCAGTGACATTGTGAAAGAAGAATGAATAGCATTCAAATCTTAGTCGGATAGTGTCAAGGATGAGGAAAATTGAAAGGAAAGTGGGGGTGGGAGACTCCAGGTTCAATCACTTGAACGAGAGAAAGCCGAGTGAAAGAAGGACTGATGCGAGTAGGTGTAATAGAGGGATGCAGGATTGAAGATGAGGGAGAATCAGAAAGGGAGAAGAAGTGTGCAATTCCATGTGGACTCAGGGCTGGATCAAGGAAGAAGAAAGTAGGAAATGTGAGTGGAATAATATCTAAATAGCATCCAAACAATCAAGAGAAAGGTGTTGAGAGAAGTGAGGAGGAAGTGTGCTGCTGACTGATCCCTCTTCACATCTGTTCACGAATAGAGGGAGGACGAGAGGGAAGAGCGTTGAAGCAGGAGAGAAGAGAGTGATGGAGGAAGACTGCGAAGCGATGAGTCACTGATCAGGAGAGTATCCATTTCTCTGTATCTCTCACGCTTATCTGATTATCAAGTCGATCTGTTTGAATACAAATGCAGTTCTGAACAAGTAATTATTTATTTCGATCGCAGGCATAACATGCTCTTTGAGAAAAGTTAGAATACAACAAAATTAGATAAGATACGGAGCACTACAATGAGCACTCCACTGGGTATTACTCATACATCTTTCCTAGTTCAACGTAAAGCGAGGAGAAGCTGGTCTGATTAGTTGTTGCGAAGTATGACAGGGACGAGGCTAGGTTCACGCTCGGAATGGTACTTGCATGAGAACGCGTTCCTGCAGGGGAGGCTCACTCGGTCTCGTTACTCTTATCCTTCTTCGAGAGGAGATTCCATCAGAGGTGAGTAGTGTGTGATCTGCAAGTTTGTCGATTTCGTTGCATCTCAGAACCAAATTAAATTGCTAGTGTTGATTTCTAATGTCATTGGTCCAGTTTCAAAACAGAGTTGTTCATCACAAATATGAGCTTGGAAAAAAGAGAAAAGTTACTGACCGTGATCCTACTCAGAATCCATAAGTCAGTGCCATCGCTCTGCAAAAGAAGAGATTTGCCCATAATAAAAACGGTTGTTTCAG
Organism: Pristionchus japonicus; assembly: GCA_900490845.1. NCBI lineage: Eukaryota > Metazoa > Nematoda > Chromadorea > Rhabditida > Neodiplogasteridae > Pristionchus > Pristionchus japonicus. The sequence continues at coordinate 343,495 of LS496030.1, forward strand.
GAAATGTGAAACACACAACGTGTTTGGCAACTCACTGTTTTGTTCTTCAATTTCTGTATATGCTTGAAGTGGAGATCAATCGTCATAGTAGAGAACGAGTAGGGTTCTGCAACGAAGTCTATTTCTGAGGAAATACGACAACAATATTCACGAATGAGAAGAAGCGAGAGCACACATTTTAAAGAAGAATGGAAAGCAAAGAGGACAATATAGTGAGAGGAGGGCCCAACTCATCTGATGAACAAGTAAGAAAGAGAGAGAGAGAGAACGCAGAGAGAAGGACTGAGCCGGAGAGGTGTAATAGCGGGATGCAGGATGGAAGACGATGGGGAATGAACGAGGGAGAGGAAGTGTGTGATCACACGTGGACTCGGAGCTTGAGCAGAATAGAAGATAAGTAAGGAAGAGCGGGTAATTTTCTTGGAAAAAAATCTGTCGACCAATCAAGAAATAGAGTCTGAGAGGAGGAAACGTGCAAACCTGATCAAAATCAAGGAGAGAGGGAGGACGTGAGGAATGAGTGTAATAGCGGGAAGAGGCAGAGAGAGAGAGAGAGAAGAAAGAACTAAGGAAGGCAGCGAAGTGAAGCTGATGACGAGAACATTGAAACTCTCTATCTCTTTCTCTTTCTCGATCTTTTGATAATTTTGTCGATCTGTTTGAAACATGTGTGATTCTGCACAGTTCAAGCATCAACGTGTTAATCATCATACATTTATTACTGAATGGATAGGAAAATTCCGAGATACAATACGTGCAGTACAGCTACTGAACCGTGGCATAGAGAAGGACTGCGCGAGCAAATAGTGGAGTATCTAATACAGCCAGTTGCCCTCTCTATACCGTCGGCATTCTTAAGCTTATTGACCAAGAAGAAGAAGACAGTGGGATTCTGAATAGCCTTCTCACTCGTCACGCATGAAAGTAGAAGGTGCGATCCAAGAGAGCTCGTGCTTTTCCATTTCTTTGCAATCTTGAGGATGAATTGCGAAGAACTGAGATCTTCTCAACGAAGAGCAGCGAGTGGGACCTGTAAGGTTATCAATTTGTTTTTTTTTTCTCAGTACAAAACATGTTGCGGAGGAATTACCCATGTAGTTTTATCCATAGCTATCTTTCCCAAAAGCTCAAAAGTCAAACCGAAGAGCTTTTGACATGCAAATGGGTTTATATCTGGTGGTTAATCGCTTACTTTTCCGTCGAAAATATTCATCTTAATCTCCGCGGAATTGACAGAATCAGTCATAGTAGAGAACGAGTAGGGTTCTGTAACGGAGTTAAAACCGTCGATGAATTACGAATAGACAACACAATACGCGAGAGAGAATATGCGGAAAGGAGTGAAGTAAGAATGGGCGATTTTCACATCTGTAGAGCGAGACAACACAATACGCGAATGAGAAGATCATTGAGAAGGTAGGGCAATATAGTGAAGGAAACATGGAGGGAAGAATGTTTTTCAACACGAAATGAATACAAAAAAAGAAAAAAACGAGTTAAACTTTCTAGAAGTGGGGGTGGAAGACTCCAGGCTCATTCACCTGAAGGAGAGAAAGCGAGGAAGAGAAGGGGAGGAGAGGTGTAACAGCGGAGCGAGAAACGTGCAAGCTAGAAGCACGCCCTACTGACATCTGTCGAGAGATTAGGGTTGAAAGAACTGGTGGAAGTGGAGATGAATAGTGAGAAGGTCTCGAAATGAAAATTGAAATGTTTATGAATAACTGGGACTTGTCATCAATTGTTTGAGAGTACTCCAAGAGTCTTCAATAAATAATTTATCCAAAACATTTGAAGGATGTCCATGATTGGTCGAAGCGACCACAATCTCAAAAACAACACAAATTGTACCATGTTCCTTCATCGTACTCATCAATCACATCAAGCAAATGGCACGAGGGTCATCAGTACAGTCATTGAACTTCACCGCTTCGAGTATTATATCTCCCCGAGATCTTCTCTTCATTCCGAACGTCAGTGGCTAACAGTTGTAGATCAGTTCACTTGGACAGCACATGGGCTCTCTGAATTGAGCAGTCTCTCGTCGCGTCTGACTGACGATACAGTGATGGGAGAAAGAGTGGAAGATGGAAGAAGTGCAATTCGGTGGAGAGAAATAACGCAGAGGACAGAAGGACGTTTGAGTATCTATCAGATTGATCAGTAATATTTATCTGGACACTCTCAATAATCAACACAATTCGGCGAAATTGGCCGATGGGGACAGACAAATCCTTCCTTTATCTCAAACTCGGTCGCGATGATAGGTCCTGCAAATTATTTTGATACGGTCTCTTTCCAGCCGCACTACATGTTCCGAAAGCACAACTAGCCATGCCATAACAACATTGGTTCGAAAAATAACATCCTAATTTGTACAGATTGAAGCAGAACCAACCTCTCTCCGATAAGTCGGCCAATGATGAATCTTGAACCGAAAAAGAGACGAAGTGACCGAGACAATGACTGTTTCTGCAATGGTAAATGCACTCATGGCTTTTCAACGAAACTAAGTCATCCAAAGCCAATTTACTAATGAGTGCGAGAGGAAAATCCGAAGCTTCTTCTTCGAAAGTGGAACCCTCCTACCTTGCATCCATCTTGATCCTTCTATTATGAGCAATAACACCAAATCAAGTCATCTCTGGGAGAAGCCAAGCTACTTCTGCCTATTCGTAGTCTCCTTCTGAACGCAGATGTGTGAAGCAGTTGAATTGAAAAAGGGTGGTGAAAGAAGATACTATGTGATACTCACTGTTGCATAATTCCTGGGCAGTCGTCTTGTAGAGAACGAGTAGAGTTCTGTGGAGAGGAAGTGATTAGAGACGGTGAATAATCGACCAAAGAGCACATCGAGCAGATGAAATACTTGCGAAAGATCAATAATCTACACTTTCAAAAAGCGAACAAAGTGAGGAGCCAGCATTGTTCATAGCAATTCAGAGAGAGAAGGAGCTGGGGTGAAGAAAATAGAAGAAGAAGAATGAATGCAGGGTGTATTCGCGAGAGAGCAGTCGGTCTCGAGCGAGAGATTCATCTCTTCTATTCACACAATCTTTCACCGGTCAGAGAAGGACGACACGAATCCTATGCATCTCAAATGTGTCCTCGAAGATTCATGGAGGAGAGTAGGAGATGTAACGAGTGAATTCATGACTTGCTAAGAGTTGAATAAGTATTGTAAATCCTAGGGACGAAACTCACTAGGAGAGTACTAGGAGAGGATCTCCTTTCTACCTCGCTTTGTGTAAGAAAAATCGTTCAGCGATCAGTTTCTTTATTTCGAAATTCTCACAACAATCACAACAATTCGATGAGCTGAGCAGATGGAGGAGCACGATGAAAGCTTCCTGCCATCCCAAACAATTGGTCCAACCAATTCGGTATGCAGCCTTGGCCGACCCGATGAGTAAGGAGAGAAGGTTCGTTCGAGGCCGTCAAGCAATCGATGGTGCGAGAAGGAGGTGTCTGAAAAGAAGAGTTTGTAAAACGAGGCAGGTATTTTAGACCCGACCGGGTAGGAGTGAAGAATGAGAGTTACCCGGGGTAATGGAGAATGAAATTGTAACGTTAATTTGCGCTTTCCCGGGTAGATCGCTCTTTTCGCGGGTACCCGATATCTCGGATAGCGTTGCATTTCAAACTCTACTGAAAAGGTAAAGGGGCATGAACGTCCGTGTGGCCGTTAAGCGTCTATGACCCAAAGGACCGAAACGTTCTCGTTATCTTTGGAATCTCTCTTTCTTGTCTCTTTTTAGCATTTTATCCGTTTCTGATCTATTGGTAACCTCGTTTCGCTCTAATAACTGAAAAGTAACCATTCAATCCTGAGATTTACATAGACATAAGCTGCCTGTTGAAGCGAAGCTAGGTTGCAAACAGAACAGAAATGGTAAAGCTGCTAAGAAGAGACATGGAAGCGAGATTCTTAGAGATGTTCACAGATGGTCAAGGGCCATATTTTCGACAGACATTGATGGCAATCAGAGATAATTATTTGAAAACACTCACTTATGATTTTTGACGCATAGCTGTCGTCATGCAGAGAACGCGTAGAGTTCTGAGGAGAGGAGAGTGATTACCAAAGAGCTATAATCAATCGGCGACCATATGAAGCAAGTAAAATTCTCAGCGGGATGTTCTGCACGAGGAGCAACCATTGGAGGTAAGCTAGTCAAATGAGGACGAGAAAGAACGAAAAGAAGAGCGAAGGGAGAGGACTGAGTGAAATCGCGTGAGCGAAGTGGAAAGAGAGCTGCGTCTCTTCTCTTTACACCCTCTATCACCGATCAGAGAAACGGGATCAATCGAGCTGTCCAATGCATCGAAGAGAGAAATGGAAAGGAGAGAAGGGAAAGAATTTGATGACAGTGTGATTGAGGCAAAGAAACAAATCGAATGAGATAAATATGAAACCAAAATAATATAAAGCCAGTGAGAAAATCTTCATAAAATTGCTTCGAACATCGTTGGGTGCGCAGTATTTGTTAAATTCAATGGCAATTTATCACGAGATAAACTCAGGACAATACAGCGAGAAGCGAGATGATGAAGAGCGAAATGACACTGTTTGTTGTTGTGGACTTGGGAACAGTGAACGGTTTCGGCCTTCCATCGCTTTCTTCGATATAATTCAGGACCTCAAACACCTCCCTGAAGTTGTAGAGCAACTCGTTTCGGGATTCTTCGGGAAGAGCAGCGATCACTTTCACCTGTAATAATCGTACGTTTTGTAAACATGGGCATTAGGGATGCCGGATCAAGTTCCAATTGGCTTGGTTTTTGCCTCTCTCATCCAAGCGCTTGGTTTTAATCCAAGTTCTTGGATGGTCACTCTCCACTATTTCCAAACTCTCTCACTCATTTTCCACAAAGCTTGGCTTTCCTACCAAGCAGTTGTTGTACCTGTCATAGTGGTCAAGTGCTTGGAACTTGAACTTGTTCCGGCATGCCTAATGGGCATATCAACTCACAAGCTCACCATCCGATGACGACTGCATGAAATTGGGAAACTGTAATGATACATGAAGTTTTCCTGATACACTGTCTCAAAACCTACGTCGAGAACGAAACGCCTCGCTTCATTGGTCTTTAGCAGAAAGAATCGCTGATGAATGTATTCTATGAACGGAGCAAGCGCTTTATGATGCAGTGGAGCAGTTGTTTTCAGCTTCTCAAGATCCTGGAAAAGCAATGAATAACTATTTGTATAATTTGGGAATTCATTCACCTCAGTATAGTGTGAGAAATTGTCGCGCATGAATGAGAGGTAGAAATCTTTTGCAGGAGTGAATTCATTGTGTAGAAGACCTTTGCTTTCTCCATTATCGAGTCCGACCAGACCTGTCATCTCCGGAAAAATCTCTATAATCAGAAAATTAGTGAATATAATACTTTTCATTGGGCGTGATCGATAACTCATTCGGCTGCCACCATCCTTTGCACGGCACGATTAAAGGAATAGCGAAGAGCATCCCGCGCATCCTATCAAATATTCAGAAAACTCACAGAGAAATCGCGCAAACAATGGGAATGGAAAGTCAGAGTGAAAATGTGCTTCATGGTTCTAGACGCTTCTGAAATGGAATATCTTTTCTTCGATCTCGAATGATTCACGAGTGACTAACCGAAAAACTATCCCAACATCTATCGACGTAGTCGAAACCTTTGACGCCATCACGGTCAGAATTGTCGATGCTTTTTCAGAAAGAAATATCAGAGTGTGCTGATATCTCAAATTATTCACTATACACATTTTATAAACTTTCATCTGATCTCAGAGTGTTCTATCGTTCGAAAAAGTTTACAAAATTATTGATCTGATTCAATAAGAGCTTGGGCACTTTGCCTAGAACAAAGCGGCATTTATTCAGTTCAACAATAATTAATGATGACGAGAAGAGCTCAGAGCTCATACAATGAAAAGCGTGATGATGACGAGAGAAATGACACTGTTTGTTGCCGTGAATTTGGGAACGACGAACGATTTCGGCTTTCCTTCGCTTTCATCAATATAATTGATTATCTCGAAAGCCTCTCTGTAGTTGAACAGTAACTCATTTCTCGCTTCTTCCGGAAGTGCCATGAATTTGTCTTTGAGCTGCCGAATAAGTTCGGGCTGCAAGATTATTCCATTCCACATTTTTGCTTCGCAATCAAGAACTGCACAACTATCCTGCACAACTATCTGAAATCATACTTTTCCTATGCGAAACAATAGGAATACTCAACCTCAACTACAAATGCCTTGGCAGCTTCATTTTTGAGAAGCAAGAAACGTTTGTGAATGTATTCGAAGATAGGAGCAATAAGTTCGTGTATCATTGGCGCTTTTTTGCTGAGCGTTGCAAGGTCCTGAAATATGAGATTGTATATATTTTTCCACTGGATACTTTACATCATGGAAATGTTTGAAGTTCTCGCGTGTGAAAGTTTGACAGACGTGGAAAAAATACTGCGCTTCTGTGGAATCTTCGCTTAGCTCATTGCTCCTGAATGATTTATTGAGATCGACAAGTCCTTTGAGTTCAGGCAGAGTTTCTTTAATCACTTCATTAGTCTGAAAACAGCTGCTCAAAACGCTTTGGTTATGGCAAATTTTGACACTCTTGCACTTACCGGACAATAAAGCGAAGAAGAGGATATGATTCACTGGGCTGGTGGGAGTGGTAATGGGGATAGTAGAGGACGGGGAAAGTTCAAGAATGCCCAAATTTGAAAACATGCACTGGTGCACTCACTCACCAATGATCTTCTCAGTGATATTTGGCGCTTGATCGCATGAAACGAGAAGGGGAAACACAATGAGGATCCAAAACATCCTAGAAATAGATTATGCATAATGATCCTCAAACAAACAGCACGTAGCTAAAATACTGGGAAAATGCACAGTCTCTCATGGACTGATACACGGACGAGAATGAAAATGAAAGGATCTTTAGATGAGAACTTAACGTATGGGTTGTGTTTGGTTTTTCGGAATTTTAATATCGCTTTCTCTCACAATTTGTTCATGATTCATCCAGATATCAGATTCTTTCTTTGTGTGACATCTCATTTCGAACGATTCTTCATCTTTTTATCCTGAGATTACTGAGAGTTTTTGAGAGACAATAGTTGAAACCATGTTTATGAACTATGGCGTATTTGAATTTTCTCTTATTTCATGTTGTGGATCAGCTTTACCGGGTTTGTTTGTTGAAAAAATATTTATCGAAGATTGTTGGCATCCATTTAGTATGGAATCTCGATCCACTTCGGTTTGCCATGCGACTCATCGTCGTAATTGATAATTTCGATGACCTCCCTATAGGCATGAAGCAACTCATTCCTTGCTTCCTCCGGAAGAGCCATGATTTTGGCTTTGAGCAATGCGAACTGCAATATTGTTACATCAGAGATCCACTTCCCCTGAAATTGCTTACGAATGGGCCTTGATTACTTAGGACGAAATTTGATTCCACCAATGCAGGCATCTGAAAAATAGGTTAATTCAACCGGTGATGATCGCGAATTACACTACCTCGAGCACAATGCGTCTGGCCCCTTCCGTCTTAAGCATAGAGAAGCGTTGATGCACGTATTTTGCCAACGGAGTTAAATGTTTGCTGATTACAGGAGCGTATCTTCCTAGGATCACCAGCTCCTGAAATCTCGCTGTTTGAACTTTATTTGGGGATTGTTTTACTTCATCGAAGTGTGCGAATTCGTCGCGCATGAAAGTGCGGCAGAATTTCCAGAAATAGTGCGGCTCATTTCGGGACATCTGGTCGTTCTTTATCGCCCGCTCGACTCCGTATATTCCAGCCATTTCAGGGAAAATCTCTGAAGTTGAAGTTCATCAAGACCATGAAACATAGTTTCGATATAGCAATGCAACCATGAATTTTCATCTAATTTCTCAAAACATTCACTCACCCACGCACTTCTCTTCTTCTTCCTTCTGTGAAGCACCAGAAACCAAGAGTGGAAAGATGATGAGAATCCAGAACATCCTGGACATTTTCTAAACGAGAATCGATTGAGAGAAATAAAAAATTGCTCAACAAGAATGGTTGCTCAAATGACGGGATGTTGGGTATTTATAGAGGAAAAAAATGAATCAGAAAAAGAGAGGTGACAAATAACGGTAGGCAAGATAGCATTCCTGGAAACGCTATCGGCAAAATGAGAAAGAAGCGAGGAAGCAAATAATGGAGAAGTAGCATCAATCAATAATATTAGTGGAGGTAATTTCTTCGATCACTTCGTTGAGAAGAAGGGTCAGGAGCAATCATCATACATTTCCATGCTCATGTTGCGTTAAAGATGCCCAACTATTCAATTTGAAAATCATAGAAGTGAACAAAAGTATCATCATTTTAATTCGATTTATTGAGGGCCAGTGAGCTAATCTGCAACCCGGAACCCGGAATACAAACTCGACCAAACTGGCCTGCGCTGTTTTTATTCAATAATGTGCTGTCATTAGGAGAATCAAAGCAATACAATTCTAAGTGAGACGACGAAATGTGAAATAACACTATTAGCCGGACTTGAGAATGGCGAGCACTATCCTCATTAATTGTCTTTCCTCAATATAGTTCAGAATCTCGAACACCTCTCTGTACTGGTAAATAAACTCATTTCTCGATTCGTCCGGAAGAGCGTTGACTTTGGCCTTGAGCAATTCAGCTAATGTCTGCAATGTTTTTATTTTATTTTTAAAATCAAATATTAAACTGAAACCTCACCTTTATCTCGTCTCCGCATGATTCTACAACTTTCTGCGACTAAAACGACGCAAATTCGATACATTTGTGAAACAATCCAACCTGATATACAAAATCCTTTGCTGCTTGAGTCTTGAGTAGCGAATACCGATGAAAGACGTACTCTTCCGTAGGAGCTATATGTTTGTGGATCGTTGGTGCAATCCCTCGGAAGAATTCCGAATTCTGAACTTGATTTTTGTTTTTAACTTCATTCACTCGAATTTCACTTTAGAGAAGCTCGTGTAGTCGTCAAATGCGTTCGAGTAAGTTGCACAGTGAATCGCCAGACATACGCCTTCGTCATTACCGATCTCATTGTTCTTCTTTGCTTCATGCAATTCTGCCAATCCCTTAGCCTCAGGAAGAATGGCTGAAATTGTTCAATTATTAGCTCGATTGAGCAAGATTCGGAGTGAGAGAGAAGCCTTTATGAAACTTTTGCAATCACTGCAGCATGCACTTGTACAGACTCACTGACCAACGATCCCTTCCAAATCGACTTCACTTGGAAGTATGCGAAGAATAGTGATGAGTAGGCAGAGCATCCTTGAAATATTTCGATGGACTGTGGATGAAAAACATAAAAATAAAGAAACAGAGAAAGAATGCAGGAAAGCAAAGAGTGAGATTCATGACAAACGGTTTTTATACAGACGCAACTGAAATGGAATGAGAAATGAGGAATATACCCCGCATGATTCACGGATGAGTAACCCGAAAAGAAAAAGATGGTGTCATCAGCTTCGATCAACGTGGGCGATTCTTTCTCCTTCTCTTCAGCCTTTTGGCTGAGATCAAACTCTTCCGAGGAAAAATTTTAAAGTTTTGAAAGAGTATGAAGTGCCAAGGAGTCTTCTGTGATTTCAGTTGATGCGCTCTTAAAGAAGAAGTATTCTTTTAGTTACTCACTGTCAATCATTTTCCTGATTAAACGGCGCGCATTGTGAAAGTACTCGCGATCTTCCACTCTCTACAGTTGCCAAGTACGACATCATAAAAGGCGACGAGAACGGCTTGCTTTGGTCGCATTCGCCTTGCCATCCATAGCTTATTGCATCCATAGCTCAATCGACGGTAATGCGACAATTCATTTGAAATGTCGCTACTTTTCGATACGGTTGGGTACGAACAATATTTTCATTCTGTCCTTCCATTCTGTATCGGAGCACTTGCACATGTGGCTGCTGTGAATCTCTGCTGTGAATCTGTACGCACTTCCAATCACATCTTTTACTTATTGAGAATGTGTGAGTGTAAACACAAAAATATTGTCGGACAAATCTGGAATATTAATCATCTAATCAGTCTTTTCTTAGTTTTATCTTCTTTTCCTTCGTCTCGTACACATGAAGGGAGCTATCCTGGTCTCCTGGTTCTTTGCGAGTTGAACTTATTTCTTTCCATTTTCTTCCGCGAACTCAACATCGAAGATTGCCGCTGAAACTGAGAAGTAAACAATGAAAACAACTGGATAATGAGCGAAAACGAAAACTATTTTTTTTTCTCACATTGATCAATCTAGTCGATAACCAAGGCCGCAGTGTCCATCGTAGAGAGCGTGCAGAGTTCTGTCAATAATGCATTTTGATCAAGGAAAATCAATCGGTAAACAGCGAAATCGAGAAGAGCATAATTCATTTGAAACTAATTGGAGGAGAAACGAGGGAAGTTGTTTTTCGCCTGACCACCAATGACAACAGACTGGGCAGAAGTGAGAGAATGATAGGTGAGGGGAGAATCTCGACGGATCAGTGTGATACTGATCAGGTGGACGGATGAAGAAGGAGTAAACATCGAGACTGAGACTAGGGAGATCGCAATCTCAAAACAGATCAGATTGATATCAAAATCACACATTGCTCACAAAATTGAGAATTCGTTGACGGAATATACCGGGCAGCCGTTGGGACAACACTCCTCCTGACTCATTGTCAGCACTTGCAGCAATGCACGCTCGATTTTGAGCGGAACGTGACATCTGTATTTTATCATAGTTGGATGTTGGATTTTAGGGCATTTATCGAAAGCAGACTGTGATGTGCGTTGCCGGTCACTTCTGGATTCTTGCGAAAGTGGGCCCGATTGTGATAGTGGTTGTGGAAAAAACCCGAATAATTCCCGCACGAACGTAATGAACAAATTACAATTAGCGTAAAGACGAACAGGCGTGTTTGGCCAGAACTTGTTAAAGCTATTTATTCCAATATTGATCTTGAAACATCCATTGATGAGATATCTCCACATTTCATTCCTTGGAGAATTCTTCTGGCGATCATTCTGTGACTTTCCGCGAAGGGATCAGCTGAAATGAATCACGATTCGTTCAAAACCTCTCTAGAAACTAAAGAAAGAAACGGCAATTGGAAGTTAATCTCACATTATAGATTTTTCTCTAATTTGTCGATACTCAGGGCGACAATGCCCGCAGTAGAGAACGAGTAGAGTTCTGCCAAGATCGCTTGATGAACAGGGAGAACCGAATGTAAGATAAACGCATAGAACACAAGAACGGAAGGTTCACGAATCAAAGAAAAGATCAAAATATTTGTAGGAGAAGCGAGAGAATTAGATACGGCCCAGTGGCAGCAGGGTGCATGGACGAGTGAATAGATAGAAAGGAAAAAAAGAAGAGAGAGGAATCTCAGTGTAGCACAGATCAGTGTAACAGTGATAGGGTGGATAGAGGATGACAAGGTGAACTACCGAAAGAATGTGAATGATTCATTGAAGTTTGAAATCACAAGAAAACAACAGGTGATCGTAACAACGTACTCTGGAGACCATTCCCATGCAGGGTGTTCTTGTCTACTGGAATCATTGGCTAATCTGGATCCGGAGATATTCAATTGATCACACATTGTTCCGGGCATAATTCTATTGATGTTGAGCCGTAATCCTGTCCTATTTCACTAGAATACAATTTCACCCAACTCCCGACATTTCTTAACATCTTTCCCCCTGTTAGAACGAATTTTGCGTTTCCTTTGCTTTTTTGCTCCTCCATATGAGTCGGATTAGGCAAATGAATGTTGTATGCTCCAGTTTGTCGATGCGTTCGCACCACTCCCATTGTTTTCTCCACACAATGGTGGACTATAGGATTATCTTTTTGAATTTTCCCGCAAAACCGTAATAGAACTGCAAATTGATCTCGAAATTTAAGAAATTTGTGAAACGTAACGCTTTTGTTACAAAATGAGAATCGAGATGTGTTTCAAAACTGCTTTAGTATCCTCAGTTTGCAGTTTCGTTAGGTCAACCCTCACCCTTGTCTGTCGGGATAGAACGCTGTGGCACTCATGAGGTTGAGGTATTAGTTGAAAGGCGTCCCATGCCTAAAATCCTTTCCCATATTGCTCGGTCAGTCGGATGACCGAGTGATAGGTTTTTAAGCTCGCGAATGATGAAGAGCAGCAGCAATTAGCACAAGCTAGAATCTATTGGAGCTCAAACGTCATCTCATCTAATCTGTCAGGACGTTCATGAAACTCTCATTTTTTACAGAATTGATTTTTTTAGTGTATCGCACTATTATAAGCTTCCCTGCTTCTCATCACCGCAAATGATGTAATCGAAAATTTCAAGCATAAACTTTGACGGGTGTCTGGCATTTAAAATTGGTATTACTCATCGAACCCCAAGCATCAGCGCTTCTCTCCATCCCAATTCGTCCCTGAATCATCCTGGCAGAGAATGTTATTTGCTTTTTTCCTACCTTTTCCTGCCTGTTCTCGTACTTGGTTCATTTTCTCCTTACATTCACTAGAGAGTGAAAGAGCCTGAAAATTCTTTCTTTTTCATGCAATACCGATAATGAGATAATTATGAACAACTATATTCGCATTTCTCAAAATTTTCGAAGGCTACGTTAATACGCAGGCGTTGCAGGAATGAGTGAAGTCCTTCGCCTTTTCTTACTCACTCTTGTTGTTCTTCCGCTCTCAATTCAGTTGATGTGCTACAAAGATTCCGATGAGTACCTCCGCCCGGTGAGCTAAACTTTACGATTTATGATTCGTTTCGTTCTTTCAGGTCGATTGCGACAATGAGCCTTTTTGGCCTGAGGAGAAAGATCCAGACCCGTTCTATTGCCTTTCGATCAAGCATAGTGCAAAACGATTTATACAGGGATTAAAGCCAAAAAACTTTCGTACAGAAAATACTGAATCTCTCTATTGCGACAGCCACCATCACTGCTCAATATTTGCTATGAAGAATAAAACGGTAATATCGTGTCAAATCAATTTCGGTTTAGTTCATTACTAGTCTAATGAGCAGCCCGTCTCACAAGACTGAACGCAAAATGTAGAGAGTGAGAAAAATGTAGAGAGTGCTATGCAACCTAAGACGATAACGAGTTTTTTTGGCTGGCCATTGAATACATAAATTATTTCCTTGATATTTATACGAAATGATTCAGAGTGTTTGTTGGTGGCACGACCATGAGCAAGACTGGGTTTGCTGTTGTCAAGAAGATTATTGCAATACTCCCTGGGACCGAGAGGCTGAATTGAATACAACTGTATATTGAACGCGACCTCTTCTTCTATATTCACGTATTTATTTCACCGTATTCATTATATGCATTCACATATCTATTTCACCGCTGATAAATACACATGCCCTAGCCCTCGTGTTTGTGCAATTTGCTATGTTTTTGTCATTTTTGAATTCGGTTTTAACTCAATTCAAAAATAAGCACAATAAAAATAGACTGAAAAGAAAACGGACATGTAATTTCATTGAAGAGAAATAAGTGTGGTAATTGGGGAGGTCGGAAGCACGTATGTGTCTGTAAACGATGAAGAGATTAGAAAAAGACATGCATTTTTCAAAGATTCTGACTTTGTTCAGACGAGCATGATTCATTCAATATCTTTGTCGAATGCCGCAAAGCATTTGGAAGGAATGAGAGCGCGCTCTCTCTCTCTCCTTTTTTTTGTTTCTACTCAGCAATCTTTTTCTTTTAGATGTTTATTATTCCAAGGGGTCATCAGGTTAAAATAACCGAAGCACTTAAATTGTAAATTTAATGCTTACAGTGATGTTCTACTATGGACACCGCATTCTGATGCTTATTTTCGTTCCACTTTCATTCGGGTTTTTGTGCTTCACCGGGCACAGAGTGAAAGGAAATGAATCCCGTATACAAGTGGTATTTTTTTACAATTCAGCAAAAGGTCATTGATGCAAATCTTGAGAAGATTCTTCAGTATGACACTTTCTTTATTTATATTCAATAACTTCATCCAAATATTTACCCACGAGCAATAATAACTTCAGAAGACACTCTCCAGGTTGATTGCAAAGACTTGACGAACTGCGCCACTCATACAGTCAGCGGAAAAGGACACAACGAGGAGTTCTGGGGATGTTCGGATCGCCGTGACGAAGTAAGCCTACTTCGAAAACCCAAGGGAAAACGGATTTTTTCAGCTGAACTGTCGTTTACGAAAAATTATCTGCAATCAATGATGTAAATAGTCGTTTTCAGGACCTAGGATGTTTTAACGCAACCGGTAGATCTAACGTCACAATAACCAGTTGCTACTGCAAAGTAAATCTGTGCAACGTTCCCTCAAAGAAAGCAAAAAAAGGAGTTAACTCTGATACTACTCCGACTCTCCTCCTCTCCCTTGCAACGATCGTTGCCGCTTCTTTCGTATAATTGATCTGCTCTCTCACTATTTCACGCCAGAATAAAGATTGTATTGCTTATCTTTTGTCTATGTGCACATCGATATGTAGAAGCAACTCCCTCCTTTCCTGGAGTTAGGAGGAGAGTGGGTGGAACTGTGATATAACGAACTCATTCACATTTGCAGATTACAGTAGTGCTTAGAAAACCTCCTCTTTTGGCTAAAAAAAGACTATATTGATGAAGATTAACATTATAGTGCTCGATGCGTCAGGACCTGTCATTAGTCATCCTCCTTTTTCCCTTTCTCGAACCCTAATGAATCATCGAGAAAACGCTATTTTTTCATCTTTTCTGTCGGCAGAAGCGTTCAGTATTGCCATCTATCTTGCTCTCGTCATATTTACAGTAATGCATCATTTTCTTACCGTTCTACTCGCTCTCACGATTGTGCCGCACGCTACAGCAATCAAGTGCATCAATCAAACCAAACTTGTCAATGATTATTACCTTCATGGAGAAACGGTCATATTCTTTTCTTGGTTCTTCATCGTTGAAATGATACTTACATTCCGTTCAAATATCATGTACAGATATTGTTTCAGGATATCGGTACTTTGTTTGACACAGGAGAAGTTGTCGTGCAATGCAATAACGACACGAAATATTGCATGACACAAGTGCTCATCGTACCCAAGACTAGGAAAGGTCTCTATACAGTGATGACCGTCAGAAAGTGTGCTGATCGGATGGAAGCGAATTACTTGGTTAGTTGATATCAAAAAATATTCAAAATACTTTATTTCCAGAGAAGAGATGTTATATTTCCCTGCTTCAATGCGCCTTACGTACCTGACGAACACGCTAATCACTGGCCTTATTACCTCGGGGAAGAAAAAGACAGTACAATCATATGTAGCTGTAAGGGCGATTTATGCAACGCCGAACGGTTCATGATGAGCAACCCTTCAATCGGATCAACCTTCCTCCTTGCGGCAATCGCTGCAATTGTAGCCACCCTTACTGCACTGCTATGATTTAATTCCACGTTAGAGAGTGAATCATATTTGAATCTTTCATTGCCTACGTTGTCGATAAACAGTTTGTCGAACAGTTTTCGCGACTAAATGACATACTAAATTTTTTTTTAGATTTACATATTTCTCTCGACATCTTAAAATGGGCCTGCGTACAGACAACATTTGTGAATTCCACGACTCGCTGGAATGTTGGCAATGACCCCCACCTCTTGTCTCCTTGCATCCCAGTTGCCTGACTCATCAGCCTAGACCTTTCTCCTGAAACAGAGCACCGTCTCTGCCCTTTTTCCTGACCCTCTTTACCCATTGTCAATCCGACTTCACTCTAGGCCGCGCTCCTAAGATGCAACATTCGACTGTCTCTATTCATTATGCACTGTCGAGCCAGTTAGGCATAACAAGAGAGTATGGAAATGGGAGAGACCCAGAGAGCTCCTGAAATGGATACAGGTGCACTCTCAGAATAGGCACAAGGAGCAATCGAACCAACAGCCTCCGTTGACTCACGGCTTGCGAAGGATGAACAGCTACTTCTGCCAGTTTTTCTCGAACAAATAAGGTCAAGGAGCTGATAGAGTTTTTTTCAAAATTAGACCGCATTCTCGAATCCCTACCAGGTCCACAATTCGTGCGTGAACTGTAAAGGCCAATTTCTAGTCAATCGCCACAGGTTGTTTGCTGTTCATACAATGTTTGCTGTTGCGTTGGCTGACCGGCGAGATAGTGTGTATAATCAGGATAGTCAGAGGGTGTCTACGGAATGAGTGAGAGAGGGATTACGCTTGAGCAAACGGAGTTGTGTGAGAATGAGTGTGCCCGAAGGGGCTGTTCGGGGCTGTTCGGCTCTCTTTTCTCCTTGAATGGCATGTAGGCACTCCCTGAACCTTACCTTATGAAGGATCCGTCTGAAAGACCAAACACGTTCAGGTTTTGCTTTGTTTGGAATGAAGATTACGCTTGAGCAAACGGAGTTGTGTGAGAATGGGTGTCTGCCCTGAAGGGCTGTTCCCCACTGTTCGTCTCTCTTTTCTCCTTGAAATGGCATGTAGGCACTCCCT
>LS496030.1:366523-398239 GCA_900490845.1 Pristionchus japonicus
TTCGGCGGCTGGTTGATCTACTTCGCTCCTCAAACGATCTCGACCAAGTGCGACTATCAAATGAGAAGATAAATGTAAGAAGATTCCATCCCTTGACCCAAAGACACTTTGAGTACGAAGATCCCAATCCCCTCCCTAAAGTTGCGTCCTGCAGGCCCATTGCCTGATGTCAGGATAAATATCTGTATCTGTATATCTGGTCTCTTAAAGAAGATATAAAGGCCGTTCAGCTCCATTCTTGTCTCGACTACTCTCCGTACTACGCGCAAACACTAGCGTGATCTCGTCTTTCTCTCCTTCCAGCCCTTTTAGAGTTGAATGAGGTGCTGTCTCTCCTTTTTTAGGTACTCTATCCCCTGTCTAACGGAAGAGACAGTGCTAGTAAACACGAAACATGTTAGAGCGCCTTCTAAAGTGTCCGAAGCGTGTCTGAAGCGCGGTTGAAACAATGGAATCTCTCGTCTCTGGAAACCTTCGCTTCTCATTTGTCAGAGACGAGTCACAGTCAAAAAGCGGGGGTAGCATGTCGCTGAACCCCGGGTACTTGAGGTCATTCAGAGCACTTTTTGCAAGGAGAAGACGGATTCTGGAGAGACAGTATCGTCTTACTGTGGATTCGGTGCAAGCGAGCTTGAGCAAAAAAACGGGCCAAAAAATGGCTAGCTTGTCTGTGGAAAGCATTGAGATGGATCCGATTGCAGATCCATATCGTGGCCATTCTCTGAATCTAGAGTTCGAAATGCAGGCCGCCTCGTTTCACGCACTCTCTCGCCGGTCAGAGAAGCGAAAGAATGTATAAAAGGAATAGACGGCGATTTGCATTTCAAAATCTATTAGAATCCTTGCATTCATCATCTGTTTTCGCCGGTCAGGGAGGAGGTTCTAGCGAGCATCGAATCAGAAGAATAATGTTTGTACACAAATTCGACCGGGATGAATCAATTATCCCTACAGTTACTTCATTTCTCGAACCCGTGAAGCGTAACTCAACTGGTTCAGTTACGCAAAAACCAGTAACACAGCTCAGCCACAGGAACGCAACTCAGTTACATGAAAATCCTCATGTTCAGAATTCGAAATATGATCAATTGAGCTGACTGAAATCAAAGAACTTCAGACCCCTCGAAACGTTACGCAGACGGGAAGACCCTGTGCCTATTCTTCAATTAGTCGTGTCCTCTACACTTTTTTCGTGTGTAGTCTCGTCTTCAGCTCGAACAATGGGAAGAAATCCGAGTGTGAAAACGCGCAAACGCACTGACTCTCTCAAATTGGCGTGCTCTCTCGCGCTGTCTGACCATCTTAAGAGAACGCGGAACTGAGAGAGTCATTGGTCAACCTGTGCACGTTTCACCGCGCCAGCTAGAGACATCGGGAACAATCAGGGCGCACACCCACTAATTAGTTCGAAATTAGCCACGAGTCTTGTCGAGAGTGAACTTCAGAGTTCGGGCAACATCGCGGCGGTTTGAGCTGGGTAGAATATGTTTCACAATAGATTGAAATCACCGAGCATAGCACCGAAGTCAATGGATCAGTGACTGCGCCTGCTATCACCTTACTTTTTCACACGATGTTGACATCCTGCCAATTTGAAACAAGGGACATTTCACCCCTCTTGACACATCACTCCAGTGCTTAGTCGCCACTGTGCCTATTCTAATCACTTCTCGTATCTCTGACCTGCCAAAGGGAGAAATCGCGCCGAAAGGCAAAAGAGCAAGCAGAATCATCATGTTTTCCCCTAATCCCCCTCCCCCCGAAATTAGTCCCCCGCTTCTCCCCTTCACATGTTCACTGAGCAGCAGGCGATCTCCCTGACGATCACCATTCTAGATCACAAGTTAGAGAGCACGGTAAATCGAGAGACGAAGACCAATGTTCGGTGAGAAAATCAGTGATAAGCTGATAGAATAAGTCGAAGATGAGCTGATTAGTGAGGGAGGGAGGGGAGCGAAGAGCGCGAGGGGTCAGTGAGATCGGGTACGAAGGGATTAGGAGGGAAAACAAGAGCATCTTTGAAAATGAGTTTCTTAGAAGCACTTGTCCATTAACATTATGGTATGGGCTTCCTACTATGTCGATTGGGATCTATCAGTAGCTCTGAAAGTCCGACTAATCTTGAGATGAGCTGATTAGTGTAGAGATGAGCGAAGAGCGCGAGGGGTCAACGAGATCGGTTGTGAAGAGGGAGAAAAAGGCAGAAGCATCTTCAAAGATGGACGATAAGTGTTTTCATGCCTCTGGAACAACATAAAGTGACCATCGAATCAGTACAATGTAGAGATGAAGTGAGATAAGGTCAGCAAGATCAGGTCTAGAATTGTTTGAAAGGGAATGCAGGAGCATCTTTGAAGAGCATCTTCTCCGAAGATCATGGAAATTTTCAGCACATTGAAGATAGAGAAAAGAATTGAAAGATCTTTAAAGACCAGTGATGAGTGTTTACAGCACTGAAGCTTCTGAATGGATTGAAAGAAGATATGAATAGAGTCCACAAGATCAGCGATGAAAGATGAGAGAAAACATGTATCTTTGAAGATCGTGTACATTATTTGCTTTGCGAATGAAAGATGCCGAATACAGAACAATGAGCAAACGTGAAGCAACCGTGCCTCCCAAGATCAAGAGTTCGGACCTGTTTTGTCGCGTTTTCAGGGTGTATCAGATTCTGTTCTGGCATGTGGGTCTGTACAATTGGTCTTCAATGGATCACGCGAGCTGTATCAAGCACTGCTTTACCGGAAACAGCTGATCATCCAAACATGGTGTTGAGAGATCGGAGCACAACCTGCACAAGCTTTTCACCTGACGATCAGTGTTAACTGGATCACGCCCGAAAGTGATCCTATCACGTCAGTGATTTGGAAATTATGCGTGAATCCTGCTTCCTTTGCCAAGCTTGTTTCTCCAGTATGTCGTGGATCCTTCGATCCGAAAGAATCCCTGCCATCGAATGAAAACCGAACAATGCCCACAACAGTGTAGTCGTAGTTTGAGCAGGTACACAATGGATGAATCCACCCTATTCGAGATGCTCCAGGTATCTCCATTTCCCATGCTCTCTCGTCGACCAGACATTTTCCCCATTGTGTTAGCTTCTCGATCGTGGATCGGATGTGAAGGGAGAGCACATAGATAAGCTTGTTCACTCCTCGTTCCATTCTGTAGATCTTCCCTGGATCTCCTCATTCGGCATGGTCTATCGCTAGTCAGAAACATGCTTCGATCCAAAGATAGACGGCGGATTGGGTGGATTGGGTTGCCTTTCGGAGAGGGAATGTTCAGGGCAGGGCAGGCTCTAAGAAGAATCGAGGATTTTTTTTGGAAGACGATTCGTTTCTGATACTGAAGTTGAGAAAACTCTAACGCGTTGCAATCACCTCTGAAACATATCGAAAATGGAGCAACCAGGACTGAGGAATAATACTCAGACATACTCATAGCTTCAGTGGCGCAATGCATCATCAATTCATAGTACATTTCGCAGTTCTGCGCACACTTCTCGCGCAATCCTGACCCAACTCTCTGAGGTGCTAAATAGACATGCGGACAAAGAGTCCGTTTGTAGGCTGGATTCTATCGAATCACCTTGTCTGACAAGCTAGAGATCGCGTAAATCGAAGAGATCACCTCCCTCATTTCACGGCTTCAGTGATAGCTAGAGATATGCATTCTCAACGGTCAGAGAGAGGCTAGAGAGTGTGTGACATGGAGATTCAATGGCCCGAATTGCGCACTCTAGTGATAACCCTCGAGGATATCGGAAGGAGATAATGCACTCTTGCGCAAATATGAAGTGAGAAGTGACAGAGATATTCGTGGTTTCCGTGAACCATCCCGATATGGTGGAGATGTGCTAGTCACCCTTATCTATTTCCCTACGATGATCTCTACGTCAGTGTTCAAGTGCTAGCTACGATTGTTCACACTATCACCAAAAGCACGGATTCTCCTACGGTTTTCAGTTATAATAGGACAGTTAAGCAAAATTTCCCTACGATGACTATCATGTCAGTGAACGACTACAGAAAAGCTGAAAACCTTGTCGGGCACTAGACCGTAAACCTGATCTTTTCGTTCTCCAGACCCCTTTTTCTCCCGCCTTTCCTCCCAAAATGAGAGCGCGCAATCAGACAGAGCTCTTCTTGAGAGATACCCTTATGCCCGGCGGCAAAAACCCATGTCCACCTCTCTCCTCCTAACCTCTTCTCCCCTTCTTCTCCTCCTTCTGTGTACCGACCACTCCTTCGTATCTGACCTCACTCTCCTCATCTTTTTCTGCTTCTACACACTATTCTGTGCGCCTTGTAAGGAGAAAAGGGGGCGGTCCGGCCTGTTCCGAGTATATAACCCGCCCCTAGGGAGGAGAGGGAGGAGGCAGTGCTTGGGCCTGGAGGCGAGCTCCTGCCTTTACCATATTCACTACCGTTCCCTGTTCACCGTTCCGTGCCTGATTATCGATTGATTGCTAATTAGTGGTTGCTAATTAATGAATTTATTAATTGCTAATTAATTAAGGAAATGCGCCCGTCCGCCTACCTCATTCTGTGCGTGGGTATCGCTCTGCCAGGTTGGTGCTTTCATCTCGATTTCGTTCTTCTCATTACATTTGCTTCGTTTCATGCAATACATCCGAATGCATTTCACTTTCTTTATTTATTGTTTTCGAAGCGGATAGATTTGATGATGTGAAGTTTTCCCGGCCGAAAATACAAACTGCATTGATTCTGAAACTGTATAGCGCTTATTGCTCGTTGGGATTGTGAGAGGAGGAGATTTTCAGTTTATTTAGTCAATTAACATAATTAATTAAGTGCTCGGCACCCCTGCGACCACCGAGCAACTCCGGCAATGGATCCTGGCGAACAGAAAGGGGTAAGAACCTTTTTTCTTCCCATTCCTCGATATCACATTTCTTCTCGAACGCTTTACCGCTAAAATTTTCGCAATGCGTGTTTCGATCGAATATGCGCTTTCAATTAATAATTTAGCTAATTAGCAATTAACTAATTAATAAAATTCAGCCTCCCCGGCAGCGAGGGTAGCGGCGAGGCCACCCCTACTGGAGGAGCTGAAGGCGATTTGGCGAGCACGATTTTGAGGTGAGAACAGACCTTCCTCATTCTGGACGCTCGTTGCACTCTAGCCGAAACCATAACCATTGAGCTGATATGTTTCACATCTTTCCTATGAAAGCTATTCATACCCGATCCACAATTGATCTTCGTCATTTTGTTCAATTTTGGCCGTTACTTCGAACAGAATCATCCTTTCCGTTCAGGTTGTTCGGCTGGGAGAAGTCCACCGAGTCCCTCGCCACCGTTGCGTAAAACTAGCTTGTGCTTGATCCTATACTTATAGGAGCGCATAACTTTCCCTGAATACTAGAATATCGACCTATAAACATCGTAAAATATGTTCAGGTTGTTCGGCTGGGAAAAGTCCACCGAGTCCCCTCCCACCGTCTAATTCGTGTTAGAGCATAGGGTAGAACAGAAGGGGACGCAGATTAGAAGCGTCATCTTAACCTTAAATCTCCGCGTAATCGCGAATGATATATTGTACAGGTTGTTCGGCTGGGAGAAGTCCACCGAATCCCCTCCCACCGTCGTTCCCCGCACAGCCAAGATGATCGCCCCCACCACCACGACCACTGAGGAACCATCAACGACCGTGACTGAGGCCCCAACGACCGAGGTTTGTCATTGCATTATTGACTGCAATTTGGTGTATTGCACCTCTCAGAGGGAATCTGTGAAAGATGGTGAAATAGGTTTCGCGCGCGCGAGATAATGTCTGTTCGAAGTGGGTGATCAATGAATCTCTGATTTGACCCTATCAGGAGGTGACGACGACCCCCTCCACCACGACGACCGTCGAGCCGGAGACCACCACGACGAAGAAGATTGAAGGTACGGTAATCGGTTACTGTAACCTATTGACTGATTAGCCGATTGACTGACGAGAAAAAGCACTAGGCAAAGATGTCCTGTATACTGCGCTGTGGTGATTCGTTGTTTTGGTGAATGTCGCTGAGAATCCTAGGAACGTGATGACGTTTTCCATCCGCTCAGCTGACCTCTTCCATCTTATCCCCATCCTCCCACCCTGATCCGCCTACAGAGTTCCCCTTCGAACCCTCCGTTCCCTGTAATTCGATACCTCGCTGACCGCCGGCGTTTTTCTCATGTAGGAAGAGCCAGCGTTCTGTCCTTTCCTAGCGTAATTCAATCCCTCGCTCCACTGTTTCTTCGCCGATTCGGGTTCCTAGGAGGCGCACTAGCGGTATCGGATGACCTAGTGGGAACACTGAAGCAATACTCTGGCTTTCCCGATTCCCATACTATCATGCACCGCCTGACTGATGAAGTATGACTCGAATAAGGTGCAGAAATGATCCGTAGCCTTACTAGGAACCCTCGCCTTTCGAGATTTCCGTACTCCTTATGAGTACGATCGACGCTTTGTCTTTATCCGCTATACAAACAAACAACACCTACTTGAGCTGGAGTGTTGACTCTGATTAGTGGAGTTCTAAGATCAGTGGAAGGGAGACATCAAGCACTATTCCAACTTCTTAAGGGATAAAATCACTGAACCTCAACCGAGCCAAGCTACCAAAGGGATATGCCGGGGACAATACAATCTCTTCCACGGGGTAAAAACTGCGTGCCAGCAGCCTCATCTTTTCCTCCTTCTGCCCAAATACGGGAGTGGGGCGAATATTTTAAAGATATAATTGTTCGACGACAGCTTTGGAAGAATTACAACTCTATGCATATCCTGCAAATGTAAAACGCCTGAAACTCAACCGAACCTTTCACCGATTTCTTTCTCTCATTCAGTACGGCTCATTGTATCACCCCGTCTACTGAATGACAAATCTGCGTGTCTGTTACGTCCTTTCCCTGCTTCGTAGGATTATGAACTTTGGGAAAGAGCAGAAATTATTTTGGGGACAAACATTTCAAGGATTCAACACAACACTGCGGTTATCCAATAAATGTGAACTTCCTGAAACTCAACTGAACCTGTGTCTTTAACCCATTTCTTTCAAATGCACAGTATTGATCACTCACCCCCGTCTACTGAATGACAAATCTGCGTGTCTGTTACGTCCTTTCCCTCTCCTGCTCAAATACGGGAGTAGGTGCTTAGTGCATCTTTCACCACACTCTTAGAAGAGAAGAGGGCAGTTTTTGCTTGCAAGCTAGCGAGCGATGCTCTAACTCTCTCCATTCTGCCTGATCTCTCGCTCAGTCTAGTAGGCGAGAGATCAATAGAGATGCGGAGAGCCGGGTGAAGTGACCGGTGAATAGTATCCAATGACGCATCTTCTCCTCTTCAACAAGAAGCGAGATCTTTGAAACCTTGCCTCAGGGGGCGATGGATAGAGTGCCAGGGACCGATCGATAATGTCAAAGTAATGAAATCACAGAAATGTATTCCTACGTGGCTCATAAGCGGTAATGCTTAGTGGAAGCTCGACAACTATCGATAATGATAGGAAAAATCGTTAATCAATCACTCCTTCCAGTCTGCCCCTTCAACTCCGAACCTCTGATCATGTCGGGAGACTACGCCTACTGCAAGCCTTCTTCCGTGGGAGACTGCCCCGTAGGGTTCCTGTGCGACCAGTCCTTCGTGTTGGGCAGGTACGCATTATTTGAACTTCGGTCTAAGTGTTTTCCTAAACCTGAACCTTAACCTAACCTTTAGCACTTATTTCTATAGTTCTCTTATTTCTGGGGTGGGCTACCCTAGGCTTCCTGTGCGACCAGTCCTTCGTCCTGGGCAGGTACGGTATCTCAGTTATCGATTGATTGAAGGGGTACCGTAACCCAATTATCGATTGAGTGACAACTGAAACCCTTGCGTGTTCTTTTAACGATTCGATGTGTTTCACCGTCTTACTAAAGCAACCACTCTGTCTAAATTGGTAATGCGTCCATCGTTCGTTATTTATGGAAAACAAATATTCGAGCCTAACTGACTCTAGTGAGAACCTCTTTTTGCACCCCGATGGGTTCACCCGGGTCACTATCCTCCCTGACTAAGGTTGTTCAAACAAGCGCGCGTGTGCTTTTTCTGGAACTAATCCTCAGTTCTCCTCCATCTTCTGTATCCCTTCTCTTCTGACTCTCTCAATAACACACTATCTCTCACCGGTCATCGCCTCAGGCGTTGTTAGAGAGGGGTGAACAAGACTGTTTGCCCTCTCTCCTTGTCCCCCTCTTCTCACCACGTCTTGTCACTACACGATAATCACCCTCATTGTTAACGACGACTATCCTAATAGAGATTCGAGCAAGGGTCTGACTCTCTTGATTTCACACACTATCTCGCTATATCCAACACAATGAAGATTTGTATACGAAAAAGGGTGTGAACCAGAGGGAGCACCATGTGAAGGGGTGTAAAACTCAAATTGTCAACAACCGATAAATTCCAGATCCATCTGCTGCCGCGACACGCGCCCCAAGATCCTGCCGGTGCAGGGTGAGTAGCGCAAATTGATCATTCTCGCTCCACGATAAAACCTGACTACCGTAATCTCATCTACCGTACTCTTCCCCTCAGGATCCCAATCGACCGTCCGTCCTCCGTTCTCGTGGAACACCGTCACCCCGACCGCACAGACCCCCAAGTCAGCCACCACGAGAAAGGCGCCCTGGTACATCAAGGACAGGTGAATACTTTGTTTCGACAGTTGTGTGGATGCCGATAGTCTGACTTGCGCTCGTTAGCGGCGATTAGTAGGGAAGACCCATAGTCAACAACGAGAGAAGCGCCCTGGTGGTGGTACGACAAATCAGAGAAATCAAAATGGAAACGACCACCTGGGCGAAGTGAGAATGGAAGAATGAAACGAGAAAACAACTTTTAGAAATGCGACATTTGGGAAAAATTTGATTGGAGTTTTGACTCTCTCTTAATCCCACGCTCTCTCGCCCATTTGCATAGGATTACAATCTCACTCTCTCCCTCTTTCATAGTCATTTTCCTAGATAATTTTTCCCAAATGTCGCATTTTCTAATCTTGTTTCTCGAGTGGTATTTTCCAATTTCATTTCTCACTTTTGTCGTACCACCGCCCTGGTACATCAAGGACGGGTTGAAATTTTCGCTGTCTTTGTTCCCTAATCAGGCCAGCTATTATTGATCGTTCAATCATTACTCGTTTCCATAGACTCTCTGAAACTCATTCCATTCTCTGCTCTTCATGTCACAATAGAACACCAGAGCGAGAGACAACGCGAAAACGAGAGAGCACCCTTGATTTTCGACTGATTCTAATACAAATCATTTGCAGAACCGCCTGGAAGGCCATCTCCGCCAAGACCACCGCTTCCCCGATGATCTCCCTCCCCGAGAAGCCCGTGAAGCGCGTCGAGAACACGTAAATATTTTTGCGTTCCGCTAATTCCACCGTTCCGCTTTCGTACTTACGCTCGTTAGCGCCGATTTGCAGGCCCGGCCCTACGACCGCTGAGCCCACGACCACCACCTCGACGACCACGACGACTGAGGCCCCGACGACGACCACCGAGGAGCCCACAACGACGACGACTGAGGCCGTGAAGACGACGAAGAAGGTGAGCTGCGGAATGTGGTGGACTTGCGGTGGTTAGCAGCTATGGGAAGTTCCTGTAGAAAACGACCGACTTTTCGAAAAGTGCGCTGCAGAATCGGAATAAGTTACACACGAGCGATGTAGTGAGAGCACGAAGCAATTGAGTGATCGCCGACCGGCTGATGCTATTCGAACAGCTCTCATCGTGATACTCTCAGGCCATCAACAACCCGTGGGCCTCCCTGTGGACCTCGACTGTCGCTCCTCGAGCCACTGTGAATGTGTCCGTCCTGCAGACTGGAAATATCAGACACCTCAAGGTAATTATTCTTCGATGCGTCGTTTCATAGGGGCTTTCTATCCTGAAAAGAAGATATTAGAACTGTCAATGTGTCCTTGCTGCAGACTGGCAATATCAGACACCTCAAGGTATTTTTCTAGAACTTGTGTTCTATGGGAGACGAGAGACGGAAGGCAAAATTGAAGCCATTGATGTTCGTATCCTAAATCTAGATAGTGAAACATATCGGAGTGACAGCGAACAGAGTGGGTTATCTCTGGAAGGCAAAATGGGATCCTCTTCCTATTTTGTGCACGTATCCTTTCAAAGACAGAGAAGGCTCACGGAAGGAAGTAGCCTTTAGAGCTCTTTATGGTTCTTTCTTACGGAAGTTAAGATGAGCTGATAAGATAAGAAGAATGAATGATAATCGATGGGCAAGGCGCCTAACTGTATGGGTGCCGTACGAGCGAATTGATAAAAGAGGAAAGGGCAGGCCAAAGGAGAGATGGGTGAAGGAAGTACGACAAAGAATGGGAAAACTATTGTGGAGTCTATCTAAAGAAGATTGGTCCCGACTTTCCTGATCAGCGCTTTACGCGACCCCTGATAAATACTGATACTGATACTGATGGTTATTTCTCACAGAGGTCCATGAGTTCAATTCTCTGACGCAACTTCTCATTCCTATAGGTTTCACTCATTGACTATAGGTTGTCGGGAGACACATCATCGATAGACGAGCGACGCATGGTACACAAAAATCAATCAATGAACCTTTCCAGGACTCCCAGCTCGAGATGGTTGGAACGATCTCTTTGATCAACGACAACGGCTTCTACGTGCTGGTGGATACGGGAGCAGCTGCCGATACGGAGCGACTCCTTCACAGTGAGTCATTGAGAAAGGACCTTTCATAGTTTATTCAATGAAGCAGAACAGAACCTTCTACAACCTGCTTTTTGCGTTCGCGTGAATTGGGTTTGGGCATGTCATTGTCGTGAGGTCTGAAGGTTCCTAACGAAAAAAGTATTCTAGCTTGCTGGATTTACCAAAATGCTGCGTGCATTGAGTTTCACAAGAGCGAGTTATGGCATGCGCACAATACCTCTCCAATCTAGTTGAAGATTTCACGCTAGAAAATATATTGCATTCGTTTCCCGACAGAACTCGCAACACTCCATTGTCAAGGGTGCACACTCCTCTCATTTCTTATGTGTTTCACAGAACTGACTTACCACCTGTGAGCCATGCTTTCTCAATCGTGTTAGTTTCTTCAAGCCAGAACAGTTTTATCCAAACACTCAACAAACTCGCAACATTCTCCATCAAGAGTGCACACTCCTCTCATTCCTCCCTGTTCAATCTCCCCTCGACTAACCAATCTCATTACACTAACAACTCCTTCTTTCGATTGCCCCTTCTGCTCTCTCTATTTCACGCAGTCTCTAGCCCTTTCAAGCATCCAAGGATTCCCCAACTCCAAAACGACTGAGAAAACGACGAAGGGGAAGGAGGAAGAGCGAAGAAAGGAGGGGAGGAGAGGTGAGGAGGAGGGGAAGGTCTGCCGAAATTGAATTGGAACGTGGAGAGACGAAGATGTTGAAGGAGGAGCAGACTACTCTCTCCATTTCATGTACTTTCTCGCCTGTCAGGCAGAGGGATGAAGTGTGCGAAGTAGATAAGCATGAGTAGGGACAAGGACCTCTCGAAGAGAGCCTCGGCCCCAAAAGAGAAGAAGAAGAAGAAGAGACTCAGACGGAAGGGAGTTGCGCGCGCGTATGAGGCCCGGCCGAGGTCGATTTAGTCGGTTGAAGACCTAGTGGATCCGGCTCCGGCAATTCCCGGCTCTCAAACCCGACTCCCTAAAACCCGGCCATGCACGCTCTCAACGACCTGGACATGGGCGAACCGTCCTGCATCGGGCATACAAGGACGAAGTGGAAAGTCGTCGTCGTCTCACAGTTGGATCTCTTCCTGATACTTCCGGCGTTGATCAAGGCCGCCCACTTCTGGATCGTCTATCAGTAAGTCCCGGTTCCCGGCTCTCGCATTTTTCGACGAATTTCTATAGAGCCGTCATTTGCTGACCTAAAACCCGGCTTCAGGCAGAACGACCTCTCCACGCTGGTCTTGGTCCTGCTGGCTCAGCTGGCCGGTTTTCTCTTCCTGGCCGGAGTCATGCTCGTTGTTGCACTACTTCTGGACAAATCCCTCCTGCTCATTCCCCTGATCCTCCTGAAAGTTCTGCTCTTCCTGGCACTAATCGCCACCTCAGGAGTCCTCGCGTACGCCCTCTGGTTCCGCTTCGAGGACCTAGTAACATTAGTTCTTCACAACACTCACCTGGATGATCTCGATGAACGACCGGGAATTAGAATGGCCTCGATCATTTTAATCACCGGCTCAGCGGCCGCGGCTATGGCTGAACTCTGGTTGCTGATCGTGCTAGTACGGGCGTACGGACAGTGGACGGACCGGGAGATAGAGCAGGAGGCGCAGAGGTTGATCCGGGTTAATAGGTAAGTCCCACCTTAGCTTACCTTGGCATTATGAGACTTCTTGGATATCTGGCGTCTATCCTTACCATTCTTGCGTCCCACCCGTTTTGCTCGTCCGTGCTGCTGTTCTGGGCCAGATATCCACGAAGGCTAAGGAGCCGATCTTAGTCTCCGACCTTAACCTTAAACTTAACCTTAGCGCCTAACCTTAAGGGTGAGGGAGGCGGAGAAACGACGGAGGCAAGCGGAGCGGCACCAACAGCAGGAGGAGACCAGTCTGTACATGTGACGCAGGTCGAGGGAGAGAAGTGAGGTGGAGGGATGTTGTGGTGTCTATTGTGCTAAAACTAACCGAACTCGTATTCTAACCCCATTGCTGATGATTCTTAGAGGACTGCTCATGATTTATGATAAACTGAAAGCTTAAAACGGCTTTTCGAAATTGAAGATTGTGTAGGACCTTCTTTTAGCCCTGTCCTTGTGAGCGAGATCCCGAGGTCAGAAGGATTAGGGGAGGAAATGATGAATTCCCGTCTCCCTTTAGAGAGGATCTCGCCCTCTTTTCGTCATTTCTCTATCTCTTTATCGAGCAAACTCCTTCTTCAAGACGAGAATACTCACTTATTTTCGAGAGGTTTCTAGCTGAAAAGAGGAGAAAAAGATGGAAAAGGAGAAACATTATGCAGATTAGATGAGCAACACTGCCCACTCAGTCTGAAAGGCATGACATGTGCTGCCAATTTGCTAAGTGCACCGCGCACCACCATCATCATCTCGCGTACAACTTGTTGCATTAGGCAGATTAGAATGCACCCGGTGCACGGTGCACTTTGCTGATTGCCTGCATTGACTTGCAATGGGTATGTTTGAAGTAACAGCGAGGGAAATATTGGTGGAACAGCCCTGCGCATTAGAGAAGGCTATGAAAAACATTGCAACTCTGAATTTGAAGTCATTGAGAAGCTCGGTGTTGTGTATCGAAAGACGTAGTGATCACTTATCGATCACCTACCGTACTTCTCAGCTATCAATCGATTATCGTACTTAACCGCCTAATTGCAGGTCTCTCGAAGGAGGACGTCTCGCTCGAGCAGATCAACACCGTCGTCATCACGCACGCCCATCCCGGTACGGTATCGATTGGTCTTTGGTTACTGTAGACCTCAGATATCGATTAGCAGTCGTAGCAAAACACAGAGCCATTAGCACGCCCATCCTGGTACTACCTTTGAATACTATAATCAGGAATTATCGATTGACAATCGAAATACTCAGATATCGAGTAGCTATTGCTGCCTACAGTAGCTCTCACTTCTCAATAGGTGATCGTCATAGTTAATGAGCACCGTCGCAAACATTAACAATCCGATTGCGAATTTATAAGAAATCTATGAAACATATGAGGTTGTGAGAGAGTGCGCCTGCATAATTACTGAATTCTCACATCTTTATCGATTACTATAACCCACCGTATTCGTAGGTCACGTCGGCAACATGAACTTCTTCGCCCAAAAGCCGGTCCTGTTCCACTCGATGGAGTACATTGGCAGACACGCTACGCCGACTGAGTTGAAGGAGGTACAGTAATCAATGATTATCGATCGAATCTCTAGGATGGCACATTAGGCAGTATTTGTCATCGGAAAGGCATTGCAAATCAATCATTCGAGCTTGTCTATTTTGGATGTTGTGAGAAGGATGAAACACATCGTGAAATCGCGAAACCGTGTTCTTGACAAAATCAGTTGTCGATAGATCTTTTACCGTAACCTTCCTGTTAAAGAGACCGTACCGCAAGATCTCCGCCAACGTCGAGGTGTGGAAGACGCCCGGACATACGCAGGTGAGCTAGTTTTTGATTTATTCAATGTGCTGAAAAGAATCATTGAGTGCAAAAGGTACATGAGATATTGAACCCACTGTGAAACACAATGCTTTCCAATAGTTTCGGATTGCGCAAAAGGAAGGCATGCAGGTGAATAGATTGATCGACTTTTCACGTGTCCCGAAGATTTATTGTGTGCAAAAGACACAAGAGGTCTTTAGCCTACTGTGAAACATTACGAAAACGTACCAAAGTCCGTGTGTTTTGCCGATTGAGCTATTTCTGACTCTCATCTGCCACAATAACTAGTTGTGGTAATGATATTGAGTATCTCATCAACTGTTCCTTTACATCGCTTTCTTCCTTTGTAGCACGACCTCACCGTCCTGGTCCACAACGTCGCCTTAGTCCTAAAACACTAATAGATATCTTAGGGTGCCTTAGGTTGCTTTTTTCTTTGCTTTTTTTTTAAAAAAAACGCCTAAGGATAACTTAGTCTTAAGAAAAAAACTCTATTCTAACATTGTCCTATTCCAGCACGACCTCACCGTCTTGGTCCACAACGTTGCTGGGTACGGAACGATGGCCATTGCTGGCGACCTGATCCCCAACGAGAACCTCATCTCGAACAAGGTGAGATATCTAGAACGTTCTACCGCCCTACCATTCACAACTATCCGTGAATATAACAGACTCATTCGTTGGGTTTGAGTTAGATGGGTTAGAACGGTGGCCATCGCTGGCGATCTGATCCCGAATGAGAACTTGATCTCGAACAAGGTGAGAATTGCCTATCACTCGAGCAACCATCGTTCGAAATGTTCTTCGCAATAGCGATAAGTTCCGTGGATGGGTAATCTTCCTAGTAGTCCTGTGCTTCACGGTTGTGAAAACATATTAGCATGTCTAATACCGAGACACTCATCTCAAACAAGGTTTGTTCTGTTTGAAAGTTCGATGATTTTTGAACACCGTAATGTCACGTCAAACGTAAAACAGTAAAGTATGAAGAATAAATGTATGAAGCACTCTGAAACGCAATACGTTTTGATGAGTTTCAGAATCAATTCAAATTCTGTTGATTTCTGATTTTCTGATGGGTTGACGGACAGGAATAGTAAAATACCATAATTTAATCATGAACGTCTAACGTGAGCGACTTGCTCCTCGATTGATTGACAGATTGATGCACATGTGTAAGGAGCTGATGAGTCATCGACCAACAACAAATCAAGTATATAAAATTTAATAATCTAATATTTAATAATCCAAAATCAACCATCATTTCCAGCACGACGACATGGCCGACGAGGGCGTGTGGGACTCGGCCATCAAGCGACAGGTTTGTCCTTTTCTTCCTTTTGTACCCTCTTAGCACTCTAGCGTACTCCATTCTGAAGAAAAACTTAACGTTTTCTATATCACTTTGTCAATGCATTGCATTGTCTGAGTGAGCGACGAAATGGTGGGCAAATCCGAGATTGATGGAGTGATTATTGCAGAACGCCAACCTCATAGTGTGCCTGGCACAACTACAACTGAAAATATTCACCATAAATGCTACATACACGAGTTAACGATACCATGCCCCATACATCTAAACGTTCATGAATACTCAACATCATCAACATCATTGCAGAACGCCAACCTGATTGTGTGCATGGCTGACTGGATCGTGCCCGGCCACGGACAGCCGTTCAGGGTGCTCGCCCACTACAGGTAAATCATGTTTTCAATTCCTTCGGGGAGAAACCGCTTGTATTCAGTAGAAAGCGTTGCCGCAAAACGCGATGAGCCTTGCCAATGCACGGCAGTCAGTCACCCTATTGATCGGTGAATCGAGTAGCGTCGTCTGATAGCTTGCTTTAACCAATGTATGTTGTTTGTTGTTTGTGCATACGAGTTAGGAGAGGCGCTGATGTTGTTTCGAGAGCCCAAAACTGGCAGTTATGTGCAAAACGGAGGAGAATTCGGCCCCGTAATTCGATTTCACTGGCCGCTTTTACGGGTGGTTTAAAGGAAGTTGCGTGCCCTATTCAGGGGATATTTCAAGTGAACTAGGACACTCTCTAGTCTCAATCAGGAAGTTCTGTCATTCTGATGAATTACAATAGAGAAGCCATGAAAATTGGTTTCCTGAACGACATTCTTTCAAGGAATCTGTGTCATTCTCATGTCTCGGAATAGAGTAGCAGAAAAATGCTCGCCTTTGACATGATCTTTCCCTAGAGCGTAGTCTCGCTCAATCCTCGATTGTGTGAGATCTCATACGAAATCGAGAAGAGCTTTCCCTTACACATTGTCGTGACCTCACTTTCCATTGTTCCCATCGTTTTTGTCTCCAAATGTATCTCAAGATACCTCTTCGCACTCTCAGGAGCACTGTCTTTTTCTCCGTTTTTCCCTGATGTCTAGCTGGTCGGAGAAGCGAGAGATTGTGTAGAATGGAGAGAGCTAGACGCTCACTCTGAGCACTCTCAGCAAACACAGAGTGTCCTTCTAGGGAAAAATGGCTAAACAAGGACGCGCTTTGGGGTGAAAAGAGGCTCGAATGACACGTATCCTGTGACAAAGACGAAATCAACTTGTAGGGATTCAGGGGAGTCACGAAAACCCTGTTCAAAGTTTATTGAAACCAAGGAAAAAAGCGCCTTGGCTCATAGAAGATTGAGAATTTTCGAAATTATTTTATTTTAATTATTTTAATTCCAGACAAAAGGCCGGTTGCACGCGACTCCTTGCCCAGAAGCATCTGCTCAACAACTAAGACGAGACTCCGCCCCTTTTCCGAGACTGCATTTTCCTCGAGACTCCGCCCCTTTCCCGACCGCGCCGACCCCGTTCTTTCCACATTCCGTAGCTTATTAATAATAATTAATGATTAATAATGATTGATTAATAATTTGTGTTGTTATAGGCAAGTGTTATTGCCTGCTGCCTTTCACGTGAATTGTCAGTGCCTTTTCCCCTCGCCTACCGTAATCTCACCTTCCGTCGATTACACCGTAATCTCAAGCCCATCGATGATTGATCTTTCACCCTACCGTACCCCGCAGTTGCTTCAATTCGATCGGTTCTGATACAACAGGCCGCGAACGATGTTTTCTCCCTTTGATGCTCATTATTTTCGAAAATCATACCACTCTCTTTCCATTTTACACGCTATCTCGTCCGCAGGCGAGAGAGTTTGCGAAATTGAAAGACGGTGACCGGGTTTTCGAAATGTTTCATTATTTTCCCCTCGCCCGCACTGAAAGTGCTCTGGATATCTCGGTACCATCCGCACTCATAATCAGTTTCAGTTCCTACTGTGATAAATATTTGAAATTATGTGCCGCTGTCTTTATTTATGGCCTCAACTAAGGTATCATTTATTCATAGTAGAGTCAGTTGTCGATCACATAGATTACGGTAGCAGATTAGACTAAGATCGTGAAGTAGATTACGGTAAATCAGATCATCACAGTGTGTGTGAGCGGAGGCTTGTTGGCATCGAGAGCCTCGCGGAACTTCCTGGAACAGTGAAGATGAATGCAACTACGGCCGTCTATGCTTCTCTCATCGGAAAGGTAGGTGATAAAATTCGTGATACGAGTTTGCGGTGATTTTTTTTCAAAAAAAGAGTAGGGAACGAGAGCGCTGGGTTTAAAAAGTTATTCATTTTCAGGTGTGGCCAGAAATCAGTAACGACTCGCCTATAAGCGCCCGGGTAGGCAGGCGGTGTCGGCGGCTTGGTGTGCCGGTTGGGAGTGGCGTAGGCGAGCATGAATCTGAGGATAAATTGTTTTTTTTTTAGCTTGAAGGTCTATCCTGGAATTGCAGTCGCTTTGCGTTATGTTCCCTATTATAATGACTGTGAAACTTAAGAGACATAGATGTGCGAGCTAGAAGTGGAGCATGGGCACTCGCCAATGTGTTTTGTTGAGTTTCAGAATAGAAATAAAAGACAGGAAGGAGCATTGCCGATAATATGATGAGGATTATGGCTTCTCAAAATCTCAAAAAAATATTGCGAGTAAAAGAACGGCTGGCCTTCTCTGTCTTGCAGACAAGATTTTTCTATTTTTGCTATCAATATTTAGTGATTTTCGACATATTCGTTCATTATCTTCATTCTCTTGCAGATCAAGTCAGAGAAGAAGTGCGCCTTCGATGCAAATCCCAATTAGTCACAGACTTCAACATCTACCACCAAACTACGCGGTTTCCAGAGTGTTTGCTACCAAAGGTGAGATGGTAACTTTCTCGAGCACTTACCTTCCCGCCTTCTCCGTCTTGCAAATTAGATCAGAATAGAAATGTGTCTTCGATGCGAAGTCTCCAATTGCAGTGATGGCCTCGAAGTCTGTGCCGAACGCTTCCTGGGCCTTGTTCTGGAATTCATGTTCACTAGTCACTTTAGACTCTGTATGATCAGAACACTGCCATTCCGATGTTTCATTTGCAACATCTTCGAAATTTACTGCAGAAACGCGCCGATAATAATGTTATCGTGCAAAACCGTCAAGCCTCTAGACATCAGTTTGTTTCAAACCTGTAGCTCATTCGCGATCTTCTGCGTGTTGCAGTTCTGGAACTTGGGATCCGCAGTCAGATTGGCGAACGTGTCGTGGATAAGAGATTGCAGCTTCTTGTTGCAGCACATGAATCCTGGAAAAGACGAAGTTCATTGAGCAGCTTTCAAATATTGCTCTCATTTGAAATAAAGTGTTTCAGACCTCTTAACGGATTGACTTATGCTTCGGGAAAAGCTGAAAAGATGCTGAGATTTTAATAGAATAATAGTTCCTTCATCTTGACTAACCCGTTATTTCGAAAAACTGCATCATTGTTATTGAGGGTATCAGCATTGTTTTATACTCTGAGAAAAGCTAACCCAGATCAATGAGCCGACTCACCAGCCTCATTGGTGAAGCACTGTGACAGTGGGTACTTCGGTTTCTGCGGGTACGTATCGTATCCACCTCCTCCATAGCTGCCGCCGTAGTTGCGACGAGTACGGACGCCTTTCGTGGGAGGGGCGCGACTGCAATTGTTCCTTACGTCCTCGCAAACCGGACAGCATCAGTTTCGGCACTTTCCTGTTTTTTGGCCCACCTATTCCTGCAGAGTATTCTCTCCCTATCATTCTCATTCCAACCCCTCATTCCGCTCATTCCTATCCCTACAGGTGGTTGGAGCGGTTGAGTGTGGGCCAAAAAACAGGAAAGTTCCTCAGTTTCCAGTGTTTCTTCGTCCCAAAATTTGCGTAAAATATGCAATGTTTGAATAGAAGCTGAAGAGAGATGTGAATGGAACAAGACCAATCACAACTTACGCCCTTTCTACGAGTTTTCAAATCGTGCATGCATGTCAAATATTTAATTGAACAAACGTTGTAGTCGTAGTCACCCTCTCCGACACTCCATCCACGCGTGCGATGAAGGGCGAGAACAGCTTGGCCGTGATGTCGTCGAATTCTGTGAGCGTTTCTTCAACAGAGCGATTACCTGGGCTACATCATTTCATCGAAGGAAGGACAGATTTTATTTCCAACATGAAACTCACCTAAATACCTAACCTCTTTGCCCCTTTTGTTCACTCGAAACACACTCCATTAGAGGACAAAAGTAACCAAACAAAGTGCGACTAAAATCATCGTTTGCTGACCTCGAGACATGCAATCAGCGATTATCAGTGCATAAAGAACACAGTTTGGTTATTGTTCTTGCTTATTTTCGAATCTCCTTTAGTGGTATTTACATTAGTGCCCGTCTTCGCAGAAACTTGTGGTGTTTC
Organism: Pristionchus japonicus; assembly: GCA_900490845.1. Classification (NCBI taxonomy): domain Eukaryota; kingdom Metazoa; phylum Nematoda; class Chromadorea; order Rhabditida; family Neodiplogasteridae; genus Pristionchus; species Pristionchus japonicus. The sequence goes on from LS496030.1 coordinate 386,485, forward strand.
TACAGAGTCAAAAGCATAAAAAATCAAACTCACGAGGTACTTCCCTCTTCGGTAATGATTCGGGTTGTCGCACGAATATCTGGAATCATTGAATGTTCATTTGTTTTACACTAACAATTCGTCTTTAATGGGCCGACAAAAATTCTGAATTGAATGTGGCAATAGAAGAGTGATCGAAATTTGCTTCATCACTAGGTAATTACTGAGCTTTCGAGTATCGTCACTAAGTCTCGGAATACTGATCGTCGGAGAGCGTGTGAAATGATGATATGCCGACTCTATTCATCACCTGTTTGCCCATCACTTCCACTTTCTTCAGCTGCAGGTTGGAGGGCGGAGCGCTGAAGACTTCCTGAAAATGTTTAATTTATTTATTTATTAAGATATTTAAATTATAAATGAAATTATATTGCTTACGACTTGCTCGACGGTGAAGTTATTTGACGATTGGGCTGTATGGAGGAAAACGAGAGGTAGAAGCAACCGATTCATCTGAGCTTCATTAATTTGAACACGGAAATTATCGCTAACACATCAACTTCATCAGCGCAAGTGAAGAAATACAGAAACGGTAAGCAAATCTGGCAGTAAAGTGACTAAACAACCAATCCTTGAAAGCAGTGGAACAGTATTCATGCAGAAAGCAAGAGTGAGGCATCGACTGAACCAAAGCCAACGATTACGCAAAAGATAATCGAGACTGCTTACAGGAAAACTGCGACAAAGAATTCAATTGTGTGAGCTTCAGCAGTTCTAATTTCGATAAATCGGGAACGAGATGAGAAACGAACGACAGGAAATGACAGCATGCCATGGACTGAGCTGCCGAGCACACCTGCGATTAGATAGATAATCGAGACTGCTTACAGACAGGAAAGAATGGGGGTGGAACAAAGCAATCCTCGCATGGCATTGAAGCTCTGTTCCCTGCTCAAACCCTCCATTTTCATCCTACCTGAGTACTCCCTCCATTTCCCCTTCCTCTTCTCGATTAGACAGAAAGAGATAGTATTTGGATCGAAGAGGCATTGTCAAACACGCCCCTCTGAGTACTGCTCAAGGCATGGCTGTGCAAAAAGCACCAAAAAGCCCGACACTCTCTCACTTTTGCGCGCTCTCTCGCCTAAGCGCCTCAGTCTATCATTAAAAGCTTAGCGGAAGCGAGGAACCGAGGCAAGGCATCCCAATGCGTTTCTTGCCTCGAGGTAAGGCCGGCGAGAGAGCAGGGATAAGTGAGAGACCCAGACAGTACCGTGAAAGGGAGAGTTAAAGGCCGCTCTCTCATATTGGCCCGATCTCTCACTGGAGGTAAGAAAGACTAGGTGAGAGACTGCCAATCCGCCCCTAAATCGGTGAGAATGGAGGCGCAAAGAAGCACAGGAAGAGCAAGACCCGTTCTGACAGGGGGGGAAGGTTAGGGGCGAAGGTCGAGAACACATTGAGGAAATATTTCACCTTTTAGTTGCCTTTAGTCTAATTTGTCGAATTGCGATATTTATTCATTCCTGTCATTACTGGGTATGCAGTCAGAAAGTGACGGTTGGCACGATTGCTGAAGTCTAGCCCCTGATGAGACAGGATTCGGTCTTTTGTGCTTGATTTCTTGCTGAGTAATAAATCAAAGTTTGTATTGAAACCGTGGAGAGTAGAAGAAATTTGACACCAGAAAGTCGGCGTCCGATTACTGTAGTCCACGCGTGAAAGGACGCTAACTAAACATTCTACCTCATCTAAATTTTACATTTAGGTGGGGGTTTTCATTTACAGTAATGATGAGCAACTTTCGCAGCCTTCCGCGAAGCGTGATCTGTAAAATTTGCAATTTTCTGAATGACAAGACACTTCTCAACCTGCGGGAGGTATGATTTTTGGCTTTTATGGATTTATTTTTATTATTAAAAAACCCAGACAAGCAAGTTTATGGGGGAAGTCGTGTCCAAACTAGCAACCAGCAAAACTACCACCATCCAACGTTTCGAATTCGAATGTGTAACTATATTTTTCTAATAATAGTATTTGATTTGTATTACTGTAAAATTCAATTGAGAATTTCAGGAAGAAAATATCCTTTTCTTGGGATTTCATTTCAATAGTCCTAGGAGAATGTTCCAATGGAAACTTTATCTAACTTCTGTTTTCAACAGACTTGGTATCGATTTCACACAATCGGTAAATATGCTCAGACAAGAGGTTCGATTGGCGAGATGATTTTTTCTAAACTTTATTTTCAGCACATGTCTGTTTGGATAGATCCAAGATGCATGCGCGAGCTCTTTTGGTGCATGAAAAACGACGTACAAAAATTTGATATTCATTATCTCGAAATCTCTGGCAATCTTCCAAAGCATCTTGACATCTTGAGCATATTTTCCGATTTGTTCAAGCATCAAACTTTACGGGCCATATGCGCCATGACTGTACGGAGCACGGACAATAGTCGTTTGTTGGTTCATTGATATGATATTGTTCATTATTCCTTCTCCTTTCAGTGACGCATGGTACAATTTTCTTTCGAATGTAAGAGCCGAAAATGTTGAACTTAGCGTGGAGATGCTCAGCAAGGGTCAGGACAGGGATTCCGAACGTAATGTCCTTACTGTGTTTCAGATAGCGTCAACTTTCTATTCAACATTGCACAATTCCTGAAATCAATCACGATTTATTTGGATGGGCCCAATGACAATACTGAAATTGTATCCACCATCAAAATGGTTCTCAGCATGAAATGCGCTGAAGTTATCATCGTATACAGTAGAAGCAACATTCACTGCATACCTCTAGATGATGTAGAAAAGTTGACTAAGGTAAGTCGAATATTTCAATTTGGTTAAAACACTGCCCTTGCAGTTTGTGAGCCGCTCTGACAAGAAAATGCATATACACATGTATCCTATTTTGATGTCCAACGCTCGCACTATATTCATCGATACGCAACTGGGCGAATACACAGTAACGTGCACTCAGCGTGAAAACACTGTTTCTATCAAGCATTTGGCGTTTCCTGCCTAAATTTTGCACATCATTGTACATGATCGTTTTCCGTGCGTTCCCACAGAGAACAAAGACTTTCTTGCTGCTCAAACACGGAAGATGAAGAACGGAACTGAATGACTGTTTATTGCACGAAATCAAGATCAGAAAACAGATTGTATTGGAAGAAACGATGAAAGTAGCATTCACATTCCCAAATTGAGAACCACCTAAGATTGTCCCAACAGTATCGCCAGACTGGCCGCATGAAGGACGAGGAAGATCAGGAAGAGAAGGAAGTGCGCATTCGAGCAGTGCTTGTTGATGGACTTGGGCGAGAGACCTTTTCGATTCCTGAAAGTAAAGTGGTTTGAAATATCAACAGTCAGTTATGTTTCAGACATAACATGAAACCAGATTATAACCAACCAGCTAGTTTTTTTTCTTTATTCCTTTTCAAACAAAACGATCACTGAACACATCGTCCGACAAACCTGTCAGCCAACTATAACGAGGTGGGTGCTGCCATCACATTTTATGTTTCTTCCCCACAACGTACTCCCTCGAGCTTCTTTTGAATAAGAACGTACTCAATCAGCCCATCGCCCGGCGACGGCGGCACACTCGCCGTCTTCAGTAACTTCCGCTTCGTCTTACTACTCTAGCATGAATAACACAATCGAACTTTTGCAAACATTAACTACAACGCTGGACTAATTTCCGAGGCAAATGCATGAACACCAACTCAATCAATCCATCCCCTGGCGACGGCGGGACACTCGCTGTCTTCAGTAGCTTCCTCTTCGTCTGGTCGATCAGAAGAACGGAGATGACAGCCACTGTGATCAGGACGATCTCCCAGAGCACGAACCAGCCTGGAAACGACAATGCACTGTGAAATTTCGTAGCGTTGTGGATGTGAGATTGGTATTTATTTCCATCAAGCATTTCTCGTTGTATGTGCTACGTAATGTGCTCTGGAATTGCGGAAATTTTTCATTCAAACTTGGTTTTGGTTGTTTACTTCTCGTCGATCCCCATTCACGACCAATCCTTCTCATATTCGCTAGAGTGGCTTGCGTAAAGAAAATGTAAGAGATCTCGTCCCCTTGCAATTAGGAAGGCACCAATTTCAGTCAGATTTTCGCTTCAAAAAAATCGGATAAGAAGCTGTTATTTTGACAAGGTGGAACCGTTTACTGCTGACGCTGAAACGGTCAGAGTTCGACCAATGTTTGGAGAATCATCATGACTACATTATAGTTTTAGATCAATACTCAATTGTCAAATAGAGACTTCAGGAGGTATGAAAGGATAAAGGATGCTAGGGAAGATAATTATGGCAAGGTGGAACCGTTTACTGCTGACGAAACACCGATTTGGTCAAAGAGCGAGCAATGTGAAAATGCAAGATCTGACTACATTGTAGTTTTCAAGCAATGTTCGCCTGTCAAACAGAGTCAAAGTCTTCCAAATGATGCGTTTCACAAGCGATGAATCAGTTTGGGGAAACAGGACGGATTACAGGCTACTCAGTGTGAAATGAGATTGCAAAGTAGACTGTCTCACCTATTATGGGCAGAGTCTGAGACTTGGCGAGTGACTCATTCAGAATCCCGACGTTCACAGTCATCGACATCATCGTTGCGAGACCGAGGGAGACCTGAAATTGAACTCGTTCGACACTCCAGATCCTAGACAGTTCGAAATACGGGTCGCCGTCTCCTCATTACACACACTCTCTCGTCACAGTGACCGGTGAGTGAGTATGCAAATGAAGAGACAGCATCCCGTATTTAGTGCTCTAAATAGAACGAGAAGCAAGCTAGGACTCGATATAATCCCTCGTAGAGGTCATGAATACGCTTTGTAAGCGTCATTGAACCGAATGCATGACAAAATAGCGAAGCAGAACTGAGGAATGTTGAGTTTCACACCGTAAGAACCTGATGAGGCGCCGACATACGCACATTCTCGATCGGCTCGTGGACGGAGCCCATGAACAGTCCAAGCAGAACGACTGTGACTAAGAGGAAGGTAGGAAGGATGACAAGCGTGACCCAGAAAGCCGGTCGTCGAGTCATGGTGATGTTGAAGTAGAACTGGAATGAGATCGATGAAGAAACGCATGATATTTTGGGCCTTCGGTCAATGATCTTTCAAGGCCTTTGCAAAATCGAGAAGATAATGCGAAAGGGAGAATATTCAACACAAAGATCAAAACGATGAGGTAAGAAGAGCTCACGAAATCCGCATCCTCATGGAAGGAGTTGTTGAACAGGCCGGTGAGTGCGAGTGCCCATTCGGAGGTGTCCTGAGGAAGTTTCTCGATTTACTATCATATCAGAGACTCGAAGTTCCGATGACAGAGGTTGCATTAGATGGATTGCAAATGCTAATCTTGAACTCGGATGTGTTTCACAAGGAGGATTAAATCTGTTGAGGTATAACGGATCAATAGCATTGACTCTTGCTTCATACCTGAACAAATACGTCCTCATCAATGGTTGCGTTCAGGACCAATTCTTCGCACTTTTCATATTTTTGCACAAACCTGGCTTTTCTCGTTCGTATTCATGACTCATAATATTATAAAGGGGGACTTAGAGTGTTCACCATACCTGAACAAATACATCGTCGTCAATCGTCGTGTTCAGGACCAACTCCTCTGATGTGTAGAACGGAAGTGTGAGGCAGTACATGCAGTATTGGACGTCGAAGGGGAAGCGGAATGTCTGGAATAGAGACGATCACGAAATTCCGTGATTTCGAAAAACTGTGAGTGTTGTGAGGCTTCCTATGCAGGTTTCAAGTCACCATTCTAATAGAAATTTCAGAGTTTGACATTTTACTTGAAACATCAGCATCGAAACTACGACATTCTCCACACAGTGGCATTCGGACTCGCCCCCGAAATTGGTTTGACCTTTCTTTCGCAACTTGACTATATAAGGTTATTTCAGTAGGCAGTCTCACTCACAATGAGTGGTGTTGGTTCTACTAGAGAGCGTATTCGATGACTTCGATTTCTATTTCATGAGCTACTCGTCATTGTATGATTCTTTACGCATTAGTTGACTGTTGATGGTCGATGGCTTTCAGTCGGCTGTTTCACTCAGTGGTGCTTGGCGGACTACTGACTGAGTCTTCTTGCTTTAAAGAATATTTCATGGCTTTCCCATAAACATCTAGTGTTGAGTACTTCTTATTGATTGATTCCTAGCACAATCATCGGTGAATTGTCACGCATGTTCGCTGTGTAGTATCTGCATCTGCTTTATTGTAAACTTCTTCTTTCCCTCCATGCCAATATTATACAATATATGTGGTCTGTTTTTGCGTGTACCGCAAGCTCGCACCCTCTCTGTCCCCAATCTTGCTGAAACCGTTTCCTACGTGTAGTCACGCACGTTTTCGTACGCTGTTTACACCAGTTTGTTCACTTTCGGCAAACTTCTCACCGGTTATTAACTGAAACGCAAGGAAGTGAAAATTTTGTTGGTGTTTGAAACTCTGAAACAGTCAATTTCGAGTGAAACTTCGCAAGTTTTCGGTGTCAGCTGACACTTTTCGCTCCTTGGACGTCAGAGGCGAGAGAGAGCATGCGCATGTGGAGAGTATTCGTGAAAGAGACCAATGTAACCAAATTGCGATTCTTACTCCAATATCAAACAAGCGCTAAATATTAGTAGCATATTAGTTGGAATAACGAGAGGAAAACGAAAGAATTGTAGAAATTGTGCACGCATCCGTGATGACGAGATATTGCAATATTTTCTCGGTTTCACACTAACAGATATCTCTGAAACTCACTCGAAACTTATATTCGAATCAACTTGGAGAGACATGGAACTCACATCGAAATTGCACGCGAACGTCACGTCCATGTACTTCTGCATCTCGACAACGCCGTTCGCTGAGACCTAAACGATTTTTGATTCACTATCTCATCCACCGGCTTATCTGGTATCCGTAGTTTAGAAAATAATAAAAGCTCGAAACCTTGACAAACTGCGCATATCGCGGCGCCAGGTACGTCACTGAGGTGCTGAAAATTAGGTTTTATCGATTTTAGTGCTTTATCAAATATCGATTTATTGATTTTCGAGAATCAAAGTACCGTACCTCTCACAAAACTGCGCTTCCGGCACCCAGACCTTGCTTAGTTTGACGTAGAGATGATCGATGCCACCGTAGTTGGAGGTGTTCCATCGGAGGCGAGGGTCGACCCAGGACTAAACACGAATTTAGATTTCACGCTTTCAAATATTTCGGAAAGAAACAATTGCTTGTGAGCTTGAAATAGCCGTTTCGAAGGTGCTTTGCAATGGCATTTTGAATCCGAATTCTTTTGAATCTTAAAACCTCATACCATTTGCAGTCCGAGTATGTTGCTGTGCTCGAGCGCTTGTTCGTCCTTGAAATTATCTTATTAATTTGAAAATTTAATTTCGAAAATCTGAATGAATGAAATTGCTAACCACAGTAGTAAGCCTCGCGTAGATCAAGCTTATCTTCATCTCTCCTCGTTTCGAGGTCGAATCTGTAGAGAAAAGTTTGGTTTTCTGAGCTGTCAGATGGCCAGGAAAGTGATTTTTTTCGAAAATCAAACTCACTCTTCGCATGACTGTACGGGCTGACGTTGTACGAGTAGTTATCGAGGACGTCTCGTTCCAAGTCATCGATCCAATCGATATCAGCTTCTGAGAATGACGTGATCTTTGAGCCTTCCAGGAATCGCTGGATTGCCGCTTAACCCTACGCCTAAACGAGAAAAACGAGAGAGCGCTGAAGATGACAATGGACTGGTATGAACTCACTCTGGCACTCGGCAACCAGGAAAACCGCCGGCAGCATAACCGAAAGACGCATGGCCCATTAACTGATGCCCAGTTTGCTTCGTGGGCATGAGGCCAGGATTCAAGTGCATTCCTCGAGGCGGAATCGGTCTCTAAATTTCGCAAACTCACTCCTAGGCAAGATAGGGAAGAGATAAGGTGAAATGGAGAGAGTCAAGTGCATTTCCGAGACAATGGGTGGGAGTAATCGTCTCTCTCACATCTCCATGCTCTCTCGACGGTGAGATGACGTGAGAGAGCAGGGAGAAGTAAGAGGGCCAGACAATGGGAGAGAGGGAGTCAGATTACGCAAGCACTCGGGAGGAAGAGGGGGCTACTTCAATTTGGAAATGGGCCGGAGCACCGGAAATTAGCTGGTTGCAAAGATCTGTGAACTGTGAACTGCGTTTTGTTGCTTCAACCCTTTTTATCTTGGCTTTGCCGTAAGAACCACACGCCCACTGGTTTGAACTACGGTAATCTGTGCGTTATTGACAGATTACAACAGTTCAAATATCAGCAGTATCCGGTTTCGAGTTCAGGTTGAAACCTCTATTCTTGAATTTAGTTTGATCAAGTTCATCTTTGTTCCGTGCTAAAACCAAAAAACTAACAGGTCAAAGTCTGTTTACGTCCAATTTTCGAAACCGAGATGTTTCTCTCACTATAATTGCAGCAGTCAGCCCGAGGGCAATTTTCGACCAAAATTTTGGGCAAAGGGCCTGACTCTCTCGGTTTTGCCTGCTATGTTACTCCGTGTGACCGGCTAGATAGTGTGTGAAATCGAGAGACTTGCTCCAATTTTCGATGCCTTTTGCTCGGTTTCTGATGTTCAGTCTCTGGGATGAGTAATGGAAGTTGAAGATAATGAGGAAGTCAGAGAACAGAGGTCGAAAAAGATAATTAACCAATTTCAGTTTAATTATTCTCATGAGCTGAAATTGAGATGCAAGTGAACTACAACCTTCGATCTCAACGAGATAATATGAAAATTAGAGCCGGTCTGTTTCTGCAAATTCTGACGCAAATTCATTGAATTGACTACACTGTTCACTCTATCTGCAATTTAGCAATATTTTTACGAGAAATTATTTTTTAGCTCTCAGAGATGTGTTCAGTAGTGATGAGATGCTTTTCTGACAACAATCAGAGAAGAAAAACATTCCCAGGAGAACAGGAGATGGCGGCTGTTGATAACGCAAGACTGCCTCTCTAAGAGCCCTGTGGCAGAGATTATTATCATTAGAGATCGCTATCTCCTGGGAGTGTCAGCTTCATTATGACTGATTGAGTCAGAGAAGGTGAGATAGTGTGTGAGATGAAGAGGGTCCAATGACTGTTCCCATTGCAGCACATCTCCTCTCAACGCAATCTGAATGAGAAACCTTGGTATTCATTCTGATTGTCTATTTTTCTTCTCATTGTTATTACTTCAGATAGTCGAGTTATGCAGTCGTTGATATCTTGTCACAACATCGAATGAGTCATTCCGCACCCAGGTAAACTCTTCGCTATGCCTCGAACTCGGAAAGGAATAGGTACTTTCCCAATTCAGTATTCTGTCTTATCGGTCAGGGAAACCTAGAGAGCACTCTGAAATTGGAGAATTTGCCTTTCTCAGCGCAGTTATGCACAAGTTGCGCCTGTTTCTAATACCCAGTTACATCTTTCTCGCGAAAAAATGTGACTTTGGCCACTTTCGTAGCTGATTTCTCTAGTCACCTGACCGCGCGGACCCCTAATCAGGCGAAAATTGATGCCGCTCGCTCAAAATCTTGCTTACGCAGCGTAATAGGCGGTGCCAACGCGGCCAGCTCCCGTTTTTCTCCTCGTTTCCCCTTAACTCTAGCGTTTTCTCACCAGAAAAATCAGTCGAGATTGTGAGAGTAGGATCAGAAGCAAGGAGAACTAGAGAGATACTTTACCGTAGAGAAGCGAGAGAGGTGGAGCAGGCAAAACGATAATTTTCTCGTGAAGCGTCAGCAGGAGCTCCGCCTATAAGAGCCCGAGGCGAGGCAAGGGAGGAGTCAGTCGACGATTCGGGAAGAAAGTCAGTCTTCGATCGGATCGACAATGATGCTCGGTCTTCTAATCTCTGCTCTTCTACTGCTGGCAACTGCTGATGGCTTCAAGCAGCGCTTCTCGGACCACTTTGTGGAGTTTCTCAAGAAGTGAGTGACTGTAGCTGGCTGCGGGATACGGTAGTCAGGATACTGGAATGGGTACTGTATTCTATTGATTGCAGTGACGAGGAACTGAACGCGTTCGCCCTCAAGTCCTACAAGGAGTACAAGCATGCAGGCACGTTCGGCGGCAGACCGGATAGAGATAGTGGCGAGGAGGAGGAGGAGGTATCGTGTTTATCGTTTGCTAAAGGGTTACTGTAAGTACACACTAGGGCATTGGTGAATGAACGTTCCTCTACGAATTTACCATTAGTAAGAGCTACTGTCTGTGGTGTATGCTGTGTCGGAAAGGGATAGTGGCGAGAAGGAGGAAGAGGAGGTGCCATATTTTCTGGTATTTTCCATCCTACTTTACCTCTATCGTTAACAAGAGCTGATGTAGGGATAGTGACGAGGAGTAGGAAGAGGAGATATCGTGTTTACCTTGGTTTCTTTGGTTTCGTGTTTATCTGAGTGGGCGCAGCCGGGCCGAAAAAACTGTTTGCTATACGGCTAGATTTCATTCATCAAAGTTCGATTGGGGATACCTTCGATTTCTCGCAGTGAATGCTCACAATTGCACAAAAATCCCAACTCACTCCAGGTATAGACATGAAACATGAAATGCTCAATTCAGGAACCACACGCCCGCCACGACCCGGTCGTCTTCGTGCATGGCAACCAGGAATCTGCGCTGAACTACTCCAAAGATGCGACCGGGTGGAACAACCAGATCGAGTACTTCCTGGTAAGCACTGCCGTGATCTGCGTGATATTTGGCTACGTTTCACGTTCCCATGCATTCCGCTACAGCAAAAATTCTTTCTGCGGATAGACTACTGGGCTCTCGCTCACAATCGTAGTTACTTTCCAGACAGCAGAAAATATGATAAATGAATAACATATTTTGCTATAAACAAAAACTTGCAGCGCAAGGGCTACTCCATGGCGGAACTTCACGGACTCTCGCACGGTCAGCGAGACGTCACATTCGCACTAGCCAAGTGAGCAATAACAATAACAATAACAAACACAACAACAACAACAACAACAACAACAACAACAACAAAAGAAAGAAACGAATTCCAGTCGATTCACCTGCGAGGTCATTAAAGGCGTACGCCATCACATTCAGTCGGTGCTTCGCTACACTCAGGTAATCTATTCCTGAAATCGTTTCATTCCCGTCTTCTTTCTCACTCAACGCCCGAGTTCGAAAAACGGGTAATAGTCTCTTCATTTCACACACCCTTTCACCGGTCAGAGGAACGATAGAGTGAGCAGAATGAGGAGACGATTACTCAACGCGATCGAGTTTGGGCCGAACATCGAAGAAGTGCCCGGATTTCGATATACAAATTTCCCGTTTCAGTCCCCCAAAGTCGACGTGATCTCCCACTCGATGGGCGTGACGATCGCGAGAGCTGCGATTATCGGAGGAACAGTGAGTTTATTTACCCAAATAATTGCTTTGTTCGGAAATTAAAGGTCCAGAAAAGACAAAAAGTTTGCTTTTTAGCTCAACTTCTCGGACGGAGAGTGCCACCTGGGACACTCGCTTGCGTCGAAGGTGAGCCACAGAAACACGGCACGTTACGAAAGTGGAGCCTTGAACCTAGAACGACCGCGTCTCGCGTCAGATTCCCGCGCGACGCGCCGTTCAAATCTGTGACAAGGTTGCTTAACAAGGCATCGGAGCGCCATGTTTCGCAACCGCGTCACTCGCATTTCGCAAGGCGATGCTGGCCTATATGTAAACAGCATGCGCTCTAGACGCGACGG
>LS496030.1:403530-418043 GCA_900490845.1 Pristionchus japonicus
CCCCTTCCACCCGAAGGGGCAGCGAACCAACTCCCGAATACTTCCTTTTCAGTAACAACTCAAAAAAGATCCCCTTAGTTTCCCCAACCTCACCGCTCTCGAGCTGGAAGTGGATGAGTCCACGTATCGATCACTTCATCCAACTTTAGACCCGTTCTCCCTTCTCTTTGCCGTCTTCCCTATACGATTCATGAACCGCCCCCCCTCTCCTGCTAATTTCCAACCTCATCACAGGCACGCAACGGTGCAACATGGCCAAAACTCATCCCGGTTATCCCCAGTTTACTCCCTACTTCATTCTCGTACGATATGCACACCACTAGACTAGCACGAGCCTCGATTGTACCGTCAATTGGGAGCAAACGGTTCCAATGACCGTATTTTACAACAGTATTGTCAGAGGAACGTTTTATTCCCAGTTGAAAGCATTTGAGGAAGTATTCTCGTGATTGTCCATGCGATAAAGAAATTATAAAAAAGTAGTGTTCTCATCTTCTCATTGCAATTGCAATCGAGAAGTTCCAGGTGCTTCTGATGTAAGATGGATGAGAACTTACTCGTGTTTGCACCGAAAAATACAGGTGCAATCACTCAGATGTAGCCTTCTGGGCCAATTTTCGAACCGGTGCGGTTTCTATCGAGATTGGCTAATTTCTGCGCTCCACCTCATAGTTCGATTTCTAAACTCCCGCGTTAGACACAGACACTTTGTGCCGCTCAAAGTTCCTCAACAGTGCTTTACTGCATACGACAAACGGTCTAGGGCTGAGCTAGGCACTACTCAGTATACTTCCGACCCACTCAGGAAGCCAAGAAAAGGAACTAGTGGGAAAGAGGGAGGAAAAGATGAATGATTTAGTGTACTAACAGTTTCGGAAACTGCAAGGATTTGTTCTCCTTACTGAACTTTCTTCAATCCTTATCGTTCGAGTTTCGTACGATATTAGATCAAAACCCTCTTGTTACTCAACTTTGTTAAGGGGTCTACCATCTTTTGCCCAGCCCAGAAGTCTCTCTGATCTCTTTGTTCTCTCGTCCGTCGATTAGGGAAAAGGCGCAGAGACGACTCCCGCACTTTATCTACCACTCTTCCCCTCCCCCCATCCAATGTACTTTAGAGTACTTTGTCATCTCAAACCACAAGGTGTTTTATGCGTGTTTTATCGACAATTTACGAGATAGACAATTTTCTTCTCAATTTTTCGAATTGTGTTCGCAAAATTAGTCGAATTCACTGGTTATTTTATAAAAGGAGAAGTAGATTCTCATAGTACGAGGGTCTTCGAGTCTTCCACGATTGTGACATTGTCGATGATCGTGTCTTGTCTGCAATATTAATTAATTAACTAAAACAAAATAAGCGATGGCAAGGTTGCCAACGTCTTTAGCATATAATCAAAGAAGATTAACCCACTTTTGCTCGAGACCCTTCGATTTGAGCTTCTCTTGGCGTTCGATCTCACGCTTTCTTCGTATGCGCTGAAGTGGTTTTAATTAACAATGATAATTAATTAATTAACAATATTAATTAATTAAGTAAGTGAAGCCGCAACTCACCAAATAGACAATGGCGGCTATGATGGCAGCCAAAACGATAACGCAGGCAACGACGATACCAGCCATAGCTCCCGTGCTCATTTTATCCGCAAGTGTCACTGAATCAATCGATTATTGATTATTTATATAAAATACAGATCAATAAAAATCGCCAGGGGCTCACCTTTGACTGCGAGTGACTTGACTACCGTTCCATCAGAGGTCTTCCATTCGTATTTGTTGTTCATATTCTGACATGTCAGTCTCTCGGTTGTTTCCTGCCTGTTATCGTTGAACACGAATCGTCCACTTTCAATCTGCAAAAAAAATCATATTTTTAAATGATTAGTTAATGGTTATTGGTTTTCGTGCACGTTAGTATATTTGATCAAACGCACCTTCGCTTCGCATATTCCGTTTCCCAGATTATTTTTTATGATCACATTGTCGGCTTTGGTGCATCCCTCACACTCGAGAGCCGGAATAGGAGGGCACCATGACTCGTCGCAGGCTGTAGAGATCAAAGATCACGAATAAGATCATGGTTCAATGATGACTCACTATGTGTCTTTGCATCGGCTTTTTCCACATCCACATCCGGATTTGGGTCGGTGAGAGAGCAGATAACTCGAGGAAGCCTGAAATCGATAGGCACTGAGTGATGTCGGCCGATAAAGTGCGTAGTAAATTCAACATGGGTAGCTCCGAACAATTCAATACATTCCTAACCACAAACTACAAACCAACCACCGGTCTTTTTGCCACACACATAATCACAGCATCACTTCTAACCTCTTAGGTCCATCCTTCTCCTTCGTTGCGCGCAGTGTCACTTCATTGATGCCATCCTCCTCATTCTTGCTCTTCTGGACTTGAGCAGTCCACAGACCATCCTTTCCGCACTGCAGTTGCTTCACCACCGACCACGCGTTCTTCTTGCCCGTCTGGTAACTGGAAAGGACCGGATTTTTCCATATCCGCACTAGGCCACGCCCACTCCACGGGTGGGCGAGAGCGGGGAGGACGCCACCCCAAAGGTCGAAACCGTCCACGTAGTTATGTTCAGTTTACGATTGGAATTAGAGATAAAGACGATAAAAACATGGATGAAGACAGCAAAACGGTTCCTCTTACATTTTGCCAAATGATTTTTTTGCGCAGTGAGAAAGTGATCAAAATATGCAAAACAGCGCAACACTGCGGTCCGGATTCGGCCAGTACGAAGTTCGACCTATCTTACCATTGGAACGTTGCCAATTTCAAAGTGTGATTCAGATTTTCCCTCGGCTTTCTCTCGCTCCCCCCTCATAGAACGCAGTGAGCAAACGTACTACATGGTGCCCTGCTCGTTGCACATCACCGGCGCAAGATCCGAACCAACGGAGCTCTTCTTCGATCCCGCTTCCAGCTTCTTTTGGAATTCCTGAATGTAGAGGTTATATCAAAGCACATTTTCCTCCTTAGGAAGAACCATGCGTGTTGCTGTTCATTTTTTGTCCAAAGGCCAAAACTTGTGTAGGAAGGAAAGTCAAAGGAATTGCAGCTCACCTCAGAATTGCATTCCAAATTCTGTTTGGTCAATCCGGCGCAATCCGTCTGTAGCTGCGCCTCTTCATACTCGAAGCATGGAACTGAAACATATTTTATATTAATAATAAAATATTAATAATATAAGGAGGGACAACGGGGCGTTGCGGGAACCCTGAAGTTCTTTTGGTTGCAATAGTTGAAGTTTGCTTCAACTTTTGCAAAACCTCTCGTTTTCGCACACTGTCTCGCTATTTTGCAATAGCTGAAGCAGCTTAAACTGTTAAACTGTTCCCGCAACGCCGCGTTGCTCCTCCTTATATTATTGATAAACGCACTCTGGGTCACGCAGCCAATCAGCGCCGATCCAAGAAGAGTAACACCATCAGGTCTCGTGAATCCCTCGTTTTGCTGCAAGAAACGATAATTGCATTATCCCTGCGTTATTTGAGGCTAGAAAAATCGAGTTTTGCACTGGTCAAATTTGGAAAGCAGTGAATATAAGCAATGAATAGACTTACACCCTTGCACGTTATGAATTTTGAGCCGTCGTTGAAGTAGTACGTGTTCTTTTCGTTTTCTCTCAGAGCGTAATGCTTACCGGCACACTGAAAAATAAATTAAATAAAAATAATATTTTTTAAAAAGTATTTGAGGGTTTATGCTTAACGCACTTCATATTTCGCGCATGTTGTATGCACTCCAGTCTTAAAATTTGGCTTCTCGTAGTTTGTATCGGATTGAGATTCAATTTCTTTTTTCTCGTCTCTCGTACATAGAGTGCACTCTGAAACGTATAATAGGGTTGGCCATTCGGCGTTTTCGGCGCCGAAATCTCAGTGCGGCGCCGGAAGGACTACGAGAAGCATGGGAGTTCGGAATGAAACTTCCTTCAATTCACGCGCTCTCCCGATTAAGCCATTTCGAGGGGAATCGGACCATGGGAAGGGCTCGGACCTCATTTCGGAGCCGAAATTCCGAAATCGTTTAGCGAACCCTACTGCTCACCAGTAAAACTGCAAACAAGTCCGAAAGGAGAGCGTTCGCTAACTGCCTTCCCTCTTGCATCGTCGTCAAGCGCTGCCTCGAGTACCTGAGAAGCATGCTCTCATTACATTATTTTAAAATTACTTTTTTAATTGGCACTACTTCAGACCAGCCCAATAGCCTCCCTCTCAATCCCCGCGCTCTACCCCGGCGAAGGGGTTGAAATAAGAGGGAGGCAGGGAGTGGAAGTGGGCTGGTCCGGCGAACTGAAGTAGCGCTTTTTTATTTATATAATTTAAATAAATATTAATGATAATGCTCACAGTATTGTCTTTCACTTGCTTCCATTCACCATGGCCATCGGCGTCAGCCACACACTTTACGTCTTCGTAATATATCGGAGTCTTCTTAGCCGCAACATCTACGTCCGATTGTTTCTTGCTGTAAAATACCTCCCTTTGTATCTTTATGCAAACATTGCACATACATGAGTCTCCCCGGCAATTCACAGCTCATTTCGTACTTTTTGGCCTTCACATTCGGCTAAAAAGTGCTTGATGATATTTCAAATCGAAGCATATCTCTCACGTCTGTTAATCCATCGCATTGGGCGGGATCAGTACACGGGCCTGGTCGCATACAGTCATCTGTGAAGCTCGTATTACTACACAAGAGCAAGATTTTCCTTCTCTATGACAAGCCGGAAAGGCTGAACAACTCACTTGAAACGCATGTGAACTTCTTCGCTCGCTCGGCACTCCGTGTTGCTGTAGGGGCGTAGATTGTCGGCGTGAATGCGACTTTGAGCTCGTTGCCGGCAGTTTTCCAGCCCTCCTTCGAGCACGTCATATCCGAGTAAACGCCCTTGTCATCGAGTCTGAACCAGGAAAATTTGGCGCTACTTCAGTTTCTACTTCAGTTTCGCCGGAGCAGCATCCCTCTCATTCCACCGCTCTGCCCCTGCGAAGGAGGTAAAGGAGGAGGAGGGGGAATGAGTGGGAGGTGGGGGAGTGAGAGGCTGGTCCGACAAACTGAAGAAGCGCCGAAAATTGTAAGAAACAGGCACAACGATCATTAATGCATTACAGCGATCCACTCACGCAAGCATTTCATTAACTTCTTCGCACGTTATAGTCTTCGTAGTTTCGTCGAAAGATATGCTGTTAGCCATTGTCGGCCTCGGGCAAACTAAGAACATTTTTTAAAAATTAATTGTGGTATTTAGAAATAACTAATTGTTTTATTCACTTACGTTGTTCGCATCGGACCTTGACGTGGTAATCGTGCTGATCCATGGCGAACAACACAACTTCATTTCCAGCCGCATCTTTGCTCGTCCATCCTTTATCCGAGCAAGTGGCATCGTCAAACGAGTCCATCTTCCCATTATTGTACTCGAGGCTGGAATTGTGTGACGATAAATATATTTTGCTCAAGAAATACATAAACGCACAAAAGAATCTCCGTGGGATCGGAGCAGTTAAGTTTGCCGTTGATGTAGTTAGCCTAAAACTTTTTTTTGAGAGAAGAGTGATTGTGGAGGAGGGATGAGAGGCAAAATGATCCATCAAATCGACCAATTCAGCATTAGTCTCACCTTGGAGCAAGTATTACCAGGAGGGCACGGAGTATCAGAGAATTCGACGAAATCCTCGTGGCATTCTGATATTTGTAATAATGATTACATTAAAAATATAACGACGCACTATGCTTGCAGATGACATCGACCTTCTTCGAAATGTCAATGTCCATATCCTGAAGGCAATTCAATTACCATGCTGCTCATTAACTAATGTTTGGTTACAAAAATGATGACTGCTTTTCATCAAAAATGGGGTTGCATATGCAATTTTTGAGGTGGTAATCGGGCCCTGATTAGCCTCGATATCTCTCAAGCTGACCTTGAACTCGATGAGTGCATCGGTACCCTCTTTCCAGCCTTCGTAATCGCACGAAATAATATTCGCCGCTCCACGCTTCCCAGAGTTCTTTCCGTTGATGCTAAAAAAAGGTCGTGATGAGCACAAACAACAATTATAACTTACAAAATTCGATGGTGCTCCGAGCATTTGACTTCTGTATTCGTGTACTTAGCCTGCAATCAGATTAACTAATTAGTCAAAGTTTGTTTCTCCTAAATTTACCTCGCCACAGTGGAGAGCCTTAGTCGCGGCGCCGGCACAAACATCATTTATCAATTCAGTGCTGCAGACTGAAAGTTTGTGGCAATTACGAAAATATCACGGGAAATGATTACCTTTCACGCACGACGCATTCATCTCGGGAATAACGTGATCGAAGTTGAGAATCGTGCTCTCTGTCGTTCCGCCATCGATCTTCCAAGAGGTGCGAGCCGCGGGAGGCAGCGGGTCCGGTAGGGACACTCTGCCTTTCCATCCTTTAGTCGCTACGCAGGTAGCGGCGCCAAAAACGCGCTTCTTATCCTTTTCTTGCCACGTGCTGCAACGATAGATTTATCGTTAAAGAGTGAAATACTACCAAATATTTAAGCTTTTCCCAACCACTTACACAAGAATCTGGTCCGTAGCGAGTGCAAATCCTGCTCCGGCAGGGTCCGGTCCGAGACACTTAAGGTCGGTGGTGCTTCTCGACGGGTTACTTGTTGATGTGACCTGCGATGGAACAGATCAATGGAAAATGCAGGGTTGTGACAATAACCTCAGAGCCGTCAGCCAATTTCACGAATTGTGTGGCGCACTCTGCAAAGAGAGATCATTCGTTTATATAATCGATGGTCTCACGCCTTGTGCAAAATCTGATACTATAATTAATACATTTTTAATATAATATTTAATGAAAAATGACAAAACTTGGACATACTCGAGATGCAAACGACATCGAATTTCTGCTTCATGTCTTCATCTTCGTTATCCTTGAAGGCCAGCACCAATTCTTGAGGAACCTTGAATATTAACTGATTAGTATAGCTTAATCATAAGATAATTAACAGCCAGGAGCAGAAAACACAAAGTATAAACTCAAACGTACATGGAATCCATCTTTTTCACACGTAAGCGCTATATTAGAAAAAAGAGTTTCCACATTGCCTTGTTTCGTTCTGAACAAAACTACTCTGAATGAATTATCTCTATTCAAAGACGACCACCTCAAAATATATCCAGCGTCGCATTTGAGTTCATTACTATTTACATCTAGCGTCGGCTGAAGTTGGAACAAATTTGCATTGATAATGTAAGAAATGAATACCAGCTTGCAGTCCGAAACACCATTGCAAGCATCAGTCTTTAATCGATCCTCGCACTCTGAACATTTGTTCTTAATTCATTCGTTTATTTAGCCAAAACACACTATTTTGACATCCGACTATAGCGGTTTGGCCCTTGTATAGTCCTGGATCCAGGCCAGGCGCAGTGAGTTTGCCTTTGGTACACTGGAACTCTTTCCGGTACCATTTCACATCCGGAGTAGTGTCATATGAGATTCTGAACAACGGGCAAATTATTCGATCTTGATTATTACTGATCCGCTCACTTTGTGTAGCGCAGAGGGTCAGTACACGACATAGTGTGGTCTCCGATAGCGTGAGAAGTTTTCTGAAAAACCACGATTTTAGATCAATTTTTAGACAACGATTTTCACCTTGAGATAATTCGGCTTGCCCTGGTCTGCAACGAGTATACTCGCGGTAGCTGGATCCACCTTGAAGAACTTCTCGTCACAGACTGAAATCATTTCAATTAATTATTATAAATAATAATATCCTTTAATCCTTTAATCCTTTTTCGAGTGAGAAGAAACATACGCGAGAGACAGGCCGCTCCCGCTTGCACAGTTGGCGACGTGCGAGGAATCGACACCTTGGCGTCCTTCGCATACGACGCGCTCTTAGCGAGCATCGTAGCCTGCAAGCAGAGGTCAGCGTCAAAATCACGTTTCCTGGAGAGAAATGAACAAACTTCTCCTTACGTTACCTGCCACGCGACCGAGCACGCTGAGTGCGAATGAGAACGAGGATAGTACGGTTTCTATTTTCGTGGCAGGTAAATTACGATTACGCTTACTTTACCTGCCACAAACACGAATTTCGAGGCAGGTAAAGTAGAGAAGTGTCGGAAGTAGAGATGTCAGAAATACGAGTGACTCTCCTCATTCCACACACTGTCTCGCCTGGGTGATCGATTAAAGAGTGTGTAAAATGAGGAGAGTCATTCTGGCATCCCTAGTCGGAATTCTGACATCCCTAGTCGGAATTCTGGAATCCCTAGTCGGAAGTTACGCCCACTCCTCACCTCGAAAGCCTTCTTAGAGCACTGCATCGACCCGACGGCACCCTCCTCGTTGTCCTTGACCATCGCAACGAGCACAGAGTCCTCGGCACAGGTAAACTTGGACTCGGCATCGTTGAATGTTGGCTGAAACATAATTTATTCAGCAATTTGCGTTTCTATTCATGAAAAATACTACTCGTACACACCAGACTGCATTTGGGGCGGCCAGCGCAAATGTCCTTGATCAGGCCTCCGGAGCAGCCTGGGATGAGTTATTACACGATTGTTCGAAATGCTAATTAGTTAATTATAAATAATAATCAGTACTAGCGAAAGTATGCTTACTAGGCTTGCACTTTGCATCGACAATCGGGATAGCTCCAGTAAACTTGGCGAATAATGTAGAGGAACCGGCGACTGAAATTCGCAATTATTGTGACCCGTTTTCCAACTGTTTTGAATCAGATTTTTGAAGCATAAGTTCCGTCACAGTACCCTTCCATCCACTATCTTTCTCGCACACAAGATCATCCAGAGTATCCACTGGATTTGGAATGCCGGTCGCTTGGTAGCTAAAAATATTGTTTTCGTAAAACGATAAAGTTCAAGAGTGAGCCGATACCTGATCATTTGTGAGCCAGTACAGGCTATTTGGATGCCGTTTGCTGTGGAAGTAGGAGTAGGAGCGTTGCCAGTGATGAACTTAGCACCACATTCTGCAAATAGCTAGTAAGAAAAAATAAATAACGAAAACGTACTCGCAAAGCATTGAGCGGTGACGGGGTCCTTGAAGTTGGTTTTGTGATCGATAATTAGCGCAGTATTGTGGAACCATCCCTCCCTCTTGCATTCGAGTTTGTCGTGAGGAGGTTGTGCTAGAGGGTTGCTGTTGACTCTGAAATTACATTAACGATTAATAAAAAAAATTGAGCCGCAAACTCACATCAGTACGTGCGTGGGTGAGCATGTAAGCTTGGTTCCATCAAAGATTGGCTGAAGTTAATTGATTAACGTTAGTTTAAGCGACTAATCGCAACCTTATTACAGTCAAGCATCGCAGGCTGCGTTTCGCATGGGGTCTCCTTTACTCTGGTTAAGCCGCAAACTGAATATTGCCATTTTGCAAAATGAACTTTGCGTAGGTCTTTCATATTCCTTACCTTTGAAGCAGTACGCTTTCACTTTCAGACCGTCCACATTCGTTACGCCAGCGAATTTTTTCTTCAGATTAGTATCACCAATCTCCGTCCATCCATCCTTATTGCAAGTGAAATCTTTGATGTACGACTTGTCGGCTCCCTCGAGATCCGAGCTGAACAGCCATTGGTTGCAATCGAAAATTCACAAAATATGGCGTATCAGATTCACAAAATATGGCTTATCAGCGAATATGGTGCTTGCTAATTGATGCAAGATACTTACACAAGAACATCAGGGCTCGAGCACTTCAGAATCGCAGTATTACTGTTAGCATCATAAATGTATTGGGCCTGAAGTTTGGCAGAGGTTTTATGAGGCAGAAAACCAGTCATCAGCGATCATTAGCGGGATACCCACACGTTCGCCGTCGGCATGTTGAGCCTTTGTATCGACTTGCGCTGGGGAGCACTCTGTAAAGAAGTAACTGAATAGTAGGGGTGCCGAGCCGAATCCAAATTTGATTTGGTCTAAAAGCCAAATATTTGGTTTGCGTGGAATGAGCGAGTGTGGAAATACAGGAGAGTGCCCACACGAGAGATTGGTAAACCCCCCCCCCCCCCCCAATATTCGGCACTCATTTTTCCCCAAACCAAGCCGTCGGTTGAGAGTGGCGAAAACCCAAGCCATTAGGTATTTGGCCCGGCATCACCGCTGAATAGCAATGAGAACTGCAATTCCACTTACTTGAGTTGCAGCTAACTTTATCGGTATCAGCTGCATTTCCGAGACTCGCTCCGTCCGCCACCCATGTTCCATCCTTCTTCAGGGTAAGCGATGATCGAATCGTGTTCTCATCTGTTCGTCCAGTGCCGCCCAGTCTAAAATGCTAGCGATGAGAGCCGAAAAATGGGAAACGAAGTCCTGACGTGAGCGTGAAGCCGGGATCGCAAGTGAGAACGTGGTTGTTGGGATTGACCTGAATTAGCTGATAGATATCTAACTTTTTTTTTGAAAATCAAACCTTTCCGCATCCTGCTTTCTTATCGTTGTCAGAACACTCCTTGTAGAATCTGCCGACTGCAAAATAAATATTTATTTTGCAATTTAGTTTAATAAATACAACGCAATGTTCAGCCGAATATCGTCCGTCTATTCTTACCTCCATAGCATTCAAGCTTAAATTGTTTTCCGGACGAAGGCATGGCAAGAGCTTGGCCGTCTCCTAGCCACTGGTTATTCACACACGAGATTTTGTCGTGAAGCTTGCCATCCACTCTTGAAAGAAGAGAATATCATACTTATAACATCGTTTCCGCAATTCAGTGAATAGCAGAAGAAAACAAACCTCACAAAGTTGCCGCTGCATGTATATTCTAGCTTCCCAGTAGGCTTGACTGGCTGAAACAATTCATAGGTTAGTCCCAATTAGGGCTAATTGACAACCTGTGGAGTGGCCCCGATAAGACCGATTACAGATTCCTCGCACACTGCAATGGTTTAATTTGAGTGTGCATTGTGCAAAGCAATCGACAGGGCAACATACACATCACATTCAATCCGACCTACCTGATACGCAATAAACATTCTCGACTAGAGCTATGCCGTCCTGCTTATTGAAAACGGATGCAATCTGTCCATCCCCGAACAGCCATCCCTTCGCCGTGAATCGAACCACGTTCTGTGCCATCGCAGCACCATTCACACTGCAATGCATGAATTACAGAGTTATCAGTCTTGATTTGCAAGGTGCTAGGAAAAAGGAGCGCAGAACATTTTTTTAAACGTACTAGAGCGCCTTCCCGGGTTCGCATGCGAACAAATTGTCCTCGCCAGGCTGAAAAGATCAATAGATTGGAATGTGATGTGGATGAAACAGGTGCTGCCACCCGAAACAACCTAGTGAACCAGTCTCATCATAACCGGGATTTGAGCCAAAATAAGAAATTCGGCGATAACTTACGAGCAAAGTCGCGGCAGTTCCGACCCCGATGAATGGTTTATTATGATTTACTTTGTATTCTGAAAGTTGAACGAGATCAATTCAATTCGTTTCTTCGGTCATGTTTCCAACAGATGTGTCAATTCAAAACCATTCGAATGGTCTCCCATCACTCACTTCTGTGATTTGCAACGCCTTTCGCTGCAACCGCTCCGGTTTTGAAAGTGAGGATAATCTGATTTTTCGTGTCCTTGTAGAATCCTAGCACGGTCATTAGCTGGAATGCAGAGACTTGTTCAAATAAAGAAAGCGAAGGTGACCCACATCTTTCTCCGATTGACTGGACTCGAGCTTGAACAATTTTGTTTCTATTCCCGAACTGAGCCTCGGACCGGCACTTATTGTAGTCGCAGTGACTGAAATGTGAGAACTGCACATAGATTTACATTTCCAACAAACTTTTGTTTCCGACAATTTTGGGTTGGGATCCGATTGTGATTACATCATCGCCGATAGTGAACGAGACTAACTCTTTCTTGTACGCTAGAAGTAGAGTCCACGAAGTGTCGCTTTCGTACCTGGGCAGGGTATGTTAGAGCCGTCAACCGGATTCAACAGCAATAGAATTATCCCGAACACGACTACCACTCTGCCATAACCCAACTTACTGCACATAGGCACCGAGCTTCACACCAATCTTGGCCGTTTTCTCCTCTTTGACTAGAGCAAGGGCCGATTGAGGAGGTATGAGACCGTCGCCAAACACGAAACACCCCTGAAATTAGATATGAAAAGGTAATATATTCACAGCAATTCATTGATCCAGGCAACGAACATTGGTGGTGCAGTCCTTGAACATCGTGTCTGCAAAAAAAAATTAAATAAGTTAGTGAACTAGTGGAACGATTAGTCTATTAAAGAACAAAAACAAAGAAATCAATCACCTTCAATGCAATGTGGGTGTTTTTTATCAGCAGCTGCCTGCTGTAGAATATACTCCTTAGTAGTCGTGTATCTCCATCCTCCTTGCGAGCAATACACACTTTGCTGGTAAGTGTTGGTGCCTCCAAGGCTGTAATGAGCAAAATGGCTATAGCAGAGAAACATGCTGGAATGAGGAAAAGCAGGACTTCTGCTGAAATGCTAGGGCGGCTTTCTTTCCTACAGCTATGATACCAAACGACTTGGTCTTCACTGCTTCTCATTTATGCAGTGAATTGACCCGAATAAAATTAACGCAAGACGTATTAGGCGTCCTACGTCTACCTTCCGTTTTCACCATGCTGTTTCCACGCGTTCCATCATTTTTTCTAACTAAATCAACCATCAGAGCTTTAGTGTCAGACCAATGGGAATGAAACTCACGAAATATGGTAGCCATCTTTGCAACTGAATTTGTTGTCTTGTTCATCAGCCTGAATTTGTACTGATAATCGAAATATAAGTCAATGAAATATCAACAATATGCACAAAAAATAACGAACCATAGTCGCAGTTGGATAAGGTGGGCTGCGATCAGCTATATAACATTTGAACGGTTTGAATCCTTCAGAATATTTCTTTGCCGCTTCTTCACCGAACATTCCTCCTATCAATCGATATTTGAAAAAACCAATACGCATAGAAGGATCGGCGAAAAGTTCGAGTGAGTCAGAGACCTGATATGCTCGATATTGTGATAAGAAGCTAATTTTACTGCTTACATAAGAACCTGTGGGCACTTTAAGCCTGTACTCCAAGATGTATTTTTTGTAACACCACCGATAAGGCCAGATCGAAATTTCTGAATTTGTAAAAACTTTTCAGCATCCACTTTTGAAGTAATAGAATGCGCTGAAACGGAAAACTTTGAATAACTCTCACCGTTTATTTTCGGTAGATTTTTTTCGTCAATAACATCCATACATCTGATCTCTGTTGTTTTACTTGATGCAATGATGAAATTCGAGCACCCATTTTCAGGCCCTGCATCATCAAAGAGGAAAGTGTATATCACTTTCCAGTCATCGGGTAAGGTCGTGCTGAAATGCATAACATTTTTAAATGAAAAATAATGCTTTGTATCCTAGAGGGTTGAAATAATAATGATTGAAACAGTATTTCAATATTAAAAGATATTGAACGAATACCTAGTTTGATCATTCTACAATTCACCAACAAGATACTACTGAAACTTACTCCAGAGCCACACCTCCAGTTCCGAGAGCACCTGTAGCGGAATCAGTAATTTGATAGAACTGATCTGGTGATTCAGTGAATTTGAAGCAGAACTGAAACAAACATTTCTTCCACCACATTCTAACTGTACAAGTGTTAGGCCGACGTAATCGCCTAAGAAGATTTAATAAATTATGAGCATTTTGCGCAGTTCATTATCTCGTGTAGATTCAAGAATTTGCGCGTACGGGAAATAAATGAATTTGAGAGTATTCACATGGGTCGAAAAATGAATTCAAAACGTACACCCAAACCACAATAGAGAAAGTGGTACATGCGCCGCTGTGGGCTAATTTTGAGAAGGAACTTTACAAGTTTGGCCCCGCCTCTTCTCGACCTCGCATGATCTCTTGTGCAAATATTCTCACAATCAGGCTGATTAGGCTGCTTACAAGTCTGGTGTGTCTTACAAGGGAAGGTCGCTATTTCGATATGGACTCATGGAACGAGACCCTGGGGGTTCGATAGAGACCCAAAACCGAAGAACTTTTGAACTGTTCAAATCTGCTAAACGCCCTCAGGGTGCGAGAAAAATCGAAAATTCTGAAATCAGGTGGATTAGCTGTAGAGCGCACGTCTTGTACATGAACCCTTTCGAGATGCGCCACCAACAAGCATCGGTGGTTCAGTGGTAGCGTGTGGGTCTGGGGTTCAGTTGGTTGGGGGTTCGGTTCCGCCTATGGAATTTGTTTTTGCAAACTTTTTCTCATTGTGCCCGGGGCTCTAGACGGTTGCCAGAATGCAAATTATATTGTTTTCGAAACATTTTCATGCATCCCACGTCGCTGGTGATCCAATTGTTCACATAGTGATCAACCCTTACCTTGCACCGAGACAGCCGTCGTCTCGACACAAGATAAGGGGGTACCCTTATGTGAAATTCAAGATTGGGAATCATATCGGAATTGACTCTATTG
>LS496030.1:434647-486614 GCA_900490845.1 Pristionchus japonicus
AGTTCGATTGATGATTAGTTCGATTGATGATTAGTTCGATTGATGATTAGTTCGATTGATGATTAGTTCGATTGATGATTAGTTCGATTGATGATTAGTTCGATTGATGATTAGTTCGATTGATGATTAGTTCGATTGATGATTAGTTCGATTGATGATTAGTTCGATTGATGATTAGTTCGATTGATGATTAGTTCGACTGATGATTAGTTCGATTGATCAACTTTGACTACAAAGTATCGTTTCTTGACGTATAACGATGTCATTATCGCATGGTTAGGTACAATCACCGAAAAAATGAGGTACCCCTAACGAGCGCTTTGTGATTTGATATGGCAAAGTACGCTTCATTACAGTTTTATAACATTGAATCCAAACTGTGCAATTTGGACCTTTCCTTCAGAGCTTCTTCATGTATAGAAAAAGATGGTTAGTCGGTGGCTAACTTATCAGCGTTCCTACATGAATCTTCTTGCTAGTACGGACTTTCAGTTCCTTTGCACGAACCTTCAAATTCTCCTAGTGAACCACTCAATTCTCGATTCTTACAAAAACCTTACTTCGCTCTCTTCGATCACAACGGCGTTTTCGAACTTGTAAGCAATAGGCAAAGGTTCTAAAGTTCTCATATGACGATGATCATCAGGCATAGTACCAGCTCGATTGGCTGGATCAAGTAGACCGATTCTTAGGTGAGTGGACCAAGAATCGAGAACAATCTGCTAAAACACCGAAGCTTTTCCGAGCTAACTCCATCTGAATATTAATGTGACCCACTATAGTTCTTATTCAGAATATTATGCAAATTCAAGCCAATTTATTCGCATAAAATAATCAGAATGAAACACTTTATTGCTCGTTGTAATGATTCATCCAGCGCTTAAGCATCTTGTCAATGCCCATCACTCTGAGCATTCGATACATGGTTCGGACACACCAGAGCTTCTCAAGATCGTCTTTTGCCGTTTCAGACAGAGCTCCGTAGCCGGAAACCGCCTGGGTTAATCGTTATTGTTTTACTGAAATTAAAACATTATCACCTTTTTCATCAGGTCCATTCCGTCTGTTTCCATGACGCTTATCCAACGACGTGCCAACTCGTTGGAAATCCAGGCAGCTAGGTGCAGTTGTGCTCGTTCGATCTGAATGGTCGAATTATCAAGCCGCTTGCGCAAGAAAAGGTGATTGGACGTTTAGGAACTCGCGATTAGGAAACTCAACAAAACGGTTAATTTTTGAGGGAATTGAAACTCGCTCATCTTCGTCTCCAGATACTCTTTGAACTTTCCATAGATAGAGTGGGCAATGGGAGAGCGGCGTTGGAATTCCGCCAGAACCTGAATATTGCGCAACTGTAATTCGACTGAAAAGTGAATTAGCTTAAGCTAAAGTGAAGTAGTCATGCATAATGTCCTTCTGAGACTTGTTACTGGCCTGCTCGCTCGTGTTGAATCTCTTTTCACGGTCATAGGTAGAGAGTTCTCTCCAGACTGCGAATTCATCATCATCGCTTAGGAGGAATCGAATTTCCCATGGTAGCCTAGCTGGAAAGACTATTTTGATGAACACATGGGCATGATATAGGGAAAGCAGAGTGCTCGCTCCGGAAACTCTAAAACGGTTTCCGAAACGAGCATTCAGCCCTCCTTATATCAATATCATTTGCTTGATGGGAGGAATAGAAAATACGATAGATAATATAATGAATTATCCCTACAGGCACAGTAGGAGAAGTGTTCGGCGGTCGCTCGATTTATCTTCACTGCTTCATCAGCAACTATTCGCTGCACTACACGGTGGAAGTAGGGATCGTCGAGAGGTGGTACCTGCGGAAGTTTATGAATAATATATTTCTCAAATTTTCGCGAAGACTCTCCCCTAAAGTATGCCTCCGCCGACTCCACAAGTAAAGTTAATGTTAGTTATTGAAGTTAATGAAGTTAGAATGACAGCGGAAGAAGTAGAGTACCTTTCCACGTCCACGGGGCTGCATCCGCAGGGATCAAGGATATGAAGAGGAGGAGGAGAAGAGGGAGCATTGTGAGTGTATGGAAAATCAAGAATCTCTTTGCGTTAAATAGGAAAATGCCAATGAAGAATTTAGTGGGCGAGAATTCTTGAATGAATAATTTGAATGAAAAAAGAGATGAAAGAAGCTCTCATATCTTGAAGGAATCTGCCCGATGAAATTTCTGAATCACTATTCACCTCTTTCCTTCAAATGCATAAACTTTTTCTGAGTGATTGATTAAAGCGACACATGGTTGAGGCATCTCGAAATGCAACATTTTCTACTGAACACTGAATATAATTTAATCAAATTTCAATCTGAATTCTCTGATCAACGTTCTCCCTCATTCCATCCCTCCTCGCTCGAGGTGATCAGTCGGTTTCAACTTTCTCCCTTCCCTCGTTCAAACCACGTCGTCTCCTACAGTATCCAGGTACCGTAACCACATTAGCTCATTATGTTACCGCATTGAATCACCAAATGACTACCGTATCCTCGCAGTGATGCGATTTCTGCCCATTCTCCTTATCGTCGTCGCTCTTCTCCCGCTCTCTGCCGCTCTCAAATGCTATCATGGTCGAGTGAGCAACGATCACAAGGGAACACTCGTACCCAAATACTCCGGAAAGGTTTCTATTTTCTGCTTGAGATCAGACCTTATCAGTTGCCTAATTACTTCCCAATTAGTTATTTTACTAATTAATTAACCAATTAAGGAAGTGAAAGAGTGCGGGAGCCTCTCACACTACTGTGCATGGACGCAAATCACGCCGTTCAGCCTAAAAGTTTTCGAAAAAGGGCCCAAACTTGAATCGATAGAGATGAAGTGCGGTCCGGATGACTACGTTTGTCCACCGGTGAATTGAGCCTTCAAATTTATATATTTCGGCATATTATTCGCATCACTGGTTTCATTCGCCGATCAACTTTTGTGAATAGAAATAAAGCGGTAGCAAGCATTAATTTACTTAATAATAAAAATAATATATTCATATCAGGCGTTAACGCTAAGATAATTAGGGACCTTTGCGCAAGCAAAACATGCAAATTGGCACTGAACTACAGGACAAAAGCTGCCAGCGCGGTGCTCTCTTCGGGAAGGACAAGAAGACCGGCAAGAGCACTCCCCTCGCCTACCTCAACTGCTGCTGCAATGGGGACCTCTGTAACGGATCGGAGGACACGGGGAGAGCGAGGTAGTGTTCGGAGGAACTAGGGGTCGGATGAGAACCGTCGGATGAGAACCGACTGGATGAGAACCGTCGAATAAGAACCGACTGAATGAGAACCTAATGAGGACGAGAGACAAGAGTTATGTAACAAACTCATTCAGTCGGTTCTCATCCGACGGTTCTCATCCGACCTAGTTCCGCTCGGACTGATATTTTTTGCTGTCTTCTTCCTCATCTCATAGACATTAGAACTACAGACATTAGAAAACCTTGATTTATCACTTGATTCTGAGAGTCTGATGAGTGTGCTTGACAGTGCTGTTGTTTCAGAGAAAAATACTCTATTTTCAGTATAAGCGAGTCGAGTGAAGCGCCGGAGAACACTACAAGGTATCGACACCTGGTTTCGCTTTGGCTCAGAGTTTGACAGCAACAAAAGAGAATAATGGATAATGGATATACGAAAATCAAATAATATTTTCAGTACCGCCGAGCCGCAGAATCGGACATTGCCGCAGAAGCCGCTCCAGCCATCTCCTTCGGTTGATTACGGGAAAAACCCCGCTGCAGCCGACTCGACAGTCGTCCTCCCACTTGCTGCAGTTGCAACCGTGCTTGCTGCACGCTTTTGAGCAGAAAATGGTGCTCGATGAATAAAGTTGTTTGCAGTGTATAAACGAGTTCTCAATTCGCAGAAAGCAAATGTACCATCGAGATTAATTTCAAATTTTTCAAATTATTATTTCTTTCGTCGATCAATATTTGTGAATAAAGAGAAGCAGTATCATGCGATAGAGAATAGAGATACTTGTGACTAAAACATTCCTCGAGAATGAGTTTTCCGTGCATTGAGGAATCTCTATTTTCAGTTTCTCCCATTCCTTCCAGAAATTGCGGTGAGATTCTGAATAAAAGCAGTTGTTTCTTCCGACTTTCAGGCATTCATAATGCGCCTCTCCTCTTCCTACTGACCTTCACAGCCTTGAGCTTGGCCGATTTGACAAGTTATTTGATTTGACACTCCGAGTTTTGAATTCACAACTTATGTTTCATACCTGAGAAGTATCCTGCAACCCCATCGCACTATCCACCAAATCGTCTCTGATGAGGCGGCGAGGATAAACCGGACCGCCCTCGAACATGCCTCATACTGCGCCAGT
The DNA here is from genome assembly GCA_900490845.1 of Pristionchus japonicus. Lineage (NCBI taxonomy): Eukaryota > Metazoa > Nematoda > Chromadorea > Rhabditida > Neodiplogasteridae > Pristionchus > Pristionchus japonicus. The sequence goes on from LS496030.1 coordinate 438,991, forward strand.
GAGTGCCTAACTATCCTTTTTGGTGAAATTTTGGTCTAAACTACAATAGATATGGACAGTTTCCTGTTTTTTGGCCCCACCTTTTCCTACAGCATATTCTTTCTCTACCCTTCCCACTCCTACCCCATACATGTGGGTTTCGGTACAGTATGGGTAAAAACAGGAAAGTTCCCAGATTTAAGCGAGAAATCATTAAGAAAACCCTTGTTAAATATGTTTTGCAGTCCGCCTGCCATGGGAACTTCGATTCACTATCAGCGTGGAAGAGGAAGAAGCTTTAAGAAGAAAGGTAAGAAACGATTGTTTTCTCTAATCTAATCGGAGTTCAGTAGACTTCGAAATACGGGTCGCCGTCTCTTCATTTCACACACTCCCTCGTCTCACTGACCGATGAGAGAGTGTGTGAAATGAAGAAACGGCAACCCGTATTTCGAACTCTATCAGGCGGTTGTTGACTACGAGTTCTTGTCGGAGGAGGCCAAGAATGATCTCGAGAAGCTCTTGTGCATTCGCACTGCACTCAGAGTGCAAGGGGTAATCGGCAACAGGGACATGGAAAGCGTTATCAAATCCATCGATATGTAGTTGATCTAACTAACGATAAAGTTCAAATTCTGCATCTCAGTCTACTCATAAAAACAAAGAGAATATTGATAAATTATTTTTATTACGACTAACCACATCGGAGAATACAAGCAAGAATGGGAAAGCTCGGAGTGATATATTGCGTACTTTGGTGAGAGACTGTTCTAAGCTGCGCTTCGATCTTGAACGAAAGTGTTATTAAGTTGAGAGGAGACTCAGAAGAATGTCTTGATTGTGTTTCCTGAAATGCTCACAATCAGCCATAGATCATCAAAAAAAGTAAAATGAGTCAAAAATTGAATTAACCTACGTTTTGAGCGTGTGAATTCGCTTTCTATGCGGCGAGTAGTGCTTCTTGGTTGAGAATGTGTAGAATTCTGAAAAAAAGGTTCTCAAAGCACCAAGAACAACGGAAAGGCAAGGAATTGCAGGAATGTTGCGACAGAAAAGAAGACATTTTCTCAATCTGAGAGAGAGAGACTCAACGCATTCGAGATGCAGAGGCAGATGGCTCGGCAAGAAATGGCTCTCCGCATTTCGCGCACTCTCTCGCCTCTGAGATGAGAGAGTGTGTGAAATGAAGAGAGCGTTTTTTGAAAGGCAGAGCAGATGTGGTGTCTTCGAAAAATTGATGAGGGGACCGGGACAAATGAGACATGAGGTGAACAAAAAAGAATTGAACAGGATTGGACTAGTCGAACATGAAACACAACCGCGTTTGTATTTCTGAAGCAAAGAAGAAACGGATGCTTTATCGACATTAGAAATGGAACAATTGATGTGGCGTTGAGCATGGAAATGATGGGTATGAATGAACATTTACAATGTTGAACGATAGATAGAATCATGATAAGTTTGTCGAATATCACATGAGAGAATATCAGTTGAAAATACTGACAATGAGGATCACAATTAGTATGCACTCTTCTTGCTCGGCTTGGGGAACCAATCCTGGTGCTGATGAACAAAGTTCATCACACCTCTCCATATATCCTTGAGTACACTCGAGGGCGCATCAACCTCGAAGCGTTCCTCCTCGCAGCGACGGAGCATGTCAATGTATCTGCATAGATCTCAGTACTCATTTGTTTCCCCCGTTTCATATCAAGGCCACTCCTAGTTCTTCGACTTATCACGCCTGCACATCTTCGGCCATTTTCTAACACCCCATCACCAAGTGAATTCAAAGAAGCGCTGAAACTCAATTCAATCACATCCGATATGAGATGCTAGAGTCCCGATAACATAACATACCTATACGGGTAGTGCTTGCTCTGGTAGGTTCCGTTGTACTTTGCTTCGCATTTTTCCAGTTCGTTCAGAGCATCGCCACAGTCCTTGACGATCAGATGGGTGTCGGACGGAAAGTTGAACGTGATAGTCTCCCAGAGTTGCTTGGTGCTCTTGCCCTGAATGGAGGAATAATCGATTACTTTTCGCATTATCTGTATACTCTGATCAGTGAGCAAGGCTATGCAACAGTGTTGTTATGTCGTGCAAATTTCAAATTACTCGTGAGTTAGATTCGCTTGCAACATGAAGTCTTTCGCAAATGAGAAAACGTGCAACGAATAGATGAGAACTCGAAAATACTACCTTTACTTCCCATCCATCCACAGCAATAATCGAGTCTCCTCTGCGAATTTTGCCATATCCGTCAGACGTATTCTTGACCTGAACATTACGATTGTTTTCCGTGCAATTGATGTATTCTCGTCATCTTTCTCCTTAGTACCCCAATAGCTGCGCCTAGACGAAAGTTTTGTTGCTCTATTTGATCGTTGTTTCCCAGTCAAACAGATGAATTCATGAAGAGGATCGGGTAAAAATATCATATTCTTGCCCATCCTTTTCCATGAACTCATCTGTTTGACTGCGAACTGCAAGTTGAAAAAAAGAAGCAAAAACAACGAGCAAATTGAGCAACCGAAGGGCACGTGCACCTCACGCATCCCTCCGAAGCAGGCTGGAGGGTCTTTGAACCAATCTCACCTCAGTAAAGTAGTTGAAGTGCAGGGTAGTCCCGTACGGGGACAGATCGGGCACGTGGACCTCGCGTAGTTGCCAGTTGCACGCTGGAGGGTTTTTGAGGTAGCAAGTATCCTGAAAGTCGAACTTCTTTGTTTTTTGGCCCGGACGCTTTGAACGAGCAAGAGGTGGAGAATGACAATGGTAGGATCGAATAGCTTGGGCCAATAAACAGAGAAGTGCCCTGAAAGTTGCCAAACTGATCGAAAGAGTGATTGTGTTTCACGCATTACTCAATACAAGATTGATTCTCGCAGGGTTTGTGGAAGCCACTGTTCCGATATTCTCTACAAGTACTGTGGAGTTTGGCTCTGAATATGCGGGAGTCTGAGATTGCTAGGGAGAACATGAAAAAGGATGAAACATCTAATAGTTCCCTTGTCGCAACTGTAGTCAGTCTCGGGATGCAGCAAGTAGAGATACGGTGGAGAGGTGCGAGAATTTCCCTAAAGCATCCCTCAGCCTCCCTTCCCCCTATCTCGCTGGGACAGTGCGGCGTGGAGCGGCTCGCCACTATTCCTTTCCTCGTCACAAGTGTAGCCAGTGTCGGGATGGAGCAGGTAGATACGCGAGGCAGGAGAGGTAGAGCAGAGCGGTGACTGCGATGAGGGTGAGCATCTGGAAATAGATTTTCATTATCGATTTTTTCTCGAGTTTTTGTTCTGTTTCCGGGACAAGTTGATATTGTATCGTTGCCTCAGTAATCAAGGAGCTCACAATGAATATGATCCACTTCCACAGAGATCTACGATTGTTGGCGTTGGCAGTGGTGTCTCTGCGCGCCTGGAATGGTGCTACTTCAGACAATATTATTCTCAGTCAGACCTTGAACCGCAAATGACCGAACGCATTTTGGAAAGAAGAAAGGTTCTTACAATCTCCAGCGTTTCCTCAATGTTCTGGTAGATGCCCCAGACTTCTTCGACACCCCCCTATTATTTAGCTCTTTTCGCTCTCCTACCAGCAATTACTGTAGAGGTATGGGTAGATTCCGGAAGAAAATTATATAAACAGCAATACTGACCATCTCCAGCGTTTCTTCGATGCCCTGGTAGATACCCCAGACGCCCGCTACGTCGCCATCAACGTAGCCGCCGTTGGCGTAGTGAGGACGGGTGGCCATCCTGGAATATAAGTCTGGAAATCCACATTTAAAACCGTGTGTAAAACAGAAACCAAGCAATGAAATATGAGCAATGCAAACAAATCAGCAATATTGGCGTAGTATGGACGGGTTCCCATGTAAAAATTTCCAACTGAAAGTAAACGAACGACAAAGTATGACAACGGAAACGAATAATTCGTGCGATGTCAGTGAAATGTGACGTAGAGATAAGATAACAATATTGATTAGATAGGTGAGATAAGATAATAGACGTAGTGATTAGATAATAATGTGTGGATGCTAATTGAAAATCGAAAAGACGTTTCCAACATTATCTGAGACATCTAAATCAAATGAAACTCTACCCTAAATCAGACGAACTTATTAAGCAAGCGGAGCAACAGTGAGATAACGGATTTGGACGGAATTCCAAGCGTCCTTTCAAAATAGACGCGCATTTCCATTCAGATTCATCATAATTCATTCTCGCTCAGAGATTACGGTAGCTCGGGAATAATTACCTTCTCGAGATTGAAAGAATCGAACGAATGAAGTGCGACTTTTTTCAGAACGCAAATATGTACTACTTATTTCGTCTTCAGCATTGATTGTTTTGTAATCAATTTATCTGAACTGAATTCGATAAATGAGTTATCTGAATCAATCAGATGGGTAATAGATGGCCACAGTCCTTTCACAGTCCTTTCTTCTCCTTTCACATCCACACTCTTCACTCCAGCTAGACAGCCGGTTTTGTCTATCTCTTCTCTATTCACCAAGGTACTGAAATAAACGATCATTTGGTTCAACCATCGATTCAGCAGTCCCGGTCACTACCAGCAGCAGCAGCCACAGCAGTCACTACGTCTTGAGGGGATGCATCCCGTTCCCATCCTTCTTGTTACGATCACGGTTCTTTCATTCTCCAAAGCCATGAAATGCTACCAAGGACAGATAGCGAACTATCCGAATGGAACTCTCTACTATGAAAATGAGAAGCAGGTAACAATTAAATTTCCTGTATCTCCATAACCATGATGCTCCAGGTGCAAATAACGTGTGAATACGATGCTTCAACCTGCGTGTGGATTCAAGGCAACACAACCATCAAGGGACAAGATGTAGTTACGATAACACGGGATTGCGGGCCCGCAGATGTGGGCTGTGCTGAGGTAAGGACCACGGCTAGGATTCACTTAATGGAATTGCCATTCCAATAGTCTCGACTTTCAATATGCTCTCCGATGCTGAGAACAGCTAATCCCTTTTGTGCACCCTGTTGAAATTCCAATAGCAATTGCCAAAAGAGAACCCTACATGTATGTGGATGAAATCATACTAAAAAGAATGTTGCAGAAAAATTGCAATCAAATCAGGAAGGCCGCGCTTTCGAATGGGAGCCTCATGATATTACGTAGCTCGGCTTGCTGCTGCTACGGAGACCTCTGCAACGGATCGGACATCGAGCCGGAGAGAGAACCTCTTCCTAAGCCCGAGCCTACGGAAAATCCTGTGAATGAGCCCAAAGAAGATTCTAGCCCTAAGCATGAGGAAAATCCTGAGAATGAGCCCAAAGTAGATTCTAAGGATGAACCGAATGAACATTCTAAGGACGAATCAAAGGACACTCCTAAGGAAGATCCTAAGCAGGAAGACGCTCCAACGGATGAGCCAAAGAAAGGCCCTGAGGAACCGTCCAAGAAAGACCCTAAGGTGGAACCCAGTCGCGAGACGTTGTCCGATTTGATTGATGACGACGCAAACTCTGCCGCCTCTACAGGGCTGATCTCGATTACAGTACTGATTGTAGCTTATTACTGACAATGAGTAGACACTGACAAAACATCGATAAACTGATTGAAATACTCTTTGCATTTGAAAAGAGAACAGATGAAGGGCATTATTTATTCAAGGTGGCACCAGAAATTGAACAATTGTTGTGTGATGGAGCATGAGTATTGAATGGGTCGTTAGAATTAGGAGGAGTATTATTGCAGAGGAATGAATTGTGTTTTCAAGACGTTCCGCTTTTCTTGAAATTATGAATCCAGTACATCGCACTTCTCCAGAGATCCTGCACTCTGCTCTGGGGCGCATTCAGGTCAAAGTTCTCGGCCTCGCACCGACGAATAGCATCAAGGTATCTGTAAAGAGGCAGTGAACAAGGATTTGCATGCTGAGAGTTCATTTTCAGTACTCATTTCTCCTTTTCCGCTGTTTATGATGTATTGTACAAAAGATTCGCAAAGTCTAGCATTGCATGATCACTTGAGTCAGAAATACGCTCTACATTTCACTCACTCTCTCACCTCTCTGACCGATGAGAAAGCGTGCAACTTCGAAGTCTAGTGACCGACTCTGTTTAGCCTTATTCGGAAAATATTACCTGTACGGGTAGTGCTTGCTCTGGTACTGTTCGTGATACTTTGCCTCGCATCTCTGCAGTTGATCCAGGGCGTGAGGGCAGTATCTGACAACGAGAGTGATTACTACAGACTGAATAGTCGGAATAAGGGTCGTTGCTTCTTCATTATGCACGCTTATTCGACACTCAGTGTGTGAGAAATGAAGAGACGGCGACTGGGATTTCGAGCTCTAGTCCATTGCGAGCCTGGGAGTAGCCTCCCGTAAGCTCATTTATCTTACCTGACAACGAGTCGGGAATGGGAGTCGGAAACGTAGGTGATGAACCACCAGATGGCGTCGGAGGTGCGGGTCTGAATGAGGCAAACTCGCATAATTTTCTTATTTCCTTAAGCGGAACTTATCTCCCCATCACTTTTCACTGATGACAATTCGAGTGGATTTCTTGAAAGGTTCCCTAGCAACTGCGCAATTACGTCTAGTAGGTCTAGATAAAGGAGAAGAGCTTCTATTCACCTGCATATCGAACCCGTTCACTCTAATAATCGCGTCGCCTCGGAAGAGTTTGCCGTAAGCGACGGACGTGTTCGTGACCTGAAAATGCGTTTGATTTTATTGTCAGATGAGTATTAGGGGCACTAGGGACATGAGAAGGTCCTATGGAAGCAACGCTACTTCAATGATAAAATGACATCATCACTTGAGAAGTCTAAGAGCTAGGATGAAAGCTTTCAATACTCAAAGAACTCTCAGGCTGGCCACAAAAGGTTCTAAGCTAACCTCCGTCACATAGTTGAAGCGCAGTGCATTCCCTTCTCTTGTCAGATCGGAAATGTTCACCAGTCGAGTGTGTACATCACACGCAGGGTGCACCTGCAGAGAGGTGATGAAGGGTTTCGAAAATCCAAAAAATGAAAGTAGAGCTGGTAGTCGTATCTTCATTGTCACACTTCCTCACCGGTCAGAGTGGCGAGATAGTGTGCAAAATGTATGAAGAGACGATTACCCGTTTTCACAAACAGTCCTTTCTACAAATTCCATTTCGAAAAGGTCGTTTTACGAGATCTGTTCTCACCTGCAGAGTCACAGTCCTCCTCGCCGCAGTGTGGATCCAGGAGAGATAGCAGTAAACGAGGAAGAGAGCGATGAGGGTAAGGATGAGGAGCTGGAGAAGCAAAGTTTGCTCGGTCATTGAATTTAGAAGCCTATTGAGAGATGGAAGATCGACAATTTTTATGTACAGTCCATGTTCGCTATTTCATTTTACAGATTTTCTGTGATGGCTCCAGTGTGCATTCTACTGAGGGTGTTTACTTCAGTTGCTTATTCAAGCAATTTTCGGAGCTTGAGGAAGGGAAGAATCAGAACACTCACAACGAGCTTGATCCACCACGACCACGATTTAGCGACGCGATTGGCTTTGGCTTCGGCGCGCGCCTGAGATGTGATGATGTTCAGCTGTTGAAAATTTCTCGCTAAGTTCCTAGACAACCAACATCGCTAACAAAGAATCGGATCAACGTCTTCTCATTTCGCACTCTCTCGACTCTATGAACGTTGAGAGAGGGCGCGCAATGAAGTGACGACGACCCGTATTTCGAAACTCCACTCACCATCTCTAGCGTATCTTCGTGAAGCCTCTGGTAGACTCCCGATGTAGCGCCGGCTACGAAATCCTCATCGTTTTGGCGTAAGTAATGTGGAAGGAAACCCATCCTGGAATTGATAACAGAATGGTTGATAAGATAACCAAAATAACAATAGAAATAACGAGATTTGAATATGCTAGCGTCGATTCGAAAGGCAGACCGAATACGATAGTTTCCCTTCGGGAATCAGGCGTTCTTCATGGTGGAGAAGTATACAAAAGGACGCCATAAAGGAACCATGCAACTATTTTTCGAATTTTGCGTTCAATCGTTATCTATGTTACATGTTCGGCAGAAAATACTTCGTATTTAGGATGGGGAGGTCCTCATATTCTGTCAGTGCGGAATTTCGAGCCAATGGCGTGCAGAGGTGCGAGAACGAATCCTTCGAGTTGTCGGTTGAGATGGAGGACACCGATGCTTCAGAGCAGGTAATACAGGGAACTGAAGGGCCAAGCACGACGTTTCTGAATGCATCATCATGCGAATGAAGTCCTTTTTTCAGACTGGTAAAATCGATGCGGAAGGTTCCACAAAGAATAGGCGTCGATCGCTATGGGGATGGATAAAGCTAATCGTGAGTCCCACACTAGGCGTCAATTCGAATCTCGTAAATGTAGAAAAAATGAGAGATTTGGTGAATAAAAGAGAGAGGTGCGCCACTTTTCGTTCTGGCTGTGCGCAATGAAAGACTATACCGGATCTGCTACTTTCCGAGATTACACTGTTGAATAACCGCCAACAAGCAATGAATTTACATAATTTCAGCTCAAAATGATCGTCTCGGCCACTCTTCTCCTCGGCGTACTCTTCTTGGCTATTGTTTCCTACGAACGCTTCTTCCATCCGAATGCACCATTCGATGATGCTGAATACCTAAAGTCTCCGCCTCCTTGCGAGAACAGGACTTACTACAGGAGCCTATCCATCACATCAGATTTCGAGCCAATGTACACCACGTACCACTTCAACTACATTTCTCACGTAAGTTTATGAATATTTTATGCATGAACACACTCTCAAATGTCATCCTATCTCAGGCCAGGGGAAACGCCTTCTGGATAGGAGAAGCAATCCAGACTGTGGGTGGAATCGATGTTCAGAGAAATACGAGCGATCAAATCGTGAATCTTATTTCTAAAAAAGTTGAGTTCTCCTCGGTCGAAATTGGCTTGAAAAACTGCGAACGCGCACTTGAAATCATCGAGAGATGCGAAATGAAATACCAGGCGCATTACTATCGTGATTATTACCCGTACCGGTTCATTGATATGATTAGAAGATGTGAAGCTGAGAATTTCGATCTGAATGTAATGTCAAATATCTTTGCTGACTTTTATAGAGATGTGCTGTTCTGGATTCATAAACACAAAAACCTGTTCCCCTCATGGCCCCAGAATTGAGTCAGTATCCCTTCCAACTCAAACCAATCGTATCCATTCTGGACCATTTTATTGTTTTCACAAATGAATCCATGAATTCAACCGTATTTTCACTGTTATGTAGCGAATAAAAAATCTCGAAACAGATTCAATAACAACGTTGATTATACAAGCAGTGGGTATCTATAATCGAAAATTTCTTCGATGGAAAAGATGCCTGCTATGCAATGTCACCAAAACATCACCGGTTTCTCACAGAGGGACCAACAGTGTTTGTGAGAACCGGTTACGGCGGTGCAAGTCGCTCACGCTCACATGCGGTATTTCGATAGCTGTTGCGTACTCAATAAGAGATCATGTGGTCAACACTGACAGAGCAATACTAAATCTAGAAAACCGTTTTCGTGATGGAATTTCGATAAAGCTATTTGAAATAATTGTTGAATTAATTTTGATCTTCGATGAATGAATATTTATCCGAACGAACACAAATCGAAGACAACTAACAAGTTATAAAACTCAGTTACAGTAATAATCCTGGGGCCAACACGGGAACCAGTCTTTATGACTATGGATCCAGAACATCACCCATCTCCAGATGTCCTCAAAAACATTCGACTCGGCGTTGCTATCAAAGTCTTCCGCCTCACACCTTCGAATCGAGTCAATGTACCGATACGGATACAAATCACTAGAGTACTGGCTTTTGTATCGCTTTTCACACTCCAGCACTTTGGCGAGTGCTTCAGGACAGTGTTTCTTGACCAGTACGGCAATCTTTTCGGTGTGGATGAATTTAGGATCAAGGAGATAGTGTATTTCCCGGCTGGTATTGTGCTGCATGTCAACACCGCCTATGCTGATGATGGCGTCCCCTACTGAGACGTTCTGTCGAACCCAGTCGAATGTCTGCAAAAGAAAGACAAAGGACTTGAAAAGTTACGTAGATGCTAGGAACACATTTTTCTTTACGCGTAAAAGATGTCATAGAACTTCAAGAACAAAGAAATTCTACGAGCTACAATTCTTCGGTCCCATTCGTTGACTACTCGTTTTTGTGTTCAGAGCCGTTGAATCGTTCACAAATGTTGAGAAACTTCCCAAAACCCTACTTTAGTTACGTAGTTGAAGCGGAATCTATTCGCCAGGAAGAGTTCGCTGATTGTGACATTGGTTGATGGTGCAACACACTGTGGAGGCGTCTGAAGTGAGGAATAGGAGTCATTCTCTTCCTTTTGCACAGTCTATCACAGGTCAATTTATTTCACATAGCCTTTTCGCAGACCAGAGTGGCACGTTCTACTTGCCCAGCACCCTAGTACAATCAACGCTTATGGTGGCATCGCATACTGATGCCTTCTGCCAAAACAACTGTCTGCCATAAGTAACCACCTTCAAGCTGAGATCGTGATGCTTGCGATTATATATGAGCCTCATGTGAAATGGGCAACTTCAAGTAAAAAAAAGAAAACCTTCAAGCTGAGATCGTAGCTCTTGCGAGGATGCAGGAAGTGGTTGTAGGCAACGAGGAGTAGGAATATGATGAGGACGAGATGAAAGGCGACAAAGATGGTTTTGAGCTGAAAAAGGATCCTTGATTATCCTGCACACTTTAGCTGTGTACGGAATAGAGTTCGAAAAATGGAAAAATGGATAAAATACGGGAAATACTTCGGAATGCTAATTTTTAGAGCATTATACTCACAATTAGCTTGATCCAACTCCAAAGCGACCGATGCATCTTCACAAGGAAGGCTGCTGCTATAAGGAGTTTTACACGCTTCTTGTAATGCACCCCACCGCGAGAACAGTACGTTAAAAACAAAATGGAACTCAAAGGATCAAGGAAGCAATCAATGCAGCGCGAATGAAATCAACATGCTATGTTCATGCGGCCTTTCATCACACTGTTATTGTGCTCCTATTGACTCCTATCCATTTGCTGCGTTTGCACGTGCCTAAGAGCCGAAACAGGTTCTCGTAATCAGAGTTACGCCGATATTTTGCGTGCTTCACTCGTCGGCGCTCTTGTGATTCATTTTACAAGTATTTGAAATTTTGAATTCTGATTTCAGGATGCACATTCTTCCAACGCCTGCCAAAGAACCATCGTTTGGTAAGATCCTTCGTTGGTATCAGTTAATCCCCCTTGTTCCTTGGCGAATCCTTCCACCCCAAATTAACACAAGTTTCAGACGGATTGTTTCAATCGAACACCGATATTTCCTACGAGGTGGTACTCGAGATCGAAAGAGGAAAGGATACGAAGATGGTCAGTTACCAGTTTCAGTTGCGATCTCTCATGAGGAAACCTCACTTACTCTTTTCAGGTTCACGAAACCGCAAAAGCTGAAAACGTAGATGCAGTGACCAGCAAAAAATCGGACAGGAAGATTCTAGAGTTGCTCAAACTAATGGTAAGCTGCTTTATCTCAATTTCCTTATCTTTATCGGATAAGACCGAGTCAACAATCAATGCTTTCAGGCCAAAATAGCGATCGCCCTTCTCGACTTCCTCGTTCTGCTCTACATGGCCATAACCGTGTTCCACTACTTCGCACCCGTTCGAAGTGCACCAATCATCTCCCTTTGATCGGTTAAGACTAGGGATGGTTTGATAAGAGACGTTCTCTTTATTTCACATACTCTCTCATCTGTTAGTGAGTCGAGAGAGTGTGCGAAATGAGGAGAGCCATTCTTCATTCTGAAATCCCTAATCAGAATAGTCTATCAATTTCCCATTTATAGAATGGACACCACCGACTCTCATCTCTCCTCCAAGCTGCGAAAACACTACTCGCGTCTTGAATTTCAACTCGACTTACGACATTGTAGAGGCACTCGACTACAACTACGTTTATGTGGGGAATTTATATCAATTTATTATTTTTGAATCAATTCAATATGCTCGTTTCAGCGTCCTGGGAAACTCGATAAATTGAAGAGAGGAGATGCGATTGAGAGCATAAACGGCATCGACTTGAGTGGAAATGCTTCCTTCCAAGTGACTCTACTCCTCAGTCGCAACGCTGTGAAAACAGTGATCGTCAGGCACTGCCCAGGTGAGTAAGGGAGTTGTAAGAGCCCCGTATCGGCACCCAAAGATCCACGAACACAAACCAGAGGATAGTCGAGCACGGGGGGCTTAGGCCGTTGATCTCTGACATCGTACAGGTGCCCTCGAAAAGCTCCAAGCATGCGACGCGAAATACCGCCATCAATACCAATACGCTCGCACGCCCTATCCGTATCGGTATGTGGACATGCTGCGTCGCTGTGAGGAGGAGAAATTTGATGCCAACTTCAAGCCAAACTTTCTTCTTGATGTCTACAGAGCCGTGATGTTTTGGATACACGATAATCAGAATTTGTTCCCCAGATTCAAGTGGTGAATAATAGTCTTCAATATTTCACGTGTAATATACTTGCCGAAAATAATAAAACGCTGTGGCGATTATTGTACTCGAATAAATCCAGGAATTCTTGAATGCGATATTGTGCAAATAATACTTACTCAATGCCCACTGGCTTCGCTCCATTACTCTACTATTCTTTCCTCGGTGAGACCCACACGGAACATCTTCTGACTAGCGCGTCTATTTTGAATCGACTCTCAATCCAACAATCTTTTTATTTCTGTGAAAGCATGCCCCTTTATCCCGTAATGGCGAGTCCATCCTCGCAATACGCCAATGTCGGATATCTCGCCGACACCGAGCTTCCCTATGAGATCCTGCTTGATGTTGATGAGGGAGGGGATGAGGTGAGCATTTATTTTAATTGAATGGAATCAAATTTTGATTCAGTCAGAGCCTTTCTCGGCACTGCTATGTTCATGGTTTAGGCCACTGGTTGGCATATTTCGCAGGACTTCGTGTGCCTTGAATAACGGGATATTTTTGCCTTTTATTCGGCCAGAATATGAAAAAAATTCGTTTCAGGCATCCCACAACTCGGTGGAAGTCTTGAATACTACGCACGTGAATAGACGCCGGTCGCTGTGGCAGTGGTTCAAGATTGTTGTAAGTTGGATTTTGAATTTCACAAAATAAGACACGGAGTATAGCCAGTAGAGTGCGAAGTATGGGACGCCAACAATTCATTGTATCTTTCTGAACAGTGAGAGAGTGTGTGAAATGAAGCGACGAACATACTTTTCCACACTCTACTAGAGAAACAAATGAATGCTTCCATTTAGCTCCTCACTTTCTCCATGCTCCTCGTGCTTCTCTACATCTCCCTGCTCTCCTACCACTACTTCTTCCATCCTGGTGTCAATAATTCTCTTCCACACTTGATCTCTCCTCCCGAATGTGAATCTTCCATTCACCATGTCAACATTACTAGACTATCGCCGACTTCGAGCACACTGCATTTCAATTATGTGACTGAGGTATGAAATAAACCGGTTTTCCTTAATTTTTAGTACACTTTAAGGTCAACGATACCTCGCCAGCTGCCGGAAAACTCTGCAGAGGCGACTCGATTCTCAGGGTAAACGGAATCGACGTTCGTGGAAACTTCAGCGACGTCGTCTGGAGACTCCTTTTGAACGAATCCCAAGTAAATCTGGAAGTCAAATTCTGCCCCGAAGCCCTCGAAATGCTCGAAACATGTGAAGCAAAGTACAGCGAACAGTATCAGAGCGAGTACTACCCGTATAGGTATGTTTGCGTTACCGATTGGTAGAAAGAGCCCATTTATGCCTAGACAAGGAGTAATCGCACAGTGTACATTCTTTGTGGGTAAAAACATGAAATGATTTTCAGATACGTTGACTTGATCAGACGATGTGAGAAGGAACGTTTTAATGTCAACGTGTCCTCGAATGCGCTGGATGATCTCTGGAGATCTGTCTTGTTCTTCATTCATCAGCATGGTAATTGGTTCCCATCGGTGCAGAGGCTGGCGTACATTTCGTGAATGTTTATCTCTCGTTCAGTTTCATCGATACGTTATCAGTTACATACCTATCGCCGATAAATGTTGTCGCACTCACCAAAATAATCAACATGGAAACTGGTTCCCAGCACAGCAAAAGAAGGCCTACATGTCGTAATATACTTGTTGTAATAGTATTTTCTATATTTTTATCATCGTCGATAAACAACGCGCAGTCTATAATCTGTAGAGAAATGCGAAGCATTTTTTTCACAAACATATGGGATGGTCCCCGAGATAAAATATTGTAATGAACATCTGAAATGAACTGACTTATTGAGAACGACAAGAAATGCTCCAAATAATCGGTACTTATACAAAAATATACAGAAACGGGCTGAAAATAGGTAAAGGAAATGGAAGTTTGATATTGGGGAAGAGATGTGACATAGGCAGGTAAAGGAGAGAACAGTAGGTATCCGTAGTAAAGATCGTGGTGATGGCATTAAGCCTGAAATTGAGAAGATGTGCATTTTAGAGTCACAAAGACAAATACCGACCAATTCATGAATGACACCGCTTCACATGCACCCTCAGACACGCAGCATACGTGGAGCGGAAGTCACAGAACTTGCAGGCGTGCGGCTTGCGCTCCTCTTCCGTGTCTGAACAAGTACTCGTTTGTTCGTCCAATCTACTCCTTTCTCCCTTCGACTATTCTAATACTACAGTGCTTGTTACTATTCATCTGCATATTCCGAGATTTGTATTTTTATGTCAAAAAATTTACCCAGGTGAACGAACGAATGTTCCTCCAGATTCTGAGCACGAACGAAGGTTTTACTGCACACAGCACACCGGAATGCCTCCTTGGCCTGATTGCGTTCTACTGGGGCTGTAAAAATAGTTAGCTTCGATTTCACCAGACGCTGACATTATCAAGACATTTGCAATTCTATCCATATCACAGTCATTCCTTGCTTCATTTTTCGCTGAAAAAGGAGTGCAGAGATGCCCGGGTCAAGAAAGTACCGAAGTTGCAAGAACTTGAAAAAAAAAACCCACACTGATGCTGTTGCTGGTGCGTTTGCAGTGCCTGGGCAGTAGACAACCACTGCTTGCAGGCTGCGCACTGGACCGTTTTCTGGCCGCGTTCTGCAAATCCAAAATCATTGTTCCCATATTTGATTCCTGAGTATCAAAAATCGATGAAGTTATTGAAATTACCTTTTCAGGTAGCAAAGAAAGTGCATTGGATAAGGAAATGTTTTCAAATCGTATACAATGAACAGAAAAACCATTACCCCAATGTTTCCTGAGATCGTCCCTCTTCGCAAAACTCTTGCCACACTTGCACTGGTGCGGCCGGATTTCTGAAACGATAATATTAGTTAGCCAAAATATGGGAACTCTCGAATCTAGGTGAGATAAATAAAGATAGGCTAGAATACTTATAGATAGCGGGAAAAAAACTGACTATCATGGATTCTTCTCTTGTGAGCAAAGACATTGGAGATATGGGCGAACGTCTTGTGGCAAACATCACATGTGGGATTGGTCTTCGATGGGACATTCGCAGGGATATTCACAGCCTTAGAAGGACTGAGAAGCATGCTGATCCCGTTTGCAAATCGGGTTGTCATGCCACGAAGCTGAAATGGGTATAATACAACCCCATTTATTTTTTTTTCGAAGTGAGGAGTAAATGAGAATAGTGCGACACATAACCACGAAATTCGGTTTCATTTCGAAACCAACTAAAGTCCTTTACTCACCGCGCCCATCACTCCCGTGCCTCCCGTGTCTGCCTTCTTGATCTCTTTTGCAGCTCTCGATTTCGCAGGACGTCCCATCTGGAAGTGACTGAAGGAAGTGAGGGATATCAGAGCGAGTTATGGACAGTAAGCGTGGAAGTTTGCAGATATGGAGTATTACTGTGACACGTAAGGCGCGAAAGTGGAAAAAGACAACGCATAATCGAGCGCATATCAATGGATTTCTAGAACAGTTTATTTCTTCCCTCTTCCCACTCTCCCTTCTTCCCTCTTGGCCTCTCTCCCTCTTCACTGACTGGCAGAGTTCGAAATACGAGTCGCCGTTTCTTCATTTCACACACTCTCTCACTCTCTCATCAGAGGAATGTGTAAAATGGAGAGACGATTGCCCGTATTTCGAACAACAATCTCAAGGCTGTAAAGAGTAGCATGGAGCATGTTAGCATGGAAGTTAGAAGGCGAGAAAGAAAGAATGAATCTCTTCACACTCTCTTTCTTTGTTTCTCCGCATTTCCTCGTGGCTCTCCCCACATTGACCCATAGAGTTCGAAATATGGGGCGTTACTCTCTCTTGTATCTCTGGCCGGTGAGAGAGTGTGTGAAATGGAGAGACGGCGACTCGCATTTCGAACTCCAGAGAAGAAGAGAGAGAAAGAGAAAGTGAGGAACGGAGAAGGGAGAGGGATAGAGAGAGAGAGAAGAGAACGAGAGAAGTGAAAAGGAATATCCCTTAAAACGATCAACGCTCGGCACCAAAAGCAGTGCACCATATGAGATTGACCACTAGGATGACACGTGGGGTCTTTCTCTCTCACTCACTAGCAAAGTTGAAAGAAGAAAGTTAGACTCGGAGTGAAGCGACTGGACATAACAGTGAGGATTCATGGGCAGAAAGGTGCAAAGGGCGCCGATTTCAAATAGGAACATCATAGTGCGCACACAATCGATACGCAACCAAAAATCCACGATTATCACTCGGAAAACATCAATAGTCGCAGCGTTTTTCATGGAATTGAAGCGTTCCGAAGGCATGTCGATCCACGCCAGTAGGTAGAATAACTGACATGAAACGCAATGAATGAAATTGCATTCAATGAGTGAGCACGCGCAAATGGCGGCCACTCGAGTGGCGTGCTCTAAGCTGATAGCACTACACCGGGGAAGAGTTAGAGAGGAAGAAGGAAGGAGAGGGGTGGAAGAGGAGAGAGTGTAGAGAGAGAAAGGTGAAGAAGAAGAGGGAGGATAGGGGGAAGAGAGCAAGGAGAGAGGAAAAGTGAGAGGGAAACGAGAGATAACGGCTGTTTACTACAGAGTGAGAGGGGGACGAGCTGGGGTGGAGAGAGAGGGAAAGGGAGAGGAAGAGATGGTTGTTTATGCAACCTGAATGTCGTTTCCAAGGGCGAGTCCACTTCCCTCAGAATGGAGAGAGAGACGAGATTGTTTACATCAATAAATGGTCTATCGCGCATGACTCACAGGAGAATGTATTAGGAGGAAGACACACTTGGAACACGCTTTGTTTTTGCGATAGATTGTGACAAAACTCGGGTGTATTTCACGAACCAAAGATCGTCAGCTCAAGCTGTTTATTTACTCTTGACCATGGCTTGATCAAACTCGTGCAACAATCATTGCTGCTGCAGCTGCAGCCAGTGAGAAGCAACCGATGGAGGTGGAGGTGGTTCCCTGCGGTTTCTCCGGTTCCTTCGTTGAAGGAGCGAGTCCAGGAGTGAAATGGGCGTAAGGGCGAGTTGGTTCGGTCTCCGGTTCGGGCAGGTACGTCACTTCTCCATCGTTGCAGAGGTTGCCCTGGAAATATTTTCGTTTCGAAAATAATTTCTAATTTAGAGCTAAAATATCTCAATTTAAACAGGATTTCGGGGTGAGTAGACTGCGGAATGCGGGTTGATCTGAGTTTGTAAATGCAGTGAATAGGATTTCGCAGAGGTGCAAATGCGTGAAATGAAGAGATAGCGATCGAGATGCAGAACCCTACCTTGCAGCAGCAAAGTTGCTTGGGTCTAATTTGACTGCCAGTATTTCTGCATCCGTTCTGGAATGAAGATTATTCTATGATTTGATCTTTGATCTTTCATTTGATGTTGATCTTACAAATAACCCAGCATCATTAGCAACAGATAGTGCCAACACAAGAAAGAGCACTGGGTCGAATGAGAACATTCGGAGGATAAACTGGATGAGCACTATTCGCATATTCGTTCTATTACATAACAGTTGTACTATCATCTTCATGAGATGTTCATCCAGTAGGTTTCCGCAGGACGCAAGCGCCTTGAGTACGCGGATACCTTTACCTTTACCAGTAGGTTACCATTCGAATGTTCTCATTCAACCTAGGGCCCAAAAAATCAAACTCACTGTTTTGCACTTGTGTTCTATCTCCTTCTCGTATTTTTTCAGTTTTGCGCATCCTTTAGAGATGAATGTAGTTTCCACCACCGTATAACACAAGTTGTTGATTGGGCAAAGCTCCTGAAATACGAGAGCAAAATTTAGAAGAACTTTGCAGTACCGTCACGGTTCACTTTTATGACTGCAATTGGCTGGTGAACTCGTCTGGGGGGAAGGGGCAATCCACAAGCATCGAAGGTACTCACCACACTGGACGGCTCGCTTTGCGCCTTTCCATCGAAGTGGATCATCGATCGGCACTTGACTGTTGCAGCGGCCGGGTCTGCTGCAGAGTGAATGACGTTAGAGGAATCGCGAATTGAGATTGGGGCACAACAGGTCGAAGGAAGTGTACAGAAGTACCGGCTTTGGAGCCCAAACAATGCATTCCACTTACCAAGATTGGGAGTTGTGGCAGAGGCTGCAGCAGAATCCTTCGATGCTGGATCTGTGGCCGATAGCGAGAGAAGAGCGAGGGCGATGAAAATAATTGGCAGGAATCGCATCACTGAAATGATACAAGTAGTAAGGTAATCAACTACGGCAATCTATTGAACTGCAGTAGTTTACGGTACCTGGATACTGTGGGAGACGGCGTGGGTTGGACGAGGGAAGGGAGAAAGCCGCAACCGACCAATTGATTCGAGGGAAGAGGTGTGAAATGAGGTTCAAGCGGATTTCGAATTGAATGTAATATTTGTAGAGGATTATGCATATTTGTTCCGTCAGGCATCGTTATTAGCGAATTGAACGTCTTTATCGCCGCTCGGGACCTTTATTCACTTTGTTTTGCACCATTTTTCATTGAATATTCTTTATCCGAAGAATCGCACCCTTTATTCGAATTATTCACTCGAGTGTTCACTCTGCACTCTCTCATACCCAGAGCATCGCATAGCCACCACCACTACGATCAGAATGATCACGATGAGAACAGCTACTGCAACAGCTACGATCCACCACGGGAAGGGCTTGGGGGCAGGATTCTTCGAGTCATTCGGGTCGGCGACGGGGTCGAGGGCGGTCGCTTCGTCACCATTGCAGAGGTCGGTCGTGCAGCAACAACTCCTTGCGCGCACTTTGATCTTCTTCCCGTGATCGTTTTCGAACCCAGAGTCGTCCTTGCAATGCGCCTGCAGTACTCCGTTTTTGTAAAGCTTGCAAAGAAAATGCGTGAGAAATAAGGGAACTTCTTCGGCTTCTGCTCGCAATGAAATGCAAAGTGAGAAATGAGAAAAATAGGGACATAAGACTCTATTGAGAAAGGCTGGGCCAAAAAACAGAAGTGCCTGTGTTTGAGACGAATAAATCGTCTACTAACAAAGGAGGCTGCTGCGACAGAGCTCTTGAGAGAGAATAAGGCCCCACCGTCGCATTATTTGTCCTCGTAGCGCACTCGTTTAAGATGTCGCATTTCCAAAATTCGCCCATGCCGAGTTCGCTTCCTCCTTTCATCCAATAGCAGTTCTTGACTTTTCTCGCGCAATCAGCCTCTTTCTGAAAGCAGTAATTGTGTTGGCAGTAAGTGACTCTACCCCAAACCCCAATCCCCCTCCCCCTACGGCGTCCCTTTTCTCATTCTACTCTACGATGAAGAATCGTCCTACTGAACCACTTCTTATCCCGTACAGTAATAACTTTACCCGGCCGCTTAGAGAACTTGACGCAAACTGTGATACTCAATTGGTTTCCTCCTATAAATCGTGTATTCAACACACCTTATCCACACTTCCAGAATGGAGTGTTCCATTCGGCCAATAGCCTTGCTTTCCATCGTAGCACTTGAGAGCTGCAGAGAGCGGGAAAAGGGCGAGGACGATGAGGAGAATGGGCAGGAATCGCATCACTGCAAGGATACGGTAGTCAGTTGGTGATCAAGTGAGTTTCGCAAATAGTGGGTTACGGTACCTGGATACTGTAGCGGACGGTGTGAGCTGAGCGAAATTCGTAATCGACTAGTCAGCTTTGGCGTAGATCGAGGAAATGAAATAAACGAAAACAATCTCTAATCTTCATCAAAGTGAATCAATATGTTAAAATTTATATTGATCTTTCTCTTTGTCTTTCTCCCTGACTCCCTCATTCCTTCCCTCTTCACTCGACTCGTGCAGTCGGTTGCGACTTTCTCCCTTCCCTCGTTCAAGCCACACCGTCTCCTACAGTATCCAGGTACCGTA
The DNA here is from genome assembly GCA_900490845.1 of Pristionchus japonicus. Classification (NCBI taxonomy): domain Eukaryota; kingdom Metazoa; phylum Nematoda; class Chromadorea; order Rhabditida; family Neodiplogasteridae; genus Pristionchus; species Pristionchus japonicus. The sequence continues at coordinate 459,349 of LS496030.1, forward strand.
ACCCATTGTTTTCGAAACTCAGTGGATCGCAAACTAACTTATCTTTGCAGTGATGCGATTCCTGCCCATTCTCCTCATCGTTCTCGCCCTTCTCCCGTTCTCTGTCGCTCTCAAATGCTACGAAGGACAAGTGGAACATTGGCCTAATGGAACACTAAATCCTCGAAGTGTGGATAAGGTGATACAGTTCTTGGACACACGATTTAGGAGCAGAACAAATTTATGTACTATTTTCACACATTTTGCGTGAATGTTCCGTGATATTGAGATTGCAAGATTGTGTGTGTTGACTGTGTGTTGAACTGTGTTACTCACACAGGAAAAGTTCTCTAAACGGTAGGGCAAAGCTATTACTGCTTACAGAAAGAGGATGATTGTCCGGGAATAGCGAAGAACTGCTATTGGATGAAGGGAGGAAGCGAGCTCGTCAAGGGTGAACTTTGGAAATGCGACAGCTCAAACGAGTGCACTACGAGGACCGATAATGTGACGGTGTGCTCTGTTGCTTCCAATTCAATTGCAAATTGATCTCATTTGCAGGAGCATTGCAAGGAAGAAAAGTGGATCGAAAAAGAAGATGGGAAGAATGTAGAGTGCGTGCAATGAGTTGTTGCTGCAAGAGCGACCTCTGCAACTATGCCGAAGCCTTCGCGACCACCATTCCCACCACACTCCCGACCACTCCCTTTCCGACTCCTACACCCACCACCGTAACCCCCGCGGCCAATCCGAATGAAGGGAAGAGCCCTGCAGCCCGCCCGACCGCTCTCTCCCTACCGATTGCAGCAGCTGCAGCAGTGATTGCTGCAAGGGCCTGAGAAGGCCTTGACAAAGAGTGAATAAACAGCTTGAGCGGCGTTAAACGTGTTGTGCGAATATGTATTTGCATCTGACATCGAAAAACAATTTTAATTTTAACAATTTTAACAATTTTAATAGAATCATTATGAAATAATTTGTTTTGTTTCGATCGTTCATTCTTCCTCTCACTCCCTCATTCCACCCCTCTTCACTCGACCCGAGCAGTCGGTTGTGACTTTCTCAATACCCTCGTTCAACCCACACCGTCTCCTACAGTATCCAGGTACCGTAACCCATCGAAACTCACTGGATCATCAACTGATCAACTTATCCTTGCAGCGATGCGATTCCTGCCCAATCTCCTCATCGCTCTCTCTCTTCCCCCGCTCTCTCCAGCCATCAAGTGCTACAGTCAACGAGAGATGAGGGAGAGTGATGCTGGCTGGCTCATCAAGGAACAGAGTATCGACAGGGTCAGTACACAAATCGGCACTTCCTTTCTCATTCCCCGCATCGCTTCTCAAGCAGAACGGTCATAAAGAGGGAGACACTGCGCCAAAAAGGAAGTTCCTTCAAATCTTGGCACTTGTCTAGTTCCCCAGAAGCTTGGTTGAGTTTCACCGATAATGTATTTCCTAGCGCAGGGTTGGTGGTCAGGGATGGATCGGGATGCAATGCGTCACAGCCAAGACAACAACAGTGCTCCCTCAATTTCTCTGCACCTGACACTTTCTCGATCACCCCTTTAGAACGCTCTTCTATATTCATCATTTGAATCATGTCCATCACTTTCACTAGAAAGAAAATCACTACTAAACAATAGCATTGATTAGTTGAATTGCTAAAACGTGTTCTGCTGAGAGAAAAAAGGGCCTAAACGTGCCCCTGAAGCCTGACCAGCATGGGACTAGGTCTCGCAGTTGCCCTCTCAAGACGACAGTAAAATCGCCCTGATTGTGGTCGCAACTTTACCTTTTTATTACCTTTTACAGAGAGAACAGTGCTGCGCGAGTGACGTCAAGTTCTGTGTTTGGGAGCACCATCCGCCAGTCACATTCAACTTTGAAATAACTGATTGGAGATGCGCGTACAATTCGACGACGGGTGCCGACTGTGAAAAGGTACGAACATTGTCTTCCCGGAACTTCTTCGATTTTTGGCCCAGACTCAACCGCATTGAGTGAGAAGTGAGGCGGGGAATGAGAGTGGTAGGGATATAATACTCTGTGAGAATAGTCTGGGCCAAAAATCGAAGAAGTGCCATCTTCCCTATTGGATATTGCACCCTCTGTGTTCCAGTGGTGATGGGATGGTTAGGAACTCGCGCTTAGGAACCCTCGTAAAAGATTTTTGTGGCTGTGTCAGGATCACGTTTCGGAACATTTGGAGGCTTTTTAGTTCGGGTTCCTAAACGTTTCATTACCGTTCCAGTTTTATGCTCGTAATACTGCGTTCTCCGATATCTCGGAGATCGAAAATAAATTATGCATAGATAAATGTACTCCTTGCGTGATTGCAAGCTGGTTACGAGCAGAGTTCGAAACACGAATCATCGTCCCTTATTTCCAACCAGTCTCTCTCTCACCAATCTGAAAGGAGTATGTGAAATGAGAGAGCAATCCCGAACAGAGTGCGGAAATCAAGAGTTGCTAACTTCATTCTACACTCTCTCTCACCGGCCAGAGTGGCGAGAAAGTGTGCAGAATGAGGAGAGTCATCTCTTGCTTTCCGCACTCTAATTCCTAATCGCAGGGCGGATACAAGGGGAATTAGTAGTGACTAGAGCACGCGGTAAAGTAGGTCCGAAGAAGAGATTGGGCAAGACCGACCTCTGCAATGTTGGGGAAGCAACCGCCCTCGACCCCGCCGCCGACCCGAATGACTCGGGAAGGTACGGAGATTCCTTTACCTTTAAAATCGCAGGCTGGTTGCACGTACGGACTGGACAATCGCGGCTCGAAACACATGACTCCGGTGCAAAAGCAGGGGCGACCTCTGCAACGATTCGAGAGTGAGTTTGTGTCGGCTCTGATAGATCAGTCTTCGCCCCTCCTCTCTTTCCGGCGCTCCGCCTCCTCTCACACACTCTCACTTGTGAATGGTTCTGCCTAACGCGGGTTCCGAAGCTAAGCTTCTCGGATATAGAAATTAGCAAAATGGCTGTAGGAAAGTCTCCACTGCGAATTGGATAGTCTTACCTACGCTATAACCTACCTCACTCTTGACTTACCTGTCTCAACTTTGCCTTCTCAGGCCACCGCCGAGGCCTTTACATCTGCCGATGCCGCGACCTCCTCTTCATGCGACCCCTCCTTCCCGTGGTGGATCGTAGGCGTTGCAGTCGCTGTGCTCATCGTGATCTTTGTGATTGTGGTGGTGGTGGCTATGAGGTGTATAAAGTGCACGAGCGACGATAAAACGATTACATAGTGCTCAAGTGCAAAATATACGAACGTTGAGGTTTTCGAAAAAAAAAGCAACGCTGAGCTGTGATGAAGAAGTTCTTTTTGCTGATATCTCTCACGGAGTATTACGAATCTCAATTATTTGTGTTTGGACAATCATCAGTCATCTACTGCAAAATTATGTTGCCTTATCGTCAAAAAGACATCAATGCTGTTCAAGCTGTTTATTCACTCTTTGCCATGGTCTGATCAGGCCCTTGCAGCAACCACTGCTGCAGCTGCTGCAATCGATAGGGAGAGAGCGGTCGTGCGGGCCGCAGGGCTCTTTCCTTCATTCGCATTGGCGGCCGGGGTTGTGGTGGTGGGCGCGTGGGTTACGGTAGTGGGGGCGGGAGTGGTCGGGAGCGTCGTGGGGATAGTCGTGAAGGCTTCAGCATAGTTGCAGAGGTCGGTCTTGCAGCAGCAACTCATTGCACGTACGTCTACCATCTGTCCATGATAATCGTACAAACCCGATTCATCCTTGCAATGCTCCTGCAAATGAGGTCAATTTGCATTCGAATTGGATGAAAAGCATGTAAAGAAATTTCAGAAAAAAGAACCCACTGTCGTATTGGCGGTCCTAGTAGTACACTTGTTTCTGGTATCGCATCTCCATTTTTCACGGCTTGAGAGCTCGCTCTCAGCTTTCATCCAATAGCAGTTCTTAACGTAGCAATCCTTTACATCCTGAAAGCAGTAATGACTTGTTCCGAGTGTTTCGTTTCTACCTAGACCGCTTTTTCTGCGTAAATTGTGCTTCAAACGCCATTTGTATTTAGTTGTATTGCACTATTCCTAAGGCTATCGCTAAACGGATACATGCATTCAAAAAGTGAAGCTACTCATTCACATGATCCGTTTTTAAGTTGAACGATAAAAAAAATACACAATGAGAGTAAAAATAATACCTTTTTCATTCGAGGTACTTCGGTGTTAAGTGTTCCATTCGCATAATAGGTTAGATCTCCACTGTTGCACTTGAGAGCCGCCGAGAGCGGGAGAAGGGCGAGAGAGATGAGGAGAATGGACAGGAATCGCATCACTGCATGAATAAGTCAGTTGGTGATCAAGTGAGTTTCGAAAATAGTGAGTTACGGTACCTGGATACTGTAGGAGACGGTGTGGGTTGAACGAGGGGAGGGAGAAAGTCGCAACCGACTACTCGAGACGAGTGCAGAGGGATGGAATGAGGGAGTGAGAGGAAGACGGATCGAGAGACCAATATAAATTTTAACATACTGATTCAATTAGACGAGCAATATTGATTATTTCCGACTATCCCATTCCACCCCTCTTCACTCGACTCAAGCAGTCGCTTGCGACTTTCTCCCTGCCCTCGTTCCATCCACGCCGTCTCCTACAGTATCCAGGTGCCGTAACCCATTGTTTTCGAAACTCACTGTATCATCAACTGACTATCCTTGCAGTGATGCGATTCCTGCCCATTCTCCTCATCTCTCTCGCTTTTCTCCCGCTCTCAGCGGCTCTCAAATGCTACGCAGGCGAAATAGTCGAGTTTTCGAATGGAACAGTCGATCCCAGAAATCACGAAAAGGTATCTTCTCCATGTCTTTTTTTGCTAACTGCGGAACCAACAACTCGATATGGCATTAGACTTTGAGTTTGAATTTTGGACAATAATCTCTTCATATTGCCACTATCTTGTTCTGAGAGGGTGTGTGGAATGAAGGGACGAGTTCCCTTGTTGGAACTTAGATTCTAAACTCGTAGCGCCTTCTTACAGAACGAGACAGTCTGCGCTGAAACAGCTGAGTACTGCTATTGGGTGCACACTGAAAGGCAGATATCTGAGACAGTGAACGAAACTGCGAACGGATGGGCATGTGAAGAGGACAGATCGTGCGCTTTAAGGACGAATGATACAGTCAGTTTGAGCTCTTTGCGCGTATCTTCCTTCCGCGCACTGTGGACAAGTTAGGGATATGAATGCGAATAGATTGCTAAACCATACACCAACTGCACCTATTTTCAGATTAATTGCACTAAGTGGACAGAGGAGGAAGATTATGAAGGCCAGACCGTGAAAGTGCACTTCGAGGATTGCTGCTGCAAGGTGAGCGATGAAATGAAATTGATGACACTGCTTTTCTTCACCTCCTATGAAATTAGAACCCATTCTCCCCCACTCCATGCTAATTCTCAGTGCATTCGCGTTCGGCCTTTTGGCAAGTAAAGTAAAGAAGTGCTGAATTGATTTATTTCAATAATAACACGGAACAAAAAAATCCACGAGAAAAGTGAAACAAATCGGGCCTAAATGTTAAATTTTAGGGCGATCTCTGCAACTATGTCGAGCCTACAACAACCGTCCCCACTACGCTCCCGACCACGCCCGCACCCGCCCCCGTGACGCCCCTCATCCTGCCGAGTAATGCGGAGATTGATGGGCCCGACTCTGCAGCCCGCCCGACCGCCATCTCATTCTTAGTTGCAGCTGCAGCATCAGTGATTGCTGCAAGGGCCTGATCAGAGCATGGCAAAGAGTGAATAAACAGCTTGAGCAGTGTTGATGTGTTTGAAAATTTTTCCGGTCTATCACTCAAACTCAGTTTAGACTGAGCAAATCAGCAATATTGGATGAGAGAAATTGATTGTTCTGTTTTCTCCAATTCTCTCATTCAACCACTCCTCGCTCGGACTGACCTCTCCCATCCTGTCCAAGTTATCTTCTACAATATTTTAGATACCGTACTTTTAATCGCGAACTGTCAAAGTACCGTACTTTTGATCGCGAACTGACTAATGCTCCTTGCAGTGATGCGATTCCTGCTCATTCTCCTCATTACCCTTCTTCCGTTTTCTTCGGCAATCAAATGCTATTCTCAATATGAGATGAGAACGGACGAAGGATGGATAATGAAGAAGGAGAGCGGAATCAGGGTAGGTCCAATCATTCTCAGTTCAGTTGTTGATATCAGAGCTAGGTCAGAAATCCGTGAAGTGGCATACTCATTTCATACAGAAATATCCGTATTGGATACTGGCCATGATACCCAGTCTCAAGGTCGGAAAAACCTTAGCCTTTACCTTTTTACAGAGAGAGAAGTGCTTTGATAGCCACGTCAAGTACTGCGTTTGGGAGCATCTTCCGTCGATTCACATCCACGGCACGGCAACCGATATGAGATGTGCAATGAATTCGACTAAGGGATACGACTGCAAATCGGTTAGCAACTAGAGTGCGAAATACGGGTTTCCGTTTCTTCATTTCCCACACTCTCGCACCTGTAAGAATGGCGAGAGAGTGTGTGAAATGAACATTGTTTCGCCTATTAGTAACCCCATTCTATTCAATTCTAGCTTCATTAGTTTTACAATTTATTGATTCTATTTCACTTTATTGATTATTTCAGGCCGGCTGCGTGTGGGGTACGGAATATTGGGGTGGCAATCACTATGTGGAGCGACAAAAGTGCTGCTGCAGCAGTGACCTCTGCAACGAGCACAGGGTGAGCTCCCTGTTCAGCAGTTCAGTTCTACTGCGTGGCTACATGCATTTTACGTCTCTACTAAAAGCTTCCGAATGTGTGATTGAAGTTACGGAACTTTTCTTTTTCTGGCCCACACTGCACCGCACCAACCACATGTAAGGGGTAGGAATATGAATGGTAGGGAGGTAATACTCTGTAAGAATAGTTGAGACTAAAAACAGGAAACGGGCGAAATTACAATAGGTTACCACTGAGGAAACGATCAATCTAAGCCGACAACATACCATAATCTTCCAGGCTACCGCCGAGGCTTCCATCGCTGCCGGTCCGGCCAAATCCTCCGCTTGCGACTCCTCCTTTCCCTGGTGGATCGTGGGAATCGCAGCTGTGGTTGTCGTGATTATCTTGATCATTGTAGTGATTGCTGTACGTAGATCACACAATCGTGTGCCAACTGAAGAAGAGAATGAATAAAGATCAGCCATTCACTGATGTGTTTCTGGATTCATTGAATAGCACAAACGAGGGAGAGTAGATATTTCACAACTTGTTGAAAGGCTTCCCATTACATACCCTTTTGTCTCTCGGACCATTGAGAGAATGTACGCTTATAGGAGAGTCGGAGCACTCGTTCAGCCTTCACATACAATTAGGAAGACCAGCCACTGAAGAGTCTATTGCCCGGCAACAGATTGGAGGGGGGAAGAGGACCAATTGCCTCCCTCTCCTTTCCGTATTCCCTTTCAATTGTATAGCTCTCAATGCAGCCTTTTTGCAAAATTTATCATAAATTTCTATTTTTTTGCATTTCAAATTTCGTCTGATGCATTCAAAATTTTCCCGTTTTCATTCCAGAACTCTACATGTTCTCGTTTTATTCCTCGCACTGTGAAGGGGGCTTTACTTTCTACTTCTGGACTGATTGAGCAGGTCACAACAAATTTTGATAAACAGTGAGTCTGCTTCTCTGGTTTATATTGTTTTTTGCTGGCTATGGTTTTAATGGCACACAACTCTGCTGGCATGCAAATACTAAAGGCTTTCAACGTATACGTGGCGACATTTTAACAGCTTATAATTCAGATTTCCTCTTATACTTCTCCTGTATGCTCATTTGATCCTGCTCTTCAACGGAAGAAATATTGAGACAGCTTGACTGCTATCTAATATAAACGGAAGCAATTTACTCTTTGCTAGATATCGAGGCACGATGGACAACACACTATTCGAATTCACATAAATAAAGGATCATTCTTGAAATAGCAGCACTTATCGGACATTCGAATGATAAATTGTTATTTTTCTTCATTGCACTTTCTCACTGTGCTTATTCAGGCTGGAGAACAGTCCTTACGAAGAGAAGGAGTGAAACGGGAGTGGCAATATAAATTTACTTTCGGGTGACCAGGGATCAGAAAAACAGAGAGAAATAAATAACATTTGCCACACCTAATCATCATTATCGATTTCTGTCAATGTGAGAAAGCGACGCTTGCAATATTCAAATTGCGCTTGCATTGTATTTCATTGCGATAGGAGGCGAGCCTTTTTTAAACTGATTCTTATGTTTTCTTTCAACCGTCTTTCAACATCAACTAATTGGGCAATGCCATTCAACATTTTCATTCTTTCTTCCAATGCGCTTGGAAGAATTTGCTACTTCTTGGATAAATGGTCATTGCTTGAATTGAGAATGGTGAGGTTTTTACAGTGTTCTAACGTCTTATGACCGACAATCGTTCAATATTCATCTCTTTCTTGACAACAGGTCTGCAAATCTGCACTAGTTGCTATTTCGAAACCAGCTATCTTGCAAAAAGAGAAGATCGTCTCCTTTGAGCTTTCTTCATCTGTAAGAATCACGTTTTGCTAGTTTTTGTTATGGATTGTCTTTCTTTAGGTCCATTATGACGCCAATTATTTGGTGTTGTTCTTCAAAACTCGAAGAGCAACACAAATCTGGAAATTGTACATAGTTTCTAAATTCAGTATTCTCTCGCTCAGACCCACTAGGCAAGACAAGTTTCAGGATAAGGTTTGCCGTTATGCACTTTGCGCCATGCAATCCCAAACAATTTGAGCGTATTTTCTTAGCGCTGAAAAGAGAAAATATGTTGCGATTTTTACAAGCATTCGAGCTCTTCTATCTTATTGCTGACAATTGTAAGCTCACAACTCTCGAAGGAAACTGGGTTCACCCGGACATCGTTGACATAATTTCTGACAAGATGAAAGGAAGATCAATGTTCGAAATATCAACCCCGGTGGATAATAATGTTGACATATGAGTCCAACCAAAATCAGTTCATTTATTTTCATATTGTTTTTAGGGAAGCCTGGATTATTTTTTTCAAAAATGTAAAAGTTGACCGTGTGAAACTTTATTTGAATATGATTGAGAAAGGTTTAATTATATTTTAAAATCAGAAACGTAAATTTGAACCCAAAAAAATCTATTCAAATTTAGATTCTGTACTCTATCTAATGAAAGTCGCAAAATATGCAAAAGCTATGGTGATCTGCTTCAAAGATATTGAGCATAGACGGATGCTTCTTCCAATTTGCGAAGGAATTCTCAACAAAAAATGTGTTGACCTAAAACTTGAAAATGCAAAATTCAAACTCACTGTTAATGAGGTTGAACAACTGGTTAAGGTAAGCCAAACAATTTAATCAATAAAAAAATTAAAATAAATTTTTAGTTCCTCAACCACTTGGACAATAAAACCACTGTTGCCGCTTGCGCTAAAACGAAATTAACTATCGCACAAATCGGCGTCTATAAAGTCGACAGACTCTATGGTTCAATGCTGATCACACACTTGGACAAGGAGGAGGAAGACTAACCATGCATATGCTTCCCCTGAATTGATTGCGATTATCGACTGCATTTTTCATGAATATAATGTCGGCTGGTCATCTTTTTTAAGTTCACTGTGAGACGTAGTTTTCATTAAATTTTGCTCATGTGCCGATTTCTATTCTACGTTCTTCTTCTGAAATAAACCGGGAAATCCACTTTCATTCACTTCTACCAATTCTACAGTTCTTATCCGTAGGCTCTGCAATGACGCTAGGTGACAGATTAGCTAAACTTATAATAACTTTGACTTCTGCACCAATAAAATCAATCCATGAAATCCCTGTTTTTATGCACACGTTTGAGCCAATGAAAACAAGGCCGTATGTGAGCCTTCTCGAGTACGTGAGCCTGGAGCCTTCTCTGGAGAGAGCAGTGGGGTCAGAACACCACACTTGATCATTCCAAATGTTCATGATTTTATTCAGCTCGCTGGGCTCATGTGATTTACTCGTGAACCGACAGGGTCTTGCCTATCGCGTGCACCAAACAACTACTACAATATTCCAGGCTTTCTTTGATCTGACTGCATTGATTGCACTGCAGTATGTCTGACTACAGTACTACTGCTTCAGTGACTACTGTATAAACAGCTACAGTATCCATGAAATACAGTATCATCGAATACGGTATTGCTGCCTGCAGTATCGTCAGTCTTCCTAGCCACAGTATCCTTGGACTACAGTTTTGTTGAATACAGTATGAATACAGTACAATTGCATTCTGTGTCTCTGACAACAGTTTTCCTAGCTACAGTTTCTATACCTACATTATCCCCGGCTGCAGTATCCTCATTCCAATATCCCCTCCCCCCCGTGCACATCTTAACACAAAGTCACTTCTTTATTCTGCACACAGAATGCATCTCTGCATCGTTCGGGAGCAGTTCATTCGTGACTGATCTGATCAGAGGCGTGCAGCAAGCACGGCTGCAGCAACTGCAGCAAGGGGGAGGAGGGCGGTCGGAGCGGCTGCAGGGTTGAAATCGATCGACTTCACTTGCAGCGGTTTCACGTCGCCGGGCGGTCGGGTGCAGTCCCCGCCCGCGCAGCAGCACTGCTTCACGTTCATCGCCATCTTCCGCCCGCCCGGAATCGGGTACTCAGCCTTGACTTCGGGGCAGTCCTGCGATGAAAATTGGTCAATTTCAACGGACACCCGAACTGCGTCAAGTCACCAGAACGGCGTCAAGTCACCAGAACGGCGTCAAGGCACCTGAACGGCGTCAACGCACCCCGAGTGCGGCGGCGGGGCATCTCGATAGCGGGTTCTCGCAGCCGGCCCCGTGAATTGTGATCGTCGTCTTTCCGTCGGTGACTCCGGCCGAGACGGCCATGCAGTTGGTAATGCCTGCGGCGCACTCCTGCTCCGACTGCAAAGGGATAAGGTTAGGCCTAAGATTAGGCCTGGGCTTAGGCTCAGGCTTAAGCTTAGCATTAACAGTCTAAGGCCTAACCGGGACGGCGGTCGGATGAGATAACCGGCTAGATGATCACCTAATGAGGTCGCGAGAGCAACTGTTATGGTAATGGACGGAATATGGTTCTCATCCAGTAGGTTATCATCCGAACGTTCACATCCGACCTAGTGCCGGTTAGGCCTAAGATTAAGCCTAAGCCTAAGACTAAGCTTAAGTCGTACTCACCGTCTTACTCTTCGCCATAATCTCAGCAATGGCAGCATCGATTTGTGCCTGTTGCGCAGGAGGAAACCCGGTAAAGGCGAAATTCAGCTTGCACTTGAGCGCGGCCGAGAGCGGGAGGAGCGTTGCAAGAGCGATGAGGAGAACGGGAAGGTGACGCATCACTGGAAAGACTCAGTTGGTGATCAGATACTGTAGCTAGGATACTGTAAGAGGGTATCCACGGGGGCCCTCAGGGGGTATTGAGGGGTGCTGGGAGTGTACCTGGAAAGGGTGGTCGACTACTCAGGACGAGCGAAAGACGAGCGAATGAGGGGAGGAGAGAGGGGTGTAGTTCGGTCTAATTGAAATGTAAATGGCGGATTAGTCTCTTCACTATTAACGCTCTATCATTTTGCGTTGTCCTTTAATTGATTCAAATAAATATTTTGTTGGTTTTGTCACGTACGGCTAGCAAAATTCCAAAAAAAATGTTTTTTAATTATGCATAGACCGTGTTGGGAGAATTTTAGCTAATCTATCACGCAGCTCCATTGCAGAAGCTAGAGAAATATGAACTTGATTCCGGTTTATATCCGAAAAAGAACACAGAAAATATAGATTGAAAACTCCGTCTTCAAGTGACAATTTTCAAACAATCAACTTGAACAAAGGTGATCAGCTGGTATATGAAAAAAATGTTGTCGAAAATCAGAATCAATTCTGAGTAAAAATATTCATAGATAGATAGTCGTCGTCCTCCTCATCGTCCAAGTGAGTTCGAAATACGAGTCGCTGTCTCCTCATTTCACGCACTCTCTCGTATCTCTGATCGGTGAGAGAGTGTGAGAAATGAAGAGACGGCGACCCGTGTTTCGAACTCTTGTGATTGGAATTCCAATGGAATTCTTAATCCAATCAAATTCCAAGAAGGGAATCCTACTTGTGATCAGCATTGAGCAGTCGAGTCTGTCGACTTTATAGACACCGATTTGTGTGATAGTTGATCTCATTTCAGTGCAAGCGGCAAAAGTTGCTGTTTTGCCCAAGTGGTTGAGGAATAACGAGGAGATCTGCTGAGCGTGACTGCAAGGATCGAAAATGACTTCACCATTCTAAAATGATTTCGATAAAACGCCACAGAAGTTCCACATGGTGTGAAAAAGTATCTGACTTAGCAGTAACACTCGCACGCTCAGTTAAACGCTCAGGCTTTTTTTGTCTCACAAAATGATCGCCAGGACCTAAGTGATTAACGATCTGTGCCATTTCTTAGCACCTCCCAATTGAGAGAATTCCCTTCTTATATTCTGGTCATTTCACATTTCCATACACCTACTTGACAACAACAACAAAATCACAATGTGAATCAACTTGAGGACAACGCCGAATGAGAGAGCAAAGAGAACGAAGAGACTAATGCCCCTGTGCATGTAACTTGTTTACAACAACACTCATTTGTTTACAACAACACCTTGTTTGTTTCCCCACACCTCCCCTATAAAAGCCCTCTCCTCCCCGGTCCCCTCATTCGCTCGTCTTTCGCTCGTCCTGAGTCGTCGGCCGGTGCCTCTTCTTCTATCTTGGACAACGCACGGAGTCTCGCCCTATCCAGGTATACCAGTACCCCCTCGATACCCCCTGAGGACCCCTCGATACCCCCTGGATACCCCAGAGGACCCCAGTACTCCTCGATACCCCTGAGGACCCCAACAACCCCTCGGTACCCCCTGAGGACCCCCTGTAACCCTTTGCCCTTGCAGTGATGCGATTCCTGCTCTTCATCGTTCTGGCGTCGCTCGTCCCGCTCTCGGACGCCACTGCACCCGCGGCCGAGTTCAAGTGCCCTCAGAAACTGACGGTTACCGGACTGCCCGGAGAGTATCAGGCGGGAGCCGAAGCCTTGATTGCGGCGCTGGACCTCAAGGTTCGGTTACGGTAACCAGTGCGACTGTACAGTGTCGACATTGCAGCCCGAGGCAGTGTGCGCGAATGGCATGAAGAAGTGCGCGTCGTTCAAGGCTGCGGCCTCCGACGGCGACATCACCGTATCGGTCGAGGGGACGAGCTGCGAGACGGCGCAAGTGAAGTGTCCAGCCGACCTGGTTAGTTGTCCTTCCTTGCCGGGAGGTCCCTTGGGTCCCTCGGGCCCGGGGGCTCCATCATCCTCAACTCATTCGCATGAAACAATCCCTGCTCTTGCAGACTGGATGCGTGGACCTGGCCTACAGCTTCAAAGTCAGCGACACCGAGTCGCTCGAGCTGTCCGCCAACGCCTGCTGCTGCGACTCGGCCTCCGGGTGCACACCGGCCAAGCAGCCGGCCGTCGCGACGCCCAAGGCCTTGCCCAAGGGTCTGGGTCTCAAGGGCACCGCCACAACCACGACCACCAAAAAGGCCGAAAACGGAACCGCCACGACGACCAAGAAGCCCACCGGCTCGGCCGGCACCGCCGCCTTCTTCCTCTCACTCGCAGCTGTGGCTGCAGTGATGGGCGGTCGCCTCTGATTGCCCCCGACCCGAATTCACAAGCAAACTGCCTGAACGGCGCCCCAAACGCCCTCTTCAGTTCGCAGAATAAAAATGTGAAAATATCATGTGATTCGGCGCAGTGTAGTGGGGATACTGTATGTAGGGATACTGTAAAGGGCTGGGGATTAGTGTATACAGACTGTCGATTGGAGTTGTAATCTGATTTATGAACTCACTTGATTCGATTTGAGAGCAATCGACAATTAGAAGGGGTTTATCCTCTCTTTTACATTTCAATTAGATCGAACAATGGGGTTCAGTCCGCTATGAAAGGTCTCTCCTCCTCCCTCTCCCTCATTCGCTAGTCGTTCGCTCGTCCGGAGTAGTCGCCCTCTTCTCTTCTCCTCTTCTCTTGGACAACGCACGGAGTCTCGCCCTATCCAGGTATACCAGTACCCCTCGATACCCCCTGAGGATCCCCAGTACCCCTTGGACACACCTGAGGATCCCCGAGGCTACGGTATCCCATGATGCCTCACCCTGGTTACGGTACTATGCTGCAGTATCCCATGGTGCCTCACCCTTGGCTACAGTATCCAAGCTACCGTACCCGATTGCCAACTGAATGCATTCCAGTGATGCGTCATCTTTCCGTTCTCCTCATCTCCCTCGCGGCGCTCCTCCCGCTCTCGGCCGCCTCAGCTCCGATCAAGTGCCCTGGGAAATTCGCGATGACCGGTTTGACCAAACCTGAGCATCAGACGAAAGCTGACACGGCAAAAACGGCCGCTGATGTAAGCTTGGCTTATGAGAACACTCGGACCTACTGGATCTACATCCGAATGTTCTCATCCGACCTGGAGCCAGTTCGATTTGCGCCAACGAATGCACTTGCAGAAGGAGGAAACGTGCGACGCCGGGATCGAGTACTGCTACGCGTTCGATGGAGCGGACTCTACGACGAACACATTTAAATTGAAATCTGGAGGATGCGCCAAAGCCGCCGGGGACTACGTCTGCAGTGCGGTGGGTTCCCGACCAGCCCCTCACCCCCCCCCCCCCCTCTGCCTTCTACGCAGGGGTGAGAGGGCTGCCGGTCCGGCGAACTGAACTGGTGCCGCGCTTCCGCTAATTTCGCACGCACGCTCTGACCGGTGATTGAATCTGAGGCTTTCCAGGAAACCTGCGCTGATGGCAAAACGCTGGCGGATCACCCGTTCGAGGGCGTGACGTACAAGTTCAAAGGAAAGTTGTGCTGTGCGAAGCCTGCGGGAGCAGCAGCCCCCACCGCCGGACCCACGCCCTCAGGCGATACCCCCACCACCACCAAGAAGGCCGAAAACGCCACGACCAAGAACCCCACCGGCTCTGCGGGCACCTCCGCCCTCTTCCTCTCACTCGCAGCGGTTGCTGCAGTGATGGGCTGTCGCCTCTGATTGCCCCCGACCCGAATTCACAAGCAAACTGCCTGAACGGCGCCCCCAAACGCCCTCTTCAGTTCGCAGAATAAAAATGTGAAAATATCATGTGATTCGGCGCAGTGTATGAGATTACTGTATACGGAGATACTGTAAGGGGATGGGTACAGACTATCGATTGGAATTGTGATCTGAATTGTCAATTTCTCTGCTCTGCATTTCGAAGAAGAGTATCTTCACCACAATTCCTCTCTTCTTTCACTCCTCCTTCACTCGTATATTGCACGTCTCGAGTAGTGTTGTTAGATCGAGTAACTCGATACTCCGGAGTAAGAATGGAAAAATCAGTCCGGAGTACAAATCCACTCCGGAGTGAGTTCCTTTGTTCGACTCGAGAGTTGATTTGCACTCCGGAGTTCTCATTTTCCTCTCATTCTAGCCGATAGGTGGGTGGTGAGGGGAGAATGGAGAAGAGGAATGAGTGAGTGAGAATGGCTTGGAATTTTGCCAAGTACACTCCGAGCATTCACTCCAGAGTGACTCGGCACTCCGGAGCATTTTTCTCATTTTCACTCCGGAGTGCGCGCGCCGACCGAGTCGGTGGAGAATGAACTCGAGGAGTGAAATGACTCGGCGAGCAATGCTCGAGCATAACAAGACTAGTCTCGAGCACCAGATCCAATTCTTCACTGTTCAAAATCGCACAGAGTCTCTATCTGCATCCAGGTATTCCCAGTATCTTTGACTCCGAAACATCTCGATCGTCAATTGAGGCAGCAGGATCATCCATTCGTTGAGGTAGACAGTGATTACAGTATCTTTGCTACAGTATCGAGTTCAGTATCCGATCACCAACTGACTCCATTCCTGTGATGCGTCATCTTCGAGTCGTCTGTCACGATCAAGTGCAATTGACCGTTTTTTGTCGAGCCTGAATGGTTTGTCCAAGGCTGATTCTGAGGATCAACTGCTGCTACGTCTTTACGAGAAGTGTTTTTATTGTTCCGCGAGTGACGAAGTGCCGATAAAAAAGTAAGATAAATTTTAATTAGTTATAAGTTTCGTGTTCAATTAACGTATGTAAGCACATCACCATAATCGTTATCATCACCATCAAGGCCATCACAGTAGCTCCAGAACGCGATATAGCTGAAAATTTATCGTTTTCATCGTTGAAACACGCGGTTTCGTATTAGACTGTCGGAGTTCGGCAACGTGATATTTCAGACCCGCCCTAGCCGCAAAGTAATGTTTCTAGTGAGGTCGATAGTCGATTGAACTCGATTCGTAGGGGAATTTATGCTCAAAATCTGTTTGATTTGGCGTGCACAAGGAGAGATTGGAGATCTATCAATGATCTTTCAGATCCAACAGTGTACTTTTTGTGGTGTTAGGCGGACTTGTCAAATTTTTCTCGCACATTAAACTTTTAAACATTTTATGTGGGAAATACATTTCCATAAAAGTCATTTCGTAATTGCACTTTCGAAAAGCCCATCTCGGAAATTTTTTCTGGGAACCGCTCTCTCGGAAAGATCGAAGAGGGAATGATTTTCCACTGCGAGAGGGGAGAATGAGAGGGAAGAATGGAGAATTTAACTCATTCTCACTCGATATTTCCGATATGGGCTTTTTCATTTTCTCTCTTCCCACTCATTTCATTCCGCGCCGATCTTTCTAAAAGCGCGGTTCCCATTCAAACTTTCCGAGATGAAAGTTTCCAGAAAAATTCTGATTAGTCAGCCTACCACCCTTTTTGTTCATGCACTAACGCTAACTCGCCTTTCAGGTCGTTGGAGCTAGAGAAGCACGTACGCGTTCATCGGGAAGTGCACAACGCCCTAGCCAGCACCAAATACGGAAAAAAAGGAGACCATTCGAACCGTCAAGACGACTGCCCGCTCTACGACCGGCTCTCTTCCTCTTACTCACAGCAGTGGCTGCAATGATTATCTCATTCACCTGAACAACCCCAGGTCTTTCGCGAGGGAACAGTGATAATTTCATGTGATTTGGAGCAGTGTATATCAATGTGAATTAATGTGTATATTAATCTGCAATGAAAGTGAAAAACAAATATAGCAATCTTTTCTTTTACATTTCAATTAGAGTGTCCCCGATAAAAGCCATCTCTTCCCTCCTTCTTCCTCATTCGCTCGTCTCTCGCTCGTCCAGAGTGGTCGACCACCGCCTCTTTTCCTCCTTTGGACAACGCACGGAGTCTCCTGCCCAATCCAGGTATATCCCAGAGCCCCTGAGGGTCCCAGTACCCCTGGCTACGGTACCCAAACCCCGACTACTGTACTAACTGAATCCCTTCCAGTGATGCGTCATCTTCCCATTCTCCTCATCGCTCTGGCGCTCCTCCCGGACGCCTACTCGCAAGTGTCATATTGCCGAACGAAGTTCGCGATAACCGGTTTGGCCAAGCAGGAGGATCAGGCGAAAGCGGACGAGATAGCACACTCGGTACGCCCTACCTGCTTATGAGGTCATTTTGAAAGACACGCAATCGCAGGGAGGGGAAAGGACCTGCTTACCTACCCGGTACTGCTTCGCGTTCGAGGGATATGGTGACGGGGCGACTCGGGCCGAAGCAAAATTGGAGCGTGCGGGATGCGGAAGTACCGAAGGCGGCTCGTGCGAAGCGGTGAGGATCGAGCGGGGGCTAGGGTTGCAAGTTCGAATTCGGAGACTTCGAATTGGTTCGAGACTTCGATCACTTTGCATATCCCTCCCTCTCCCTTTCGAAGTCTAGAAAGGGAGAGAGAAGCATAGGGTTCGAAGTCTTCGAATTCGAATCGGCAAGCCTTGCGGGGGCACTACCTCTTCTCGCCGGACCATCTCCCGTCCACCGCTCTCTGACCCTGCGAAGGAAGTAAAGGAGAGAGGGAAGTGGCTGAGCGAGAGGCTGGTCCGGCCAACTGAAGAAGTGCTCGAGCGGGATCTGCGGGTGGCTCGTTTCGCACTTACCCGTGTGTGTGAAATGAGGAGAGCTTATCCTTTGCTGATTCAATTTCGTGCTTTGCAGGTAGGATGCACAACGGAGGTAGTGAATGCTACCATCGAAACTGGTGTGAAGGCTACCTTCAAAGGAACGCTGTGCTGCTGCAACAGCGATAGGTGCGACCCACCCAAGCCTCCCACGACCACACCCGCACCCACCACTCCCGCCGCAACCACCACCACGACCAAGAAGGCCGACGGGAATGCAATCGCGACTACTCCCAAGGCTACCGGCTCTGCGGGCACCTCCGCCCTCTTCCTCTCACTCGCGGCTGTGGCTGCAGTGATGGGCGGTCGTCATTGGTTGCCCCCTACCCGATTTCACAAGCAAACTGCCTGAACGGCGCCCCAAACGCCCTCTTCAGTTCGCAGAATAAAAATGTGAAAATATCATGTGATGTGCACAGTGTACTGGGGATACTGTATACGGAGATACTGTAAAGGTATGGATATTGATGTTCTGATCACTATGGGATGAACTCAATTGATTCGATTTGAGAGCAATCCGCAATTAGAGAGGGGTTTATCCTCTCTTTACATTTATTGGATTCATGAAAATGGCCGAGGTCGTCTCTCCTTTCCTCTCCCTCCTCTCCTCCCTTCATTCGCTCGCCTCTCGCTCGTCCAGGGCAGTGGCCCCTCTTCTCCTCTCCTCCCTTGGACAACGCGCGGAGTCTCCTGCAATATCCAGGTATACCCGAGTATCCCTCTCGATACCCCCCCCCCCCCTCCCGGGAGGACCCCAGTACCCCTGGTTTGGATACCCAAACTACAGCAATGGCACCTCACCCCTGGTTAGGGAATCCAAGCCGCTGTACCCCATGGCACCTCACCCCTTTCTACAGTACTCAAGCTACAGTATCCCATGGTAGCTCACCCCGGGCTAGGGTATCCAAGCTACAGTACCCCATGACACTCACCCCGGGCTAGGATACCCAAGCTACAGTATCCCAAGGCACCACGCTTTTGCTTACAGTATCCAACAGTATCCCCTCGCTCATTATTACGGTACCAAGCTACAGTACCCGATCGCAAACTAACTTCAATAGCCCTCCCATGATTACGGTACCCTATCACCAACTGATTCCTTTCCAGTGATGCGTCATCCTCTCGTTCTCCTCATCATTCTCGCCCTTCTCCCGTTCGGCGACGCCAAGTGCTGCGAGGGATTCAAGTTACTCGCCACTGAGAATTCAATAGTCCTAGGTATACAGTACCCCTCAGGGCCCTGGTTACGGTACCCGATCGCCAACTGATTTCCTTCCAGTGATGCTCTCTCTTCTCGCCCTGCTCCCGCTCGCTGATGCCAAGTGCTGTGAGGGACTCAAGTTACTCGCCAGTTCGACGACCGAGGGAGGAAGTCGGCCTGCATGCACGGTGTGTTATGTCATCCTAGGATCCCAATCCACTTGCACTTCACTCCTTGTTAGGGTGCTATACCCCCTGAGGATCCCAGGGCACTCTGGCTACCCCAGGACCCCTGTTTCATATGGCAGCTCTCCTAATCAACGCCATCTGCAGCCACCCCGACCGCCCTCTGCCTCTCGCTCGCAGCAGCTGCAGCAGCTGCAGCCGTGCTTGCTGCACGCATCTGATCAGAGCCGGAGGTTACACGAGCAAATCACGTGAATAGAGGCTGAACTCCCGCCCAGTGAACAGGATAAAATCGTGACTTGTGCCGTGTTCTATCGCAAAGTACAATCGGGAGGGCGTTGTTGTTGTTATTGTTGTTGTTGAAGTTGTTGTGCGTGGTGTTGTTGTTAAGGGAACACCGTTGGCACCACACGTTTACAATCATATGGAACATTCGGCTTTGTGTCCGTATTCGGAAAAAAAGAAGAAGAATCCTAGCAACTTTATTACACTTGCCACGGTACACTACCGATTGCTCCTTCCGCTCAAATGAGTGATGTTTTTCTGATTGTTGGCATACACCATCCGTGGAGACGCAACAGCGGCTAATGTGGGATGGCACTGTTGATGGCAGTCGAGGATTAGGATCAATTAGGACGCTAAAGAGTGAATTTAAAAGAGTATTGGCAGTGAAAACTCACGTAATGCTTGCTCTTCTACGTGATTTGTTAGTGCAGTTGAGAGTGTGTAGAGCTCTGACATTACGTATTTGAAATGGAAAAGACGATACGAAAGAGGAAGGAAGGTAAAGAAATGAGAGAAAACAGATGTCTCAACGAGAAGGCAACCAAGACAAGAATTGAAAGAGAAAATAAGAGGTGAAGATAAGAGTTGATTGACATCACATTGTTCTCGTTGAAAGATTCTCACTGGAAGCGGCAATACACACCCAATGATCAATGATTCAGCAAGCGCATTTCAAAGCTGTTGATAAACACTCTCACGGAGAAAAATAATGCACGCATCACCACGAAGAAAGTAGATCTTAGACGAAGAGCTTATAAGTACGTGTAAGCAAGCGCTATTCATTTTTATGTTAGCATCGCTCGAGGTGTTAACAATCATTGCAATGCACATTTGTGTCGATTCAGAATACGAACGGTTCACAAAATCAACTTTATTGAGCGTTTTAGGCACGCAGAGTTGCAGCTCACGGCAGGTAAGCGTCATCCAGCGCTTCTGCCTTTGGGGGGTCTCCCACGCCCCCCTCTCCCCTTCCTCTCAACTCCCTCCTCTTCGTAACGGAGAGGGCGGTCTCCCCTCTCGGAGGAGACCAAGTCCGCGTTGTCGAATGCTTCCTTCCCTCTCCTCCGTTAGGAGGGCGATGGATTGCACCAGTGAAGCGTTTTCTAGTCCGACACAGATTGCATCTTAGAATTTCTCTCGCTCTGACATATGCAGAGGATGGGCTATTGGAGTATCCGAACACGATTGATCTCCGAACAAACTGAAAATGATGCACTTCCCTTACACGATTTTCACTGATATTTTCTGAATCAAATTACGTGAGAAATACCTCATCGAAAACGTGTAGAGTTCTGCAAATCAAGACTCAATTTGGAACACAATTAAGCAAAACGGAGGACAATGCAGTGCAAGGTGCGAGATGGAAAGAGGCCGTCGACCAATTTTTTTCCCCTACGCGTTGGCCTTTCCCGGGCGTTTTACCGTTCAAATCTAGTGATACGGTAGCCCAACATGGTATCGATCGGCCTTGTTTCGCAACGACGAGGCAAGGTCGTAAGTAAACAGCGTGCACTCTAGACGCGACGGGTAAGGTATCTGGGCGATTTCGCAAGATTTCGCAACCACGCGTCGCGGTCTTTTCATGGGACCTCGTAACGGAGGACAATGCAGTGCAAGGCGCGAGATGGAAAGAAATAAATGTTGAGAAGTGGAGCAGGAAAAGTACGGTGAATGACAGCTCTTCATCCTCTTTGATAAGGATTTTCATAGACAGGTTTTGCAAAGTGAATCTTGGTTTGTCGAGCTCTAACTCCAGATGACACTAATCTTACTGTGTGGATGAGCCTCACCTCTGAACCAGAGCCAGAACCTCTTCTCCGCTCTTCAACATCGCACGGAAACTCTTGCCCTATCCAGGTATACCCCAGTACCCCTGGATACCCCTGAGGACCCCGGCACCCTTGGATACCCCCTGAGGACCCCATTGCCCCGCGATACCCCCTGAGGACCCCGGTACCCCTGGATACCCCTGAGGACCCCAATACCCCTCGATACTCCCCTGAGACCTCCGTACCCTCAAGGAAGAACCATAGTGCAGTGCAACAACTTTTATTTGCTTAATTTCCATAGTCGAAACGTGACAACAACAACAAAATCGCAATGTGAATCAATTTGAGGACAACAGAGAATGAGAGAGCAAAGAAAATGAAGAGACTAATCGTCATTTGAATGTGACTTGTTTACAACAACAACGTGTTTGTTCCCATACCCCTGCCTATAAAAGCCCTCTCCTCCCCTCTCCCCTCATTCGCTCGTCTTTCGCTCGTCCTGAGTCGTCGGCCAGAGCCTCTTCTCCTCTCTTCAACATCGCACGGAAACTCCTGCCCTATCCAGGTATACCCCAATACCCCTGGATACCCCCTGAGGACCCCGGTACCCCTGGATACTCCCCGAGGATCCAGGTGCCTCTGGATACCCCATACGGCACCCACACTACAGTACCCGATCACCAACTGATTCCATTGCAGTGATGCGTCATCTTTCCGTTCTCCTCATCGCTCTGGCGCTTCTGCCGCTCTCGGCCGCTCACAAGTGCAAGGCGTCCATGCACTTGAGCTACGACGACGGCAAGACAAAAGGAAAAGATGAAGGAGAGGTACGTTTTCCTGCCAGGAGTACTGTAGCCGGTCAGTTGACGATTGCCATACAGTAGCCGATTGCAGGAGGAACACGAGTGCGAGGTAGGGACGAACGACTGCGTCTCGTTTGGATCCGTGCTCACCGACGGCAAGCACACGTTCACAGCGAAATTGGCCGGCTGCTTAACCGAGGAACTCAAGTGTTTACAGGTACGTTGTGTGTTTGTGTGGAGGGAAGGACTTGTATTAGTGACAAGCATCGATGTCTGCCCGTTTTCAGCCGGGCACCTGCCAGGACTACTCGACCCACCAAGCCTTTGGCAAGGAGAAGGTGGAGTTGAAAGGCCAGATCTGCTGCTGCTCCGGCGTCCTGTGCACGCCGGCAACGCCCTCGCCCAAGCCCTCACAAGTGAAGAAGCTGCCCAACATCAACCCCGCAGCCACCCCGACCGTCCTCCTCCCCCTCGCAGCAATTGCATCCCTGCTTACTGCACGCCTCTGACCAGACCCCCGAACTCCAGTCACGAATGAACTGCCTGAACGATGCTGAGTTGCGTGTTCAGTATGCAGAATAAAGGAGTGACTTATGGTGTGGTGTGCATGGACGTATGGGATACTCTGGTCTGGGACCTATGGACAGACACTGTAGTCACACGGTAGAAGGGGTACTGTGGTGGAACCGTTATCAGAATACTGTAGTCATACGGTAGTTGGAGTTACTGTAGTCAGGGGTTGCCAGTGATACGGTGGTGATATTTTAGCAAATCTCCAGACTTAGGCCACTTCGACAGATTGAACTCGAATGTCTCCGTTGTGCAGATGCTGTTGTTGTTGTTGTTGTTGTTGTTGTTGTTGCTAAAGTTGGTGTTTGCATAGATCAGCTCTGTTTACGATGACTGTCTTTTCAACAAAGTATTTTTTTCTCGCTAAGTTGTTAGATTCCTTGAGAGCGAATAGTGTAGGAGAGGAACACAATGTTTCATCTTCGTGAGATGAACGTGCGTGAACACATGAACGAATGCAGTAGAGTAGCTCGCTGATACGCCGTTTGATCTACAAGTTCAATAATGGATCTCTAATCTCACCCTAGTGCACGCCAAGCCATACAAACTGGCACGTAAATTGCCCCACGCATCGACTATCGGCTAGGGCTTTTCGGCTAGGGTGACTCCGAAATATCACGTTGTCGTCCTGCTTCTTACAGTCTAACACGAAACCGCATGTTTCTTCGATGAAAGCAGTAAATTTCCAACTATATCGCGTTCCGGAGCTGCAGTGATGTCCTTGATACGATTATGGAGATGGGCCTACAGGGGGCATCCAGGGGTACCGGGGTCCTCAGGGGTATCCAGGGGTACCGGGGTCCTCAGGGGTATCCAGGGGTACCGGGGTCCTCAGGGGTATCCAGGGGTACCGGGGTCCTCAGGGGTGTCCAGGGGTACCGGGGTCCTCATGGGTATCCATGGGTACTAGGGTATACCTGGATAGGATAGGGCAGGTTTCCGTGCGATGTTGAAGAGCGAAGAAGAGGTTCTGGCCGACGACTCAGGACGAGTGACCCTTGATGTTACAAGAATCAATGAGAATATAGAGTAAACATAGTAAGATTAGTGTCATCTGGAGTTAGAGCTCGACTAAATCAAGATTCGCTTTGCAAAACATGCCTATGAAAATCCTAATCAATGAGAATGAAGAGATGTTCATCACTCTTTTCAGCACTGCATTTGTTTCGCTCCGCCACATTTCTTTCTTTCCAGCTCGCGCCTTGTACTGCACTGTCTTCCATTTTGCTTATTTTTGTTTCAAAATGTGTCTTGATTTACAGAACTCTACACGTTTTCGATGAGTGTTCAATGAGGTATTTCGCACTCTATTTGATTCAGCAGAAGAAAAAATAAAGACGTGTTAGGGAATTGCACTAAGCTTATTCATTCAGTTCGAAGCCAATATTATGTTCAGCTCAACACTACTCGAACACGGGAGAAGTGAAGTGTCCGTCCGATGTCTACTGCCATGCCAGAACGATCAGAGCTCTTCGTGCAATAGCCAACCGGATACAAACCTGCAGAGTGCTGAAATCATCTGTTCGGTCGTAAAAATCGATTTTGGTTGTAAAATACGTCCTCAATAAAGTTAATTATGCACTCGGTTCGCTTTCTACGTTGACGTGAATAAAGAGGGAATTGATCGGCGAACGATACCAACTAGATAATCACTTCAATGCACGATTTTGAACTCCTCGAGCCATGTTTTCTCTAAAAAATACTTTGACTGGCACTTGCGCACACGTCTAAGTTCTTCGTCAAAGGTCTTCTTTCTTCGCGGTGATGCATGCATTATTTTTCTCAATCAGAGTGTTTATCAACTGGAACAAAGAGCTGTCAATCAGCTCTTATCATTATCTCTTGTCTGCAAGCGGTTCTATTCTTGTCATGGTTGTCTTCCCGTTGATACATAACATCTCCGTTTTTCTGTCCTTTCTTTAGCTTTCATTTGTTACCTTCCACTTTCGCTTCGCCCTTTCCATCACAAATGCATGCTTTCAGAATTCTACGCTTTCTCTACTGCACACATCGTTTGCACTAATAAATCACGTAGAAGAGCAAGCATTACGTGGGCTTTCTCTGAGGCTACTCTTTGAAATCCTTGGGCATTTTAGTTGCATCTCGCACCAAATGACGGATGCAACTGCCACTGTCCGAGCAAAAATGCCGCTGTCACTATTCCATAGATGGTGCATGCCACTATCAACGAAAAGCACCGTCGAGTTGACCGGAGTGAGAAATAGATTGTGTACCATGACAAGTGTGATAAAGCTGCAATGGTTCTTCTCCTCCTTCAATACGGGTAAATGTTTCACCCCCTCCCCTTCTATGTTGAGTTCCAAATGTTTGCATAACATCAACAACAACAACACCACCACCACCAACAACAACAACAACACCAGCAACAACAACAAGAACAACATCAACAACACCATCAACAACACCAGCCTTTTGCCCCCACAATGTACTGCAATTCAACACTCCACAAGTTCACGGTTTTATTCTGTTCACTGGGCGGGGGTTCATCCTCTATTCACGTGATTTACGCGTGTAACGATCGGATCTGATCAGACGCGTGCAGCAAGCACGGCTGCAGCTGCTGCAGCTGCAGCGAGCGAGAGGCAGACGGCGGTCGGGGCGGCTGCAGATGGCGTTGATTAGGAGAGGCATCATGGGGTAGAGGGGCTCTGGGGTATCAAGAGCGCACAGGGGTCCTCGGGGGCATCGACACACCTTGGATGCAGGCCGACTTCCTCCCTCGGTCGTCGAACTGGCGAGTAGCTTGAGTCCCTCACAGCACTTGGCGTCAGCGAGTGGAAGGAACACGAGAGGATGACGCATCACTGGAATCAGTTGGTGATCGGGTACCGTAGCCAGGGCTCTGAGGGGTACCGAGATACCTAGGAGTTAGGGTTGGCAAAAAGAATCTCCACATTGAATCTGAATCATTCCTCTCCGAATCGCGCGGTCTAGAGATTCAAATGAATCGATTCAATTGAATCGAGATTCATTTGAATCTCTCTCTGAGTGTGAAAAACAACGCAAAAATCGGCAAAGATTCAAATGAATCTTTGAAAGATTCAATTGAATCTTTCATTTTCTCCTCCTCTCATTCTGAGATTCATTCCACTCTCTATCGAACGCGCTCGCGCGGTCCGCAAAGATTCCTTTTGCCAACCCTACTAGGAGTATTGAATCCTCAGTGGCGAGTAACTTGAGTCCCTCACAGCACTTGGCATCAGCGAGTGGGAGGAGGGCGAGAGTGATGAGGAGAAAGAGAAGATGACGCATCACTGGAAAGGAATCAGTTGGTGATAGGGTACCGTAATCATGGAATGGATACGGTAGTCAGTTTGCGATCGAGTACTGTAGCGAGGGGTTGGTTGGCAATGACCTTAAGAGGTGCTGTACTGTAGCAAGGATACCGTAGTAGAGGGTGAGGCGCCATGGGGTACTGTACCTAGGTCACCCTAGCCAAGGGTGAGGCGCCATGTACTGAGGTACTCAGGGGTATCGATGGGGGTATCCAGAGAGCACTGGGATCCTCAGGGGTATCTAAGGGTACAGGGGTATACCTGGATATGGCAGGAGACTCCGTGCGTTGTCCAAGAAGGGAGAAGAGGCTGTGGTCGACTACTCTGGACGAGCGAGAGGCGAGCGAATGAGGGGAGGGAGGAGAGGAGAGGAAGGAGAGACGAGATCGACAATTTCCATGAATCCAATAAAGTTAATTGAGATGTAAAGAGCGGATTAGTCTCTTCAAGATTGCTCGCTCTCACTGATCTCGTCAATGAATCGATTCAAATTGGAGATTTGTTGTTTTTGTCACGTCTCAACCAAGGAGAACAGATTTTGATTTTTTGAAGCTGTTGAGCTCTTTCCACATTCCCATTCGCATTTGAAAACCGATTTCAAACTTGAATGTCAAATTGGCATACAAAACCTGGGTGAATTGGATAGGGTTCCATTGATACCTTCTCCTTTCCGGATGCTTCTGTTGCTCTTCCCGATAGTAATCACTCTGTCAGGGTTAACTAATGCTTTCGACGTGAGTTTTAGGAATAAAATGTTCCCTGAATTATTGAGATTCGCGTGCCATCCTCACAAGCGTGAAATTGTTCGACAGAGATCTATTGAATAGAGTGCGGAAAGCAAGAGTTGCTCTCCTAATTTTACGCAGTCTCTCACCGGTCAGAGTGGCGAGAGAGCGTGCAGAATGAGGAGAGTCATCTCTTGCTTTCCGCACTCCACTATTGAACAATTGCAGTACAGCATAACCGGCCAGCTGATCTGTCCGAGCGGCAAGAATGTCTGGGCGCATATTTTTCTTGATACTTCTCGTGAGTTTCAATAGGTAATATCGAAGTAACACCCCTCTTCAGGAGAGCTCTTGCAACACTCACTTA
>LS496030.1:526309-556828 GCA_900490845.1 Pristionchus japonicus
CTCGTTTTACGGCATTCAAATTTCGCCTATTTCGAGGAATATTTCACCGTGTGATTGCCGTTCGATGTCCGGAATCGGGGGTGGACAAAAAATATAAAACAATAAAAACAATTTTTCGTTGTGAATTCAGCGATTGCTCAAAATGTACAAAATGTACAAAATGTACATTTGTTCGGAAATGTGGACGATGTACGATAGTTTATTATTTGCTAATTAAGTGAATTATTATCAGGTTATCGACGGTGAGGAGGATGCGGAGGGACGTCTGGTATGTTCCATGTGCAAATAATAACCTCTTTGATCAATTCAGGAAACGACTCTAATGTCTCTCTGCGAGCACGGCAGAACTCTACGAACACAACTGTTGACTCAACTCGCAGCCACGCAGAGCATCGACTTTCATCTGAGAGAGGCTGCAAGGGTGAGTGTCTAATCGCACGTATTTCTGAATATGCGATCTCGACATTGTTATTATGCAAAAATAATGGGATGTGTTTCAGATTGCACTGAACGACATGCAAAAGATCTCCAACGGGCTATTTCAAACACTCTTTCTGCTGCAGAATAGAAAGGTATTTCTCAATATTTCAAAATCTCTTCTCTCTTGTCACTAGGTTAGTGAGCGAAGAGTGTGTATTGAATGAAGACAACAACACTCATTTCGAAAACACTTCTTTTGAAATACTGACAATGATAGTGATGCAACTGATCTAGTATCCTCCTGCGATTCCAGCGCCGATCATAGATATTTGCCTGTTCAAGGAGCCAATCAGACTTTACCTGAACTATCATACATCAAACCATCAATCTCAACTACTACTGAAACGTTTCTTCTTGAAGGACCCCATCAACGTAGACGATATCTCCAGCATCAACGAGTATATCGCTCAGATGGAGGAAATCTTCGCGAACCTTCCGCCGCTTCAGGTTGGTTTCTCTTCCAGTAAATTCAATGCAAAATGAACTCTAACAACGCATGAATTAGTTGGAAAATCGTGTAGAGTCTGAAAAAGCGTTAATCGAGATGAAATGAGCAAACGTTTTCTCCAGGGCCCCTCCACCTCCGAGAAGGCCCAGAAGGCCCTCCAGCAGCACTATCAGGATGAGTGCGCGAGAAAGGAGGCACTGGTCGGCAAGGAGGAGACGGGAGAGGAGGCTGAGGATACTACGGGAGGTGCAGCTGCAGCTGCAGCTGCTGATGAATCATCATCAGCTGCATCAACCGCGTCAGCTGCGCCTGCTCAGTCGGTGCGCAGTGAAAGCCAGGAGTGAGAAGTTTGGTCATGTTATCCCGGATCACCACTGATTGTACCTTGCTTATTCTTTTTTCTCATTTATTCACCACTTGTGTTTATCCGCTCGTATGAAGATATATTTGACCGCTGTGTTGCAATGATGTCATGAATGGTCCGTGACCAGTGATTATCTCAATCTTTTCGCAATGCAATAACATTGTCAGCAAGTTTAGATGGGAAATTGTATCGAGCGGATAAGGGAGCGTTTGTTCATCGACCAAGAGGCAGTTGTGAGTATATTTGCTCGAAATATGTTCAATCGTCACCTCTAAATACTCGTGTTTATGGAACATTTGCAGGAAAACGCTATTCCCGCTTTTGAAGATCAAGAGGCTCGGAATCATGCTGCAACAGAATCGCCGTGATTGCTTTCTTAGACGATTCTGTAGATTATTCATGAGCAATTGATAACGAAAAGAAATTGACAATTAAGGAAGGGGAACGCTCATTAATTCGCAGGTGTGCTCTGCCGTCTTCCGTCGATGCTGGTCGAAATATGGCTGATGATATGAAGAGAATGACAAGGCAAGAAACGGCGTGGGCCAAGAGGGTAATTTGTCTAAAAAACTTTCTTTTTTGATCCGAGTTTTTAGAACGCAGAACTTGTCGCTCGTCAACGCCAGCTTGAGGATGAACGATACAGAGAAGGTACTATATTCAAAGGAACTGTCAACCTAATCGGTAACGAATCTTAAAGTTCTCTGCATGTGCATTTGATGAGGGATGCTAGAGTCCTTTTTCAAAAGTTGCTCCTACGTCCTTGCTAGACATAATGTATTCGAAGACCAACGATCCAAAATTTGACCTCTAGAAGCTCGTTTTGCTGAAGAGCTCGTGGAGCGTCAGAGGATTCGGCATGAGCAAAGAATGAAGGAGGAGGAGGCAGAGAGTGCTCGGCGTGCACAGATGCTAGAGGAACAAATAGCGTTCGTTTCTTTTTCTGAATACATTTGAAAACAGTATTTTGAGGTGATCGTTTGCAGATGGGAAGAGTCTCTTCGAGCACTCGATAGTGAGCAGGATAGAATTCGACAAGAGCATTCGATGTTGTCTATTGCGAGCAATGAAGAGCGTAAGCCTCAGTGAGACTTGTTCTTGACATTGAAAACGAGAGAGGATAATCGTCAATTACAGAGCTTACTCGAATTGAGGAGAACGCGAAACAATCGGAAGAGTTGTTCGAAAAAGAACTACTGGATGCTAGGGACGCAATTGCATTTGCTTTTGAAGAGCACCGAAAAAAGAGAAAATATCAGGTCAGTGAATCTCATTTTTTCATCAGTCAAATAACTTTTCAGATTGCAAAGCTGTTCGAACTTCTGAGGAATGAAATGTGGTCGAGGCAAGCCGAGGCGCAATTGTCGAGTCGACTCTCCTCATTGAGGTCAGATCGAATACTTCTTCTCATTCATTGAATCAAAAGTTTGCAGAAATGCACACGAGCCAGTTCGTCTCCGCTTTACTAATCTCCGTTTGCTTCTAATTGGCCAAGTTCATAATGAGAGCCAGGATTCTCACATCTTATACCTACATGCATTAGTAAGCCCACTCTTTTATCAGCATGTCTATGATTGAAAATTCGATAGTTGTGTTTAAAAATCGGATTTCTGCGTTCAGGGAGAACTAACTCTGCTCAAAGATGAGTTACGAGGTGAAATCACGACGATGAACGATGAAGTTGGGGACATGCAAGAGTTCAAGATGCAATATCCTCAAGCGAGGTTTTTCGCGGACATTGAGGTATTTTCCGCCGATCATGAATAATTCGAAAGCATCATTTAGGAAAGCGCTCAACGCGTAGCAGATGCTGCTTGCATACTGCTGTCAAAAGTGAAAGGAGCAGAGGAGGAACTGGTTTGTCTTTCGTTTATTGCCCGTCAACAGTCTTTTTTCAGAATTCTGGAGAAACTGTCAGCAGAGCCACACTCAACGATTGCCAGCAGTGCTTCGAGGAACTGGAAAAGCATGTAGAGGATATTCCGACCGTGATGAAGTTGAAAGAGAAATATAATTCATGACGGAGTGACGCAATATTTCCTGCTGAATTTCTACGAACACTACCCGACTGTATTTCGATTTTTTGAATGGTTTGACATTGTGCCAATTTGCTGACTGTATTGATCAAACTTTTAAAAATTACAAAATTCGAAAGATTATACTGATCCTGTTCAAGTAAATAATGATGTTCAATGATGGGGAAGCCAGAGAGTGGGCCGGCATACGCGGACCGCGCACGCTTTCACGTATCCGATCAGTGTGCAGAATAGTGAGAGAAGAATAGTACCCAAATGGTCATAAACAAGAGATGATTCATTCCGAGGTTCGCCCTCTGCCTCTTCGCCTCTTCCTCTGCACATTTCATTATCATTCCACTAACTGTTGATTCCTCTCTTTTTGATGTGCCCGTACATGATTTATGCTATTATTTTATCACAGAAGAGATCAAAATTATTCTTACAATTGAATGAGATTGCTAGGCAATTAATTTGTTCTTCTTAATTTTATCGGTATAGTAAGTTGCCTCGATCCTGTCGAACCATGACCTCATTGAACAACTAATCTACGTCTCCTTTGCCGTGATTGCTGATAATTGTGAAACTCGAAATAGTGCAGTTCTCATCCGGCTTAGTCTCGTCAGCAATTGCCCATCACAACATCAAGGATTGTCAAAAAAGGAATGCAATTAGAACGATAGGGATTAGAGTACTCTGTAATGAAACCTAGACAAGTTATTCGAGAACTGCCCGATGAGAACCGTCGAATGAGAACCGACTGGATAAGAACCATTTTAATATTCTATCAATTACTCTTGGTTCTCGCTCTCATCAGGTTCTCATCCAGTTGGTTCTTGTTCAACGGTTCTCATCCGACGTAGTTCCCCTTCCTCCTATGCACCGATCGTTGCGCGCATTCTCGCTGCTTCCGCAATTGCCTCCGCCTCGGCATTGCTCTGTCCTGAAGCATAACCAGGATTTTTTCACTACTTGCTCATCTTTTTACGCACTCTGACGATGATACTGAATCTACCAGCTGAATGACGTTCGAAAGGGTCACTGTGGAATTTTAAAATTTTGTTATTTTCAATTACACCTAGAGGTCTAAAGAAACAAGAATATATTCGAGAAAGATATTTGGCGACTCACTCCTCTGCGCCGCAATATAGACGCCCATGTACGCCCAGACGACAACGATGGAGAGAATGAAGCTGGTCCACGAGAGGATTTGGTGCTTCCCGCAGATCCACAGTTTCCAGCGGGTCAGACGAGGTCGAGGCTCGGGGGGCTCCGATTCCGATTCCGGCGCCTGAACGGACTGATATTGATGTACCGGCCTCTTAATTATGCACCGGCCTCTTAATTTTCTTGACCGAGTTGTTTGGGTTCCTAAGCGCAACTCAAGCCGATCAGAAGGATTCACGAATGAGCGTTGACTGAGAAACGGGCGGCGATCTCTTCCAGCAGAATAGTGTGCGACTTGAAGTACCCTTGTTCCGCACTATACTTCCAACTCGTAGAATCAAGAATCCTCACGACGCACCTCAACGACAACGTCTTCTACGACGTCGTTGGCTGGAGCGACGACGTCCTCATCTCCGAGATCGACGCACTGACTTCTGATCGGACCGAGACCTCGTCGACGATTGCGCAGACCGCCCTGGTTGAGTGCCACCGCTCCATCTGAACATCATTATCAACTCCAGTTTCGAGAAAATATTGGAATACAATAACATATTGTTCAATCTAGTTGTGAAACTTGCCAAATTTCATCAATTTCTCTTAACATCAAAACAGCTCAAAAACACTGTTGATGTACCGAATTCTATCAATTCGATACCCAAATACAATATCATTCATTCACTCAATCAATCAATCTATCAGTAATCATTCAATAATCAATCAAATATATTCATTATCGTATTTAAATCATCATTCCATCATGTTTGGACTACAGTAACCCATTTATTCATTTGAATTGCCGCGTCGCCGCAGGACCACGGCTTGCGCACTTCGCGTGTCGCGGCCTTGTGTGTTGGCGCGCGGGCGATGTCCTCCAATTTCCTCACTTGTCACCGTTCGTTCACGGCGTCACGTCGTCGATTCTTTTCTTTTCTTTTTTCCTTTCGCCTAGTTTAGTCGCCCCTCACCTCAATCATCACTCATAGGCACTAACTCCCTTGTTAGTCGCCTCATTCATCGACTTAGCCAAACGCTGGCAAGTCGTGAGTCGTCTCCCTCATTCAATCAGTCATCACTGTCACTACGGACGTAACGTAGTCGACAATCACTTCACCTCTCGACCCCCTTTCACACCCATCAATCGTTTAGTCACCATTTCTAGTTTGTGCGTGTTTATTGCATGTAATTAATGAATATCTTTATTAATTAATCGATCACTCGCAATTCCCACACCACAAACACACCCAACAGTCTTCTCTACCTAAGAGAATTCTGTACATGGTGCATTTCGACCATTCAAAAACCCCGTCAGACCCGCGTGGCACTCCAGAGCATTCATTTTCACCCGATTCAGTCAACGTTACGCTCAGACGCCGCAAACCAACCATGGCTACCTCACTAGGTGCCCACTACAATTCACTTCACGAGTTGCGCGTCACTCTCAAGCGTAAATTCGATTCAATCGATGAGACTAACGTTAGTCTCCTCTCCATTTCGAGCCATGACGAAATCGCGCAACTGACCACTACCGCCGCCGCGGCCATAGTCGACGCCCAGATTATTATGACCGAGTACAAGAGTACAGTCGACAAGATCAAGTCAACAATCGAGACGATGGCTGCCGGCGAGGACATGGACCAGGCGAGAATCGAGTCGTCGCACTACAAGGAGCAGATGCAGTCGACGGACGGCAACAACCTCCCGCTAGGAGACGTGAGTCTTTCATCCCTGTTGAGTACCAAGGAAAATCGGCACAATTACACTCTCACCGCTTGCGTAAAACGAGTCAATGCCCTTTCCTATCTCGCACAGTCACCTCCTAGTTCGGAAACGCCCGCTAGTCCTCAATCCACTCACTCTAGCCCGCAGTCTGTGCCCACTGACACGGACAAGGTTGAGTCCACGCACTCTCCAGCAGGCGAAAGCGAGCGAAAGCGATTAGTCACCTCACTGCTCAACGTTCCCATCCATCGCCAGCCCCCAATGTCGCGCTGCCCCCAATCGAACTCGAGACGTTTGATGGGTCAGATATCACGCGATGGCAGTCATTCAAGTATCAACTCGATCAGTTGATCCTCAGTCAACCCCACTTCACTGAGGTACAGAAAGCGTTCTATTTGCGCTCTTGCCTCAAAGGTGCCGCCCACTCTCTAGTCGCCTCAATCCCAGTCAATGAGAGCTTTCTTGCGAAGATCGTCTCTCGCCTCGAATCAGAATACGGTCGACAAGACCTCGCTCAAGCTCGTCTCATTCAATCGCTGCGAAGCATTCGATCACAGTCGTCATCAGTGAGTGACCAGCTTGCTGCAGTTCAATCCATGATCAACATCGCTTACTCGATTCATGGTGAGTGGGGTGTCGACGCACTTTACGTGCAACAGCAAGTCGCCGAGTGCATTCACGCCCGCTTTATCTCATTCATCGCTCGCAACAAGCCCAAGTCACTGTTGTCTGCCCTCGAGCTCATTGAAAACGAGCTTCGAGAGGCGCTTCAAGACTCGCTGACCACTCTCGCGTTCACTTCTCACTCGCAGCCATCAGTCAACGCGTCGATCATCACTGAAACCGAGTCCAACTGGACACATCAGGTGTCATCACATCACGATCAGTCACCTCAGACCCCGGTCACTCCCATTGTCAAGCCACCCAAGAAGAGTCAACCCCAGTGCGCTTATTGTGGCAAACATCAATACAGTGGCGAGTGCACTCAAGTCATCACGATCAAGGACAGAAAGGACATCCTAACGAGGAAGTCCCTCTGTCACTGCTGCTTCACAGTCGACCACTCAACCGACAACTGCAAGCGTTCGTGCCAAACCTGTGGAGGCAAACATCACAAATCTCTTTGTGACAAGTCGTCTATACCTCACATAGGGACTCATACTGTTACGCGCAGTCACTCCATTCAGATCAATACCAGACTACTCACTGCTTCAGTTGTTGTGAGTGAATCAGAAGCAGCCGAAATGACAAGAACTCATGTGCTACTCGATCCCGGCTCTCAGATCTCACTCATCTCTCGCAAGCTGGCCAGTCGACTCAACCTTCAACCAGTAGCCCAACAACTCATGAGTGTCTCGGGTATCAATGGATCGAATGATATCCCCGATCCTCCCTCACTCCATGATATCGTTCAATTCGAGTTGATTACCAACGCTGGTAATCAGACGATCAAGGCAGCAGTGAGAGATACTGGTCGCCTCATTCAATCGATTCATAACCATCCCCTCTCCACAGCTGATCTAGCTGCCATTCAGTCAACTCTCACATCGATCCCCCGTCACTTCAACGATTCAGTCATCACACCCGACCTACTCCTTGGTGTCGGTGACACACTCAATCTGCTCGACAGCTCAAAGTCGACAATCCTTCCAAGTGGTTACAGACTCATTCAGTCAGTCATCGGTCCGCTGGTAGCCGGTTCCCCCGATGGTCACGATGCATCTACTGTCTCGCAGGAAGAGTCACCGTGTGTGAGTCGCCAGTCCCCCACTCTTTCCGTTCCCCATTCTTCTCCCCCCGAGGATTCCACTCTGAATACACAGTGTAATTTCATTCAAATCATTCAACCAGTCAGTCATCACATTGATTCCCGGAAAAAATCCGACCCGACTTTTCCGGAATTCATTAATCCATCCCATCATCCACCCATCGTAATCAATCTACTCTCGAAGAAGAGTCATCATTTCAATCATCAACCTCATCATCTCACTCCCTCATTCGTGTACAAGAAGTTCAACAAGATCAAGCCGCCCGATCGAGTCGTCGATCCTCTCTCTACCGTCTACGTCTCTCCTCCTCGCCCAATCGACTTCAACGACAAGTCCCCTCCGTCGATTGACCCCCATTGATTAGTAGTTCCGGCCGATTGGCAACTGTAGTATAGTCACCATCGATGTGTCCCATAGCTATTTTTCGTTCTTTTCACTTCGTTTTTTGTTCGTCCCTCTTAAACTTGTCTCAGTCACCACATCATCAAGCAGCAACGCTGTCTTTCTCTTCCTCAAATCTCCCCCCGGAGTGTACCGAATTCTATCAATTCGATACCCAAATACAATATCATTCATTCACTCAATCAATCAATCTATCAGTAATCATTCAATAATCAATCAAATATATTCATTATCGTATTTAAATCATCATTCCATCATGTTTGGACTACAGTAACCCATTTATTCATTTGAATTGCCGCGTCGCCGCAGGACCACGGCTTGCGCACTTCGCGTGTCGCGGCCTTGTGTGTTGGCGCGCGGGCGATGTCCTCCAATTTCCTCACTTGTCACCGTTCGTTCACGGCGTCACGTCGTCGATTCTTTTCTTTTCTTTTTCCTTTCGCCTAGTTTAGTCGCCCCTCACCTCAATCATCACTCATAGGCACTAACTCCCTTGTTAGTCGCCTCATTCATCGACTTAGCCAAACGCTGGCAAGTCGTGAGTCGTCTCCCTCATTCAATCAGTCATCACTGTCACTACGGACGTAACGTAGTCGACAATCACTTCACCTCTCGACCCCCTTTCACACCCATCAATCGTTTAGTCACCATTTCTAGTTTGTGCGTGTTTATTGCATGTAATTAATGAATATCTTTATTAATTAATCGATCACTCGCAATTCCCACACCACAAACACACCCAATAGTCTTCTCTACCTAAGAGAATTCTGTACAGTTGACGTTGCTATCATTCGATCGTTTTGTTCACCCCCGTTCTATGCCTCTACTCCCCTGAGCCGCTTAGTTGCTGAGGAAAATCGTCAACGTTTTCCTCACCTTTCCACTGCTCTCCGACCAGTCCCAACTGCGCGCTGATATGGCCGAGTTGAAAGTCGTCCTTTCCGTCTTTTCGCTGCAATGGCTTGCTTTTACTTCTCTGCAAAGCATCAAATATCCTCTAATTTTCCTCGAACGGAATATTCCGAGGTCGAATATTTTTCAGCGTCTGTGGTTCACAAAAGTGGTGCGAGTGGTCGTGAATTCTGTGCTAGAATGCTTCACCTCCTCCTTTGACTTCTTCCGATTCTCCTTCTTCCTCATCGCCTTTCTCTTCCTCGCCTTTGCCTTCTCCTTCTCCTCTCGCTTCTTCTTCTGTGTCTCCTCGTCTTCGTCCACCTGGAGTGAATCAATCGAAGAGGTTGTAGTCACCGTTTCGGCACTTGTCCAGTTCTCCGGAAGTGAAACTGCTGCCTTACCACTCGTTTCATCATCACAGCCAACTGTTGCAAGCCGGTGTTGGCTATCGCGGTGATGAAGATAACGACCAGAAGAGTATCTGCAAAACAAACAAAGTGTCAAGCTGAATTTCCCACGAGAGTATCGAGGGAGACTATGAATTATTTCGAAAACAATTACACTTGGTCAGCCAGGAAAAAGAGCCAGGTTTTTTATCAAACTTACTCAGAAGAACGAGCTCCTGCTTTGGTATTGAGGTACCCGTGAAGGTTACACTGTAGATGACCATGGCGACTAGAACACTCAGTGGATTCAGCTGAAATCGGCAGTGTTTGGAGCAAGTATTTCAATGTTTGAGGCAGCTCCCCACTTTCCCAAGTCGTTTCCACACAAGGACACCTAGACAGTAAAATGAAGCGTCAGTTGTTAGCGTGTACTCTAAGTAACATAGTCGTCAACGGGTGAGTATTTCAAAAAGACAAAGATTTTACCCGTATTCATGCTACAACGAAAAACCGCCCACTTTCATTTCATCGAATTTCACAAAGATAACGTCAACCCACCAAATCACCGGTGACTTTCTGGTAGACGGAGATGAAATTGGCGAATGCGACAGCTTCAATTTATTTATTTTTTGATTTTTAAAGACGTATAACCGCAATTAAAAGACTCACTAAGGCCCGTAACCATCAAATCGTAAAAAGAGGAGTTTCTCGCTATCCAGAAGCGCATGATTGCCTGAAATTATTGAATTTTTAACGAATCATGATGGATTTTTGTATTTTTCGCACCCAATTCTCCTATGGAATGAGTATAAAGTGTGTCATTATTTTTCGATTGTTAGGTAAACATTGCTCGCATCGAATTCTTCAAGGAATAATTCACCTTTGACCACCTGTTGAGATTCCAGTCTGTGGTGAGAGGGTAGGAGGAGATGTTGAGAAAGATTCTCCATTCAGCGGGAGCCTGTGGAAAAGTATTTCATCTCAGATTTGAGACAATTAGTTTTATCTGATGTCGCTCCTGAGGAAACCGCGATTCTGCACTTTTGCGATTACCAATATTGTAACTTTCCTATTCTTAGTCAGTAGATCGTGAAGGAGTTGTGAAATATATTTTGATAAACAGAGAGATTGTGTAGAAAAGAATGAAGGGAATACCCATAATTCGCACTCTAGTCTTTAGTCAGTGCACGGAATGTAGATATGAGGCCGTTTGCGTAAGGTTCAACAAGGTGATAGAACAGGTAAAAAGTTGAGAGGTCCCAAAAAGTGGCTCCAGGGGTTATTTTGGACCCTCTACGCGATGGACACATCGATTTCATCATATGTCTCCTTTTCGCTCCGGGGGCTCACCCCCCTCATTTTGGCCTCGAACTTGTTTTTGGGTGTTTTTTTGCCGGAAGTTGGTCGAAATGGCTCAAAATCCGTCATCCCCGACCAGAATTTCGAGCTCTATCGAATGAAAACAAAATTTTATTTTTTTGAAAAATTATGTATGCACAGAAAATACGATTTTCGAACGAACACTTAGGGCAGGGAAGCCCGTTTACAGATGAAAGAGGATGTTCTCCCGAACATTATGGTATATGGGACTTGGGTCTAATGTGTACATTTTTGGGTCTTCCATCGATTTTTGTGATTCGCTAAAAAAATAAAACTTTCTGAATACCCTCGTTAGGGTGCTCATCTTGTAGAGCTGGTCGAGCTGATCAACTTTTGTTCACACCTTATGACCAAAAAACCTCTGCTTGAAAAGTTACAGCCGATCAAAATTACTATTTTCGAGGGATTCATTTTAACGACTTTTTCAGGACCTGTAACTTTCCAAGGAGAAGTTTTTTGGTCATAAGGCTCTACAAGATGAGCACCATAACGAGGATATTGAGACAGTTTTATTTTTTAGTGAATCTTAAAAATCGATGGAAGACCCAAAAATGTACACATTAGACCCAAGTCCCATATACCAAAATGTTCGGGAGAACATCCTCTTTCATCTGTAAACGGGCTTCCCCGCCCTAAGTGTTCGTTCGAAAATCGTATTTTTTGTGCATACATAATATTTCAAAAAATAAAATTTTGTTTTCATTCGATGGAGCTCGAAATTCTGGTCGGGGACGACGGATTTCGAGCCGTTTCGACCAATTTCCGGCGAAAAAACACCCAAAAACAAGTTCGAGGCCAAAATGAGGGGGGTGAGCCCCCGGAGCGATAATGGGACATATGATGAAATCGATGTGCTCATCGCGTAGAGGGTCCAAAATAACCCCTGGAGCCACTTTTTGGGACCTCTCAACTTTTTACCTGTTCCAGACCCCGTTGGACATTTGTTGAATCTTACGCGAACGGCCTCATATGTTCGCTCTGAATACTCTGATCGAAAACTTGCGCACCTCCATAAGTATGTCAGGGTCGCTGAGGTCGATGGGGATGGGTGCCTTGAGCCCCTGCAGTTGAAGACAGACGGAGCACCTATGGTAGTCATACGGATACGAACCGAACTGCAATATAGATCCTTTTATTCTCCGCACCCTGGTTGAAAACAGAATGAAACAAAGAAACAAACCTCCATCTTGCAGGGGGCCAGAATCGAGAGGACGATCGAGGAATGAATGATACCATCATGAGTTATCTGAAATGAAAAAAAATCATCTTTGACAGATCATTTAACCTAATTGCTATTGTTCTCAAAGCAAACGTCAGATTCGATGCTCAATTTTTATTCGAAATGTTCTCACCACGTATGACTCCGGGGCTTCAACAATGGCGAACTCATGACTGCAAAATATTATTTGTTGTCATTTGTTAACTTAAAACTGAAAAGTATTTTGAAAAAAAATGTGCCTTCGACGGCAAAACAACAACAACAACAGCAGCAACAACAACAATTAGTTGTACAGAAAAAACTTACGCGAAACAACTGCTCGCTGCAGGTAGGGTGAGCTTCTCCTTGGACATTTTCACTTGGGAGACGCCCAGATACAGCTCGGGTCGCCATTGGAAGTCGGGATGAGTGATGTTCTGCGATTTAAAAAAATCGATAAAAGGTAACATTATCATTAGGGTTGACAATTCAAGGATTCAATCAAGGCCTTGCGATGATTTTTCAACAGGATTCAAATCGATCCAATCCTTGTTCAAGGATGAGAGGGAGAGGCAATCCTTGAACAAGGATTGGAGTGCGAGCTATTCCTTGTTCAAGGATTGAAGAGATCGGTCATTCTTCGCCTTCATTCTCCCTCTCAATCCCTCCCTCTCTCACCTCACCCTTACCCATTATTCTCACCCTTGTTCAAGGATGACCGGTCTCTCAATCCTTGAACAAGGAATGGCTCGCTCTCCAATCCTTGTTCAAGGATTGCCTCTCCCTCTCATCCTTGAACAAGGATAAATTAATCATTTTTAATCTTCCATCCTTGAATAGCCCTTGAATCCTTGAATTGCCAACCCTAATTATCATGTGATTCAAGGAGGGGCGAAGAGGGTTCAAATGCTTAAATAAAAATAAAATTTTTTTTGAAATAATTACTCACATATGCCGCACCGAATGTCATTGACAAGGATTTGTCGATATCATTCTGAAACATAGCGATTTTTTTGCACATCTGGGTATTCCTTGTACAATGTTTTCCAATTACTATGTGGCTGACGAAACCAATCAGCAAAAATCAACGTAAAAATTATTTCTATCGCGAAAGTTTATTTTACACTCATTCTATCAATAATCTGCATATTCTTGAAGTAACTCACCACTTTCTTCACAATAAATCTTGACAGAATCGCAGCAGCAGTCACACCTGAATTTGTTTTTGACTCTGTGTTAGTCATCTTGTT
This sequence comes from Pristionchus japonicus, assembly GCA_900490845.1. Lineage (NCBI taxonomy): Eukaryota > Metazoa > Nematoda > Chromadorea > Rhabditida > Neodiplogasteridae > Pristionchus > Pristionchus japonicus. Next base: position 539,782 of record LS496030.1, read on the forward strand.
TCTTCTCTAGATGCGTCACATGATTGAACTGCATCGATCTCATCCCAATAATTTTACTCCAACTATCGTTTTCGCTGTTTTCCAGAGCGTGGAATATTTACTAGACATGTACCGTCACTCTCAAAGTCCGTCTCGTTCGCGGTCTTCTCCAGTAGATCCAGCAGATATTTCTTCGCTTCGTCAATCGTCGCGAACGGGGGCGGATTGTGGATGGGGTTAGTCGACTGCGCACTGCTCAATCGCACTCCGATGAACGCCGAAGGGGTCTGGGGGTCGGTCTGAGGGCTGTGGATGATGACTGTACGTTGATTCAGGATGTCAGAGAGAGACGGGTTGGACTGGATTGGGGGAGGATTGGCGAGAGCGGACGACTGTTGGTGGCTTGCTCGCACCCCGATCATCTCAGACTGGCCATTCTTCGACGGATTTTGAGCAATGACCGTACGGAGATTGGGCGGTGGAAGGTCGGATTGGGAAGGGATGGACTGGACTTGCTGTTGGGGAGATGGAAGAGGAGAATTGATTGAGGGACTGGAAGGAAGCAAGGGTGAAGAAAGGGCCCATGGAAGGAGAGCGCAGAAGAGGAGGAGGATCCTCATCGCGTGATCTGGAAAGGGCATCAAATGAAATGGTTGAGGGGGCCTGCCTTGCATCTATGTACTAATAGCTTCTGAACTCACTGGGAGATTGGGAGTACTGCTGTCGAGGAGTGGACGGTAGGATGTGAAGGACAGCTGCAAAAATGGTTTTCGTAGGAGAGTAAGCAGGCATTTACAGAATATGGCAAAGCATGTCATTGTTTGTTCAATGAATGTGGCAAAATATTTTCCTGAATGATACCAAAAATCGGCAAATTGCTCAGAAAAAATCGCGCATGGAAATCTCAAAAATTCCAAAGATTTGTTATCCATTCTGATAAATCAATCGAGATTAATAGTAGTATAAATCGGAAAATATAGTATCAAACTATGATTCGTTTGGTAAGTTATGATGAATTGCAGGGGTAAAAAAGGATAAGGCAAATGTATCCTCATTTCGTTAGACTGGGGCTTGAATTCCATAAAACAAACAGACTCCTCCTGTTGAAAAGTTTACTCAGGCAGAAGTAGTGTGATAATTACCGCCTAATTTGAGGCAAGGAAACACCACATTTCGTGATGTTGGAGACTTGCGTTTTGCTATTAGTTGATACTGCGTTTTGTTCGGCATGTTGGAGTGGTATTAGGTCAACATACAATATTTTCCTCGGAAATGATCATCTGATGTTCCGATATGTCCCGATAAGTAAGATCCATCTACCCCTTCGCGATCTCTCGTTCGACTTTCAGAAGTCCAGTCGTTTATTCATTCAGTCATTCAGAAGTTCAAGTTATCTAATGTTATTGATGTGTAGTAGTAAATATACTGAATAAGTTGGGCTGATATTCATATTTCGATTCGAATGTGGCACTGTCTGCATCATTATTGAATTCCACTTGTCTTAGTGAAAACTTGGATTGACTCGTGTTCGAGATGATAGGATAAATTTTAGAGAAACTTTTCATTTTTAGAACGTTTTCCCATTTTGTCGACCTTTTCGAAGTTCTTGTGAAACACATTTGAATCTATTTCAAACTCAAGTTTGCATCCGACGCAATCACACTTCTTCTAGCAAAGTATGTGGACCTTCATGAGAGCACTATTTTATCGAGCAACCAATTGACAAGTGATAGAGAGTAGAAGTTCCGGAATCGAGGTTGACGAAGTCGACAGAGAAGAGGTTCACTTGCGCTGCAAATGACAGAGATTAGGCAACGATACAGTATGAACAGAGCCGTGAAATGCATCGCCAACTGACTCCGTGGAAGTCTCCGCCTCCGGCGTTTCCGTTGCCGGCGGCCATGGTAACAGATGCGATGGCGGCAACGATGAGGAGCACAGCGAGGGTCACGTAGTAGGACGACATATCTGGAGATGAGAGAGCGTTCAGAGAAGCGAGGAAACGTGAGAAATTGAGACAGAAACGGGCGGAAATGAGTGGATGACAATCGCGGGGAGAATTCCGTCCGCATTGACTGCTCAGTTTTTCTCTACAGCGAAGAGAGGAAGAGCAAACACGGCTCCCCTCTTCCAACTCTATGAAGGGACCTAATGAGGAGAGGGAGAATTTCCTCAATGGTCTTGGCTCAGACTCAGCCGCTCAGAAAAGAGAGAAAGCATGGGCAGGACTGTTCTAGCGAGGAATGAAGGCGCGAGGAGAAGAGAAGATCGCGGCTTGATTTCCCACCCAGTTCTGTTTATTTTATAGCCAACGCTTCGGTGATTTGGAATTTTATCTTGTGCTATGGCCAGTCACTCTCTGTTCCGAACGCACTCTCGCCTCACTGATCGAGCAGAGAGTGTGTAGTTTAGAAAGATAGATAGAGGGCTCCGCCCCAAGAACAAGTGATCGGAGAGAACCGATGGTTTGCTCGTAAACAACGATAGATCATGCAAACAGGGAGAACGAGAGATGCAAGCAACGTTTCGAGGTTTTTGTGAAGGTCATCGAATATCCGTGTGATCCAATGAGCAGCTTCCATTTGCTCATCCGTCCATGCGCAAACAACACTCGACAAAGCCCAATTAGCTTAAGCAGTTCAGTTTTATGATGCACGGTAAATGTTAGTGCCACCTGAATATCTGCAAGGAGGCTATCAGGAGGTTGTTTGCTCCGGTGAAACCGATTCGACAAATTTGTGCGCATGTGGTTGTGTGTAGTGTGAAGGTCAGCTCGCAAGCTCGCGCAATGCAGAGTGTGACCATTCGGAAGCAGATTGAGATCGAAACTCCCATTGAGAGACAATAATACGAGAAGAGGATAGGAATATGCAAACATTTGAAAAAAACAGTTGACGATTAGGCATTGGAATTCTTCAGTCCTTCAGAAAATCTTTAGAAAAATGGAAAAAAAGAAAGAAAAAAGAAAGAAATTGGACAATTTTGAATAATAGAGTGGGGTGGGTATAACAATGCTCATGAAACCCCCCTAGTACTCATGAAACACTCCTAGTAAAAAATCCGTGAAAAAAAACATTGTGTGATTCCAATACTTGTCTTCCATTTAGTTTTCTCAAGTTAGTACTCCGACGCTCCTACTTCCAGTAGGACAACCCCGCACGTTGGCTACTTGTTAGAATCTCAATGCAAGGCCAACTGATGACCTAGAAATCCGAAACCGCAAGACGCCGTTCGAAGAGGATTCAAACCTACTTTCGGCTCTCCAGAGAGGTTGAGAAGCGGAGGGTTGACAGGGGACTTTTCTGAATGCGCAATAGGTAGCCGTCGCGTTTGCCAGTTCTTTTCATCGCAAACACGCCTTTTTCCTCCCGAGGGAGAACGTCTGCAATTGAGAGGAGAGGATTCTGTTCTAAAATGTGTACAAACACAATCCGAAACACGTACACAGGAGAGGGGGGGGGGGGGGGTTCGTAGAGTCGAGTTTGAACTTTCGACATTTCTCTACGTTCCTCAACGAGGGATTATTTTCACTACCTCCCAGCCAATAGTGTTTTTCACGGTAAAATACCGTGAGTGGTTCACTTTCCTCCTGCTTGACTGTAATTCGGGCAATCTTGAATTTTTTTTGCCTAATTTTGTTGCTGGGGAATGGATGGAAGTTAGACATCCGGGGAAGAAGAGAAGTATCGAACTTTCCTTGGACGAATTGTCATAAAGTAGAGCGTGATTTCATGGTTTCAAACTGTCTTATTTTATTGTTTTGCCCAAGAATCGAAGAACGGAGAATGATAAAATCAGTCTTGTTTGCGATTCTTCCGCAACTATCATGAGCACAGATTACTTTATTCGAGATGCAGATCCATTACTACTGCACTGAGCGCCCCATGATCGGCCATCCATGTGGCGTGTTTATTCTTCGATGGAATAAATGATAAGCTGATTTGAAACCTCGAAATCAGGTTTTTCTTTATTCCTTAGCTCGGCTCATTCGCAAAAGGAGGTCGCTTCTTGCGCAGGTTCCGCTCGGAAGGAAAGTGTGACCGTTCACTCTCTAGATGAGAAATCGAAGCTCCTCTTTGTGCTGGGAACATAACAGCCCGCACCCAACACTCTCAGAGTTTGGATCGACTTCTTATGGCTGCAGTCATGAGGCTCGACATCTTATGGCTGCAGTCATGAGGCTCGACTTCTTATGGCTGCAGTCATGAGGGTCGACATCTTATGGCTGCAGTCATGAGGGTCGACTTCTTATGGCTGCAGTCATGAGGCTCGACTTCTTATGGCTGCAGTCATGAGGCTCGACTTCTTATGGCTGCAGTCATGAGGCTCGACTTCTTATGGCTGCAGTCATGAGGGTCGACTTCTTATGGCTGCAGTCATGAGGCTCGACTTCTTATGGCTGCAGTCATGAGGCTCGACTTCTTATGGCTGCAGTCATGAGGCTCGACTTCTTATGGCTGCAGTCATGAGGCTCGACATCTTATGGCTGCAGTCATGAGGCTCGACTTCTTATGGCTGCAGTCATGAGGCTCGACTTCTTATGGCTGCAGTCATGAGGCTCGACTTCTTATGGCTGCAGTCATGAGGCTCGACTTCTTATGGCTGCAGTCATGATACACTGGAAACTTGCCGGAAATGAAACAATGTCAACACAAAATTGCTCTAGTCAGCGCGGCTAAGATCGGATTTCATAGATGGAGATTGACTTCGAGAAATTGTCTAATCGGACCTGCGATTGTTCATCAACCTAACCTTTTCAACGAGTGATACCGCTGAATCTTCAGATGCTTTTGCGTTAATCACATAAATATACATATTTATTCATTGACAAACCAGGACATTCACAATTAGCTCGAGACAAAATAGATCCTCAGACTATTTCCACGAGAAGCCTCATTGCTTGGCTTAGACCAACGAATTTGCATTCGAGTAAAGAATATCGAGCTCCGGCACAGACTTTGCCGAGCACATTCGAATAGTCACAAAGTCGTCACTACCCCATTCGAATTCGTCGTGAAGGATGCTCAGACGACTGATCCAGATCCTCGCGTTCGATTGTGTGTGCACAAATTCGCACTCGCGCCCCTTTGAGAAACTCGGATCGAGTAGAAGTAGTTCAATCAAATTCAGACACGCATCAAAGTGAATGGAGCAGGCGACGAATTTGTCGTCGCGACAGGTGTAGACAGTCTGAAAGATGAATGCTTGATGAATTGAATGAATTCGAATATTTCGGTGTATTGACATTAACCCACCGTACCTCGAACGATTTCGCAATGCCTGTAGCAGTGATTTTCGAGTAGGGACAATTGTACAATGTCCGTGTAGAAGAGGCGACGAGGTGTAGTAGAATGTTATCATCGACAACAGGATCAATAGAGCCCTGAAAATAATATTCTGATCTATTTCATTACTGTAGATTGCAGGAAACAGAAACTAGCTCCGGCGTCAGCGAAGGATTTGATTGAGTTTCACTCTCCGATCATTACCCGAAGGGCTGGCGGGTTATTCATGAACTAAAAAATTCCGCAAACACATACCAGTTCATTGACGCGATACTTCTCAACTGAAGGTAGATCCAAGAGCATCCCTTTTGCCTTGGCAGCGTTTTCCTTCGAGATAGGCGCATTCGAATTAATAAAGATCTCATTGAGGCCCTTCTTGTTGCTAACAAGATGCTTTATGAACCTGTAACGTATCAGTGAATGTCAGTTTCTCATTGAATAACTTACCCTGAGGAACATTTCGTGTCCATAGCGATCTCCAACGATCGAAAGTTGAGCGTCTTTGCGACGTTTTTGATCGCATTTTCCATAACTTTGTTAAATTTGCCCTACAAGGATCAATTTCAAAAAGTATTGCTTTCAAATCAAACTCACATTTATTGCCAGGCTACCCGTGGTTGCGTGTTTGAAATATTGCATATTTTTTAATTCAAATATTGCATGCTGTACTTCAAAAAATCCGTCGTGGAATAAAACGTGACTGACTACGGCCTTCATGACATTATCAGTGTTCTGAAAGATAAATAAATTGAGTTAAATACAATACTTTGTGAATATGTGCGCACCGCAGTGATTTCGACATTGGTGAATGTTTTATATCCGGCCTTATTCTCAAGGGCCTCGAATCGATTGTTAGTAGATGCGATGCTACTTCGATCTTCAGGGCGCATATATTCAATGATATTTGTCCAAATTTCGTTTGGAAGTTTGTCCAGAGTCCTCTGAAAATAGCACATACTTTCTCTACAAGTTTAAAAAAGGAAACCTGAATAATGGGATACTAAATCCCTACTATAACGGACTCCAAAAGAGAGCTACCTCATGACATCATAATTCCATAGAAGGACGAATTGTTCTCTCACTACTTGTTCAACTAATAGCAGGCTCACCTCATCACTTTGATTCACTGCCTCTGCATTTCTCAGTAGGTCAGCATTGAGAGGTCGCATGTCTTCCATCTCAGCTTGATTAAATCTGGAATGAATCGGGGTAAGATGAGGACAGAGAAGTATTATCCGGTCAGAGAGTCAAGCTATGAGATTGCTATTTCAACCTGTAGTGAGATGGAATGGAGGAAAGGACAAGGGAAAACAAGAACAAAAACGAAATGAAAATGAGGTGAAATAATAGAGCATATGAAATGCAGCACCGGAATGAAAATATTTCGGGTTTCTGCATTATAATGTTTCAGACTGGAAGCAACCGACAAGACAGATCGGAGCCAATCAACGAAGAACGCGAGAACGGAAGTCCGGCTGGAAATCAGGTTGATTTGAGTGGAGATGTGCCACTGGGTAGGCGGTAGGCACGGAAACTACAGGGTGTCTAAAAGGTACTTTGTATCTCACTTTTGCTAGTATCTCACGAATCCTCGAGCCATTGGAACTTATGTTAAATCCAGACATAGTGTACTGGTATTCCTTTCTTATATAAAGGTTAGGTCCCAAGCTGGCGAATCTAATGGTTTGAAAGGAACGGATTTCAAATCGGAAAAAATTGCTGTTGGCCCGCTAGTTTTTAGCGGTGTTGATTTTAGTTTTGAAGCGTTCCATAAAGCAGTCCCTCTAAGTTTGGCATTGGTTATGAAGGTAAACCACTAAGCTTTCAATTGCACATCATCATTCAGATCCAGCGTTAACTAGTAGAGAAAAATGAATTTTAAAAGGAGCTCCATCAAGTGAGAAAAATGAAACCATAAAAAGCAGATTTTCTAGAATCCATACTCAGAACGTCGTCACTGGCCTATAAATTTGTAAGGTGAGACATGCGATAGAACAATGATTTTTCATGATATTTATCCGGCTATAACAGAGGCGGAACATGCGTAATTGAAAATCGATTTTTGTATGATTTTTATCGGAAACCAAGTTGATATTTTTTGATATGACCCAGAAGAAGATCGCAAAGTTAATTAAATGACGGTAAAGTGCGCTCACATAGTCGTACTACATGTGAAAAAAATAGAGATCGTTTTACCTCAATCGCTTGAGTATTTGTGCTAGATAAATCGATCAGGAAATTTCATGGGCCGTTTGGAATTTGTATTTCAAAAAAAAGTTTCACCAAAAAGGCGGATCTCTGAATAAAATATTCTTTCCTGAAAATACTTTGATGGATGTGTGTTTAGATAAAAATAAGTAGGATGTTGAAACTTCATCGATGAAGCCCTAGGATAATACAGAAAAAAAGTTTCCGATCCAAATTCAGGGGGTGATCTGTGTTTCTCATAATTTAAATAATCGTAAGTCTCGAACTGCAGTGATTCTGAAGTTGAGTTTCGAACATCCAGTAGTTCGGTGCCTTCGCTATATATACCATGAATTTGAGGCCGATCGGATCGCTATGTGAATATTGGGATACATTTTAAAGTGTCAAAGAACTTTTTAGACACCCTGTATAAATGACTTTTTAAAAAATATAGTGGAACAATTTGTATTGATCGCAACAATAAAAATTGCTATTTTTGAGAAGCTGTGCTATATTCGAATGCTATATTCTATGCTCTGGCAAGGTGAGCGCTGTTCGTTATTTGCATCACATTCGTTATTTGCTAGAAAGACTTCAACTTTCCGAATTTTCAGATGAACTCCTATGGCGATGTTGCGTCGCGAATTCTGAGAGGTTATACGCCGACTCGGAACTGGACGAAGGTGCTCAAGCTCAAAGTATCGTTTCATAACCGCTGACGAACGCTTTCGATTGCTCGAGTAGGAAAGTGAAGTGGAGCAATATTATCTTTGTCATAATTGTAATATTTGTTTTGCCTTCTCAACTAAATGAAGTTGCTACTTTTATTCCTGTCTGTGTTCTCCCACAATAGTGTAGAAATCGGAAACTGAAAACGGTTCTCACTTGTTTGGTGTCAGTTTGCTCCTCTTTCCTGCCTGCTTTACAACGCTCAAGACGCTCCGTTTTTCCGCTGCGAGTCAGACAGCGCGACAGAGTGTGTAGAATGGAGAGACGAACGCGGCTGTTCCAGACTTCTGCCGATCGTGTAGCAGAGAGCCTCTTCTCTTTTCTCTTTTCTCGCCGCTTCTTTTTTCTTTCTTTTTTCTCTGCTCTCATCCCATTTTGCTTTCAAGAAAAATACACCTTTTTTCAGTCTGTCCGCCCTACTCGCGGACCATTCTTCATCACTCATAAAGTCGAATCAATTAATGAAAACTTCAAGCAGGATTTGACGAGGTGATTCCCAATCGACTATGCGTACTAAGTAGTGTAGAATGAAGCGAATCAGATCTTGATTTCTTTCAGAGACGGGCGCGATGAATGTGCGTCCTTCAATTTCCTTCCAATGGATAATGCGAGTGTGATGATATTCTCACTGTCCTCTAGCTGATGTACTTTCTCATTCCTGGATGGACAGCAAAATCTGGCTCTTTTTCTTGTATGATTTGGAAGATAAATTCGCCTACTCGCTTGAGTAGGACATCGTATCTCACTTCTTGCACATTTCCGATCGTTTTCTTGGAAATTTCAACTTAGGCGACAGCTAAAGCGTACACAATAAAGACACATGATGGCGTATTTTTGGCTCCACTTATTCTCAACTTAGAGAGAGATTGAGGGTCGAGTGGCTTCTCGGCCATTCTCCATTACACATTATCTATCGTCGGTTCGACTGGGCGAGAGAGTGTGTGAAATTAAGAGAGAGAACGAAAAACTACTGGATGAGCAGCTGTTACTCGTCTGCTTCTTGAGACTACTTGTTTGTTGTTGAGACCAGACTGCGCCTCACTCTTCTTCATTCACTATCATCATCATTTACTTTTGTGATGTCGTGACATTGAGCTGACTTCCTCCTGATTCTCATCCTTTTTCGCTATCACAGCATCCATTCAGCCCGTCCGCCCTACACGCGGACGATTCTTCCCCGTAATCATAGAGAGACAACGACTAAACCGATCTATTCGATCAAGGTAATCTGCATTTCATCTCGACTGGTATTGCTTCAATTCTTTTGAATGGGAAATTCGAAATGAGAATTACTGCGTTCAGGTGGAGACAAATAGTAAAATAAAACAAGGGATAAAAATAAATATTATGAACTTTGCAGTTCAATAAGTATACAAAGAATGGAGTAAAGGGCACAAGAGTGAAGGCAAGAAGGAAGCGGCATTTGATGCCGGCTCGTCGGCTTTCTATCCTCTCATATCTATCCCCATCCACCCATGTGTTCTCGGTTACACCTGAGGGAGGAATCGTATGGTGAAGTAGTTCGTGGTATTCACAGACCATACAGACCAGGAGATTGTTATTTTCCACATACCAGCACTCCGCATTTGTCTTGCTTCATCGCTTGTCTGTTTTTTTCTCATCGAGGTGAATAAAAGTGAATGAAATATCATTCCGAGGATGGATTGGCACCTCAAGAGCGATTGATTGTTTTACTTCACAGGACAGATCGTAAATCGCAGCGAGTTGCATTAGAGATACGAGTAGGAACTGTGTGAGAAGAGAAAAAAAGAAGGAGGAAATTCGGGAAATATTTATCATGGCATGACGTTACAGTAACAGACGATGAGCGTCTGAGACCGGCACGATGAATTGCCGGTCTCAGACGCTACGAGAACAATACAATAAAGACCAAAGAACGGGCATACGCACCGCCATCTACCTTGACAAAACTATCCGGACCCAAACATCGCCGAAGAATAGATCGCTGATTGAAGTCAAAGAGCTCTGATCGAACTCCTGAGAGAGCTAAAATCAGAAAAAGGAAAGAAAATTAAATAACAAACCAACTGAGGAACAGCGAAGAGCAGAAACGAACTATGAACTCCCAAACACCCGTAATGAAAGGAATCGCCTGAGGCCAGGCACCATGAAGCACATTTGAGACCCTCACCGGGAAGCAGAGCAGTGTCGTTTGCATCATTATTCGAATAAGTTGAACGGAAGAGACGGAGTAGGCGTCTGCAATAGATTCAACGTTGATCGATCGCTTTAATTCGCACTCAATCGTGCGCTCGACGACCGTGCAAAGTGGCTCGAGTGATGACAAAATGTAAGCTTTTTTTTAATATGGGTTGATGGTTATGTTGATGAGACGAGCAGAGACAATAACAAAAACGCTCAAACTCTAAGATAATATTTCTGCATCACCACCCTACAATGGGTGGTAAATGGGAGAAAAAAAATCATCAAATCAACCCGGCAGAATAGTTAGGGAGAACGATGATCATGATAGACTACGAACACTCCTCCCTTGTTTGGCGAACATGGAGTGATAGTGCAAGGATCGAGGAGAGCAAACAAGTTTTGTGCAGTCGAAATAGGACAAATTGAATATTCCCGATACTTTGTTAAATGGAGACACCAAGGAGCCACATTATCAGCCAGAAAGCATAGTTGCAATTTCGAAATTCCGAGACTCGTTCTCGACTTCGTACATTTCCAGAAATCCGAAGAGAAGAAAGGAAGATTAGCGCAGCGGATTATGAAAGGGGGCCAGGGAAGCCTCATTAGGCCTGAGAGACTCGTCACACTAATTACGCTGTTCGTGGGGACCTGGCCGGTAATCCCCCCTCTCTCTCTAGATCGGCAGACGAGTGCGGAAAGCAAGAGTCGACTCTCCTCATTCTGGGTTCTCTCTCGCGTCTCTGACCGGTGATTGAGTGCACGGAATGAGGAGAGTAACTCTTTCTTTCTGAACTCTACAGTACAGTGCGAAGTATGGGTTGGCGACTCTTCATTTCACACTCATTCTTGCGTCTGTGTGAGGGAGTGTGTCCGTGTGACCCTATTCGCTAATCACCCCGTCGGCCTTTTCTAGGTTGACACTAGAGTTCGAGATACGGATGATCGTCTCTTCGTTCAACACGCTGTCTCACCGGTCAGAGAGCCGAGAAACTGTGTGAAAAGAAGAAACGGAGACCTAATGAACATCCATCTGCTCTTCTCACTATCCGTGATTTCCTGAGCAACGAAGCTAATCTCTTGCCCTACTGTCTCTCTTATTCCTTCTTCTCACACTAATTAGCACTCCTCTGGGCGTGGTTGATTCTCCTACTCTCCGATATTCCTCAGTCTATCTGCCTTGCGCAGTTGCCATAGAGATTCGCACTTCTCCCATATGTTTACTTCCCCCGCTCTTCACTCATTTCGTATCCCTTTGAGCTATCGTTGTCTCACATTTTTTCCATTTGAAGTCAATTCACACATTCGTGTGCTCATTTGAGTCTGAATTATATGAAGTAATTACTTCCAGTTGCCTACTCCAACTCGACGACTGTGCTACTGCAGCAACCAAGATCAATCACTTTTTTTCTCATGGAATAATTCAGAGGTATGTTTCTCAGTTTTGTCGCTGAACACACTGATTTGCTTCCTTTGAACACACTGATTTGCTTCCAATGAGTTATTCGGGTAGAAATCTTACAGAGAGTTTTACAGATTGTCAAGCTGACTACGGCTCGCAATTCTCTGTTTCATTCGTATCCTATCAAGCCGAGTGTTTCATACCCAACACTCTGCAATGAGGCGTTCACCTTTATCGGAAGTTCGACGCAACCTAGTGAGCATTACCATCTACTAGTATATTCAAGCTGAGCAAAAATCGTTTAGTTTGAGGATGATCGGGTTTGCTTAGTGGTTAGACCCAAACAGTCCTTCGGGACCAGAGAAATTCCGGGTTACTTTGTCGAATGTCGAACAATAATGTACTCTGATCGTGATTCAACTTCCTTTCAGACTCACGACGGCTAACATCTTCAACTCTCTGAAGAGGAAGTACACGTACTTTGCCATTTCTAGACCCCAGCTTAGTTGCTTGTCATATATCATCTGACCTCCCCTTCTTCCAATTGGAGACCCCACTATTCCCGTTTCATAACTGCGGTCATACTTCCAACAAAGTCGATAAATCTTCATTGTGTCTGAACTAGTACTTTTTCGTCATTATCAGAACGTGTTGCGTCTTTGCACTGTTTGCATTTTGGATATGCGAATCCGATCTGCTTGATGACTTTTGGTATTGATTGCCTTCGGCACCCTCAACCGCGGCAGAGACGCGAAGGAACGATACTCAGCGAGAGATAGTGTGGAGAACGGAGATAGCAGAAGTTATTGCCATATTTACGACCACTCTCCTCTCTTCCACATTGCCATATGCCATGTTCCCCCTCCTCTTTGCTCATCGATCGATTGAATAGTACTGTCTTCACTTCAAAGTTTTGATGCGCCTTATCGCTTCTGCTTTTCGATTTAATGATTTAATTAGCTTTAATGATTCATTTTTGCAGTTTGTCCGACCTACTCTCGGACGGTTCTCTTCTTCTTGTTGAGCGGATTATGAAGCTTGATTATTTCTATCGTCGGATACAGAGTAAGAACCACTCCTTTTTCTTTTCTTTTCTTTTCATTTCTTTTTCATAAGAGAGTCTCAATTCGAATCGTTTTTATTGTAGATTCCTCTCGACTCATCAGGAAGAATTGAGGCCAGGTGGCAGTTTTCTACTGTGAATGGAGTGAGTTCATCTTACGGGAATCGGACCTATCAAATAACTAAGATTGCTCTCCTCATTTCACGTACTCTCTCGCCTCTCTAATCGGTGAGAGAGTGTGTGAAATGAGGAGAGCAATTCTTCAGTTGCCATCTCTACTATCAAACTTCCGTTCAGCCTTATCACATCTGCCGGCACCTATTCCATCCAATATCCTCGTTGGCAGAAGCAATGGACAGTCAAAGAAGACGTTCCATGTGCATGTAATTATCTTTGTCGGAAGTCCATAATAAACTAACGTACCGCAGAGTCTCCTCCCAGACGAGTGCGTCGCGGAGGGTCGCGGAGGGTCGCCCAAGGTCGCCCCGACTTTGAGGGCGCTTTTGACCCTTTCAAAGTGTATAAGAGCGACTATCTGAGATTTTGAACAAATCTCTTCACATGCTTGGCACTAGGGCCAGAGGGCTATTCGAGGGATCAGGCCCATACTTGCACAGGTGATAGTACTCGGTAAGCTAAGAAGGTGGACCACATTGGAGGCGACCGCGACGCGTCTGAGCCGCGCCAGGGCGCGGGAAATTTGAAAATGGTTTTTGGCAAATTCTTTCTAGAGGCGTTGAAACGCCATAATATTGGTGCCATTCAACTACTATGTGCCTACTGATCTTTTTCATATTGGTTTTAAGCTGGCGCGATTTCTTAAGGATGACGAAATCTGCAGTTAAAGTTTTCAAAAATTCGTGTAAAATCGGGGTTTGAACAATGGGAACTTTTTATTCTTGAATAGAATACTTCTTTCAAGGAAGCATAAAATAAAAATAATAAACTCGAAAAAAACGCGTACCAAAACGGATTTTTTTGGATTAGTGAAAATATCCTGGAAACCAGAACACCATGGAAATCCTTCAAAATATGTGGGCGTGTAGTACTCCTCGAGTGTAGCTCAGTGCCAACTTATTTAGTGCTCTGGTTCACTCTCCGTCGAATGGCAAAGTATGTTTCAGTGAAACGTATCTCAGCCGACTTTGTTATTTCGCAGTGGATTGATTAGAATTGTAGCGCAAACAACGCGCGCACGTTGCCTGAACATTCATACAAAGTTTCATCTCGATCGGATTCCTATCCTTTGAAAAAAATCGATTCTTTGGAAAAAAATATTTCTCTATTTTTCTCAAAGAACAGGAAATTAATCGTTATCAAAATAGTTGTGTATGATCGTAGCCTTTGTGCCCGTTATTTGCGCCATCGCTCGATTCAATCCATTGCGAAATAGCAAAGTCGGCTGAGTTACGTTTCACTGAAACAAACTTTGCCATTCGACGGAGAGTGAACCAGAACACAAAATAAGTTGGCGCTGAGCTACATTCGAGGAGTACTACACGCCCACATATTTTGAAGGATTTCGATGGCGTACTGGTTTCAAGGATATTTTCACTAATCCAAAAAAATCCGTTTTGGTACGCGTTTTTTCGAGTTTATAATTTTTATTTTATGCTTCATTGAAAGAAGTATTATATTCAAGAATAAAAAGTTCCCATTGTTCAAACCCCGATTTTATACGAATTTTTGAAAACTTTGTCTGAAGATTTCGTCATCCTTAAGAAATCGCGCCAGCTTAAAACCAATATGAAAATGATCAGTAGGCACATAGTAGTTGAATGGCACCAATATTATGGCGTTTCAACGCCTCTAGAAAGTATTTGCCAAAAACCATTTTCAAATTTCCCGCGCCCTGGCGCGGCTCAGACGCGTCGCGGTCGCCTCCAATGCGGTCCACCTTCTTAGCTCACCGAGTACTATCACCTGTGCAAGTATGGGCCTGATCCCTCGAATAGCCCTTTTAGCCTAGTGCCACGGGTATGTTCAAAATCTCAGATAGTCGCTCATAACTTTTTGGCTATTTTTGGCCACAAAGTAAACAGACCATGCTCTATCGATTTGTCAAACTAGCTTCCTGCGGAAGCTGAGCCCTCCGGGGGCGCCTGCCGCGGGCTGGGCCTCGCTACGCTCGACCCCCTTCGCTCCGCCGTCGGCCCCCTTCGGGGGGCGCGCCGACCGCTTCGCTAGCCGCGCACGGCCACGAATGAAATGATTCTCCCCTCTCCCTCTCCCTAATTGGATCACCTCTCCCTCTCTCCTTTATTGCTTTTCGCTAATAGGATCAAACCCCCGAGATTCTTCGGACGAGAAATTGGAAACGCAATCTAGTATAGGCGACTAGCTTCCTGCGGAAGCTGCGCCCTCCGGGGGCGCCTGCCGCGGGCTGGGCCTCGCTACGCTCGACCCCTTCGCGCTCCGCCGCGGCTTGCCCCCTTCGGGGGCGCGCCGACCGCTCCGCGCGACGTGCACGGCCGCGAATGAAATGATTCTCCTCTCCCCTCNGAGACGAGAACTAACTAGATAACTGACGAAAATAGGCAACGGGAAATGCACCGCGCGTATTTACTACCGTAACGTGACAATCGTGGTGAGAGAAATTAAACTATGGAGAATTACAGTAATATGAGTGCGGTTGGTCACACTCATGATTAGCTATTAAATATTTGTGTATATTAATATTACCTAATTACTATACAACATTTCCTTTATTTTCTTTGCGGATCAAGAAAAGAGACAGAAAATCGGATAAAAGAGTGAATGAAAAATAGAGGGTGAATCTCAGAATATATCATCTCATTTGATGTTGTCGAATTGGAAAGGAACGCAAACGAACGAGCATGAGCCGGACAGATTTTTATCGTTGTACAATGAGTTAGCGGTTAGTGTGTTTTTGCACTAATAACATGTGAATCAAGGCAAACCCGTTGATTTCATCTGTTGACATTTTGATGCTTGAACATATGAGGTCGAGATCAGTTGATGACAGCATAACGCTGAAATGACAATTTGAGAATAATTAAAAACACTCGTGGATACGTTCTGATGTTACATATATGCATTACGCTATTCGATTTTGTGACGAAGCATTAAGTAGTCCTCCCAAGACGAAGAGAGGAAACGTCCGAGAGTAGGTCGGACAAACTGAAAAAAATGTTAATTGTGTAGTTATACGCCACGAAACGAGCTCGAAACAAAGCCGCGTAAGCACAGAAAAAAAACAAGAAAAGCGAACATAGAGAGGGATGGTAGAGGGAAAGTGGGAGAGGAATGATGACGAAATCCTCGTCTCTCTCTCCATTATTTTCACTATCTCTCACTGAGTATCGCTCCTTCCTAAATGTCCCTGAATTGTTTACTGGACTCCCCGGTATGACTCATCAACCTTCCACTGTCGGTACAAACCCCTTAGACCTAGTCACTCCGTTTCTCGGTGATTTGACTTCTCAGCACAACATAGTCAGATCGTTAAATGATGGAAATGTGCAAAATGCAAGAAATAACGTACCGCAGAGTCTCCTCCCAGACGAGTGCGTCGCGGAGGGTCGCGGAGGGTCGCCCAAGGTCGCCCCGACTTTGAGGGCGCTTTTGACCCTTTCAAAGTGTATAACTTTTTGGCTATTTTTGGCCACAAAGTAAACAGACCATGCTCTATCGATTTGTCAAATCAGACATTCAAAATTCCTCTTTGATCTTTGATCTTTGCGCGTGCGCGCCATTTCACCCCTATCTCATTTCCATACGCCTTTGTGTGGCGAGAGTGGCTTTATTCCTCCCTCACTGTGTTCCTTTGCTCTCTCGTCGTTCGGTTGGATGGTGTGTTTCTCCGTTTCTCACCCCTTTCTGATACATGAACTACAGTATCCTATCGACGGCTACAGTATCCAGAGGACGATATTGGATTGAGCGAGCGTTTTCAACTGATTCATGTATTCACCCAGCTCAGTTTCAAGACAGTATCACGAGGTATCCGTGCTCCATGTGTGAATAATCGATTTTCAGGCGCTTTTATACCGTACACGCAGACTTGTGCAGTAATCAGCCAGTAGCGTGAACGATATGCACAATGCGTTGAGTTATGGTCAGTCATGGTGTGTCCTTGCTCCGATTAGTGTTTAAAAATGCTTAAAACACAAAATAAACAAAATTAGAACAAAGGAGGAAAAGTCAATAAAATGTTTATTACGGTATGTCATGAGTGTGACACATCGAAATTTGCGCGCCCCCCTTGAACAACCTCTA